>CAJNDT010006205.1:0-7500 GCA_905221615.1 Symbiodinium sp. CCMP2592
CCCCACCCCCCCCCCCCCCCCCCCCCCGACCCTAAGCGCCGCAACAAGGTCATGCGCCAGAATACCTCACAAGCCCCTCCAAAATCCTAGGAAGTACCCCGTACCCCCTATCGAGTCTTCCAAGGAGTGCAGCTTGGTCCCATGAACCCCACACTACAGAGCCTAATTAAACTCCTTGGGAGACCCCTCAAAGGGGACCCTTCTTAACATCATTTCTGGCTCTCTTGAAAGGTAACTCCCAAAAGCCTTAACCTGACTTCTAGCGGCAAGCCTCGAAGCACCAAGGCTTTTGTAGTAACTCATGACCGGTATCTTACTTGCACCAAGAGGTACTGAGAAGCCCCAAGCACTAAACCCGCGAAGTCAAAGTTCCAGGTACGACGTCTTCGACCACCCCCGGTTTGGTCTCATCAAGGCACCTCAAGTGCAGGGCGGGTGGGCTGCGAATGCAGGGTTTCAGACGGGTTTAGGGTCTAAAGGGCTCGGGGTTTAGGGCTTCAGGGTTTTAGGGGTAAGGGTTTTGGGTTTATTCAGGGTGTAGGTTGTCAGAAAGTCTGGCTCTTTCGTTGGTCCTTGCAATGCTAGCGGATAGTTCTCTAAATTAATTAAGGTCCCCTTCACTCTCTCCTCTTTTGAGAGGGAAACCCCCAACAAGGGACCCTAATCTGCAGAACAACTCAATACTAACCTATATAGCATCCATAAGAGGGCTACTTAGAGTGCTTCCTGAAACTTCCGGTTTGATTTGATCCCGATTTCGGGCGGCGACTGTTGCCTGAGGCCTTGTAATGTATCAACCTGATTGAGAAACCCTGGTCCTATAATCCCCAATATAGTAGGATTCATAACAAGGAACCCTAGCAACAGCCCAAGGTTTCTTAATCAGGTTCCGACACAAAAATCACCAAGCCGCCGCAACCCTGAATTCCCCCAAACGCCTGATCCCCACGCAGCAAATCTGAAATCCGAGAGTACTGGCTTGTGTGAACAGTGTTCGAGTGCTCTGACTTGTCGGAGGGAGTGACTCCTTCGTAGGCCTGAAGCCTGAAATCATAACACTCCCCCCTAAACCATAAACCCTTAGACCGAAGCCATACGAGAACCCTTAAACCCTATAAACACGCCTAAATCCTAACCCTAAAGACTAACAGCCTTAAAGTTTAGCGCTTTCCAGCCCACACCCTTAACCCACAGGTTTCAAATCCCGACACAACAGAAGATCATCATGCATTCATGCTTGATTTTGTTGCTTTGGTGCACAGAGCAGAGTCTGCCGACGACATGATCTGGAGCTTCCGATTCCAATGCTTTGGGCTGCAGCTTTGACGCCCACGTGGACGTGTACTTAGTTCCATCATGAGTGCGGCTGAGCTTTGGAAGTGGGTGATTCCGGCCCTAAACCCTGAACCCAAAACCCAAAACCGTTGCCTTTTCGACCTCTTCTGATGTGTGGCTCGGGTTTGAACTGAGTACAACTAGAGCCTTCCCGGCCTTGGACTCCGGGCTGAAGTTGCAGAAGAGCCCAGAGACTCCAATATCCCTGGTTTACAGAATATACTCTAAATTATGGTAGGATCCCTAATATGATTTAAGGAATATTCCTTAGTTCAGGGGTCTTGGAGTCTCTGGGAGGTTTGCGGAAGTGGTAGATTGAATCAGCAATTTTCTAGGCCTATAAAGGGGGTTTAGGGTTTAGGGGTGCCATACCATATTGGGGACTTAAAGAGGGACCCTCATTATCCCTAATTTTAATGTAGAGAACTACCCACATCCATACCCTCAGCAACCAAGAGCCCCAAGCGGCTCGGGTCCTGGCCCAAAGGCCATACGCGCTGTGAGAGACATCGCTGAGGGCGAGGACATCCGGGCCTGTTAGGTAGGGGCCTAGATAATTACCTATACTATTTTTGGGGCTTCCCGGCCCTATTGTAATTATTAATTATACAGTAGTATGATATACCCCAAAGCCTTGTATATTCTAACTATTAAGGCCCTTGTAGGAATTGCAGGATTTGGTTCGGGGCGTTGAGCTCAGGGCTTAAGGTTTCAGGGCTAGGGGTCGAGGGCTTGCAGTTGAGGGGTCAGGGTGTGGGAGTGGCCATGGAGTCTAGAGAGAATAACATGCCACAAATACATGCCACAGCGCGTAGGGTTACAGGGACTCTGCCCTGAAGGATTTTGAGAGCTTTAGGGTAGCTTACACATGCAGTGTCATTACGAGAATGTTGCGCATTGGCAGGAGATCTGCTGCGATTACGGCTACGAAGGTGAGCAAGAGGACGGCCCTCATCGGATCAATCAGGGTTTCTTTGGCAGCTGAAGCGATCGAACTCACCCTAAACTCTATAAACCCCATAAGCCCTAGAAGTCCTCCCTAAGCCCTAGCCGCCTAACCCCTAAACCCTGTAAACCCTTTGACTCCTGAGCCTTGAAGTCTATGAACCCAAAGCCTTGCACTGTAAATCCCGAAGCCTAAAGCTCCAGCTTAGTGCTTGTTGGCTGCGACCGCAGAGATTAGGGATATCCCAAGAAGTTTCGGGGTTGAGGGATGTAGCTGCCATGAGGCTACAGCCCAGAACCCTAATCCTTGGAAGCCGTGAGCATTAACGTTTTCCAACGCCGAAACTAACCCAAAGTCCACATTGATCCCGAAGCCCTGAACCCTTGTTATCATACCCGTATAGTCCCTGTATATAATCGTATCCCTACAGGGGTGGTTGTCAAAATTAGGGTCCCTTGTTGGGTTCCTATTCTACTACGGCACCTTTTATTTAGGGGACCCTAATTTTTGACAACCACCCATATATAGTATCCCTACAGAGGAGCCTAAAACCCCTACAGCCCTGAACACCCTTAGCCGCAGGACCTCCCTGGTTGGTACGCTGAAAGCGCCGGGTCACCGTCCGAAAGGAAAATGCGTCCGAGGGGCGGTTTAGGGTTTAAGGTTTAGGGTTTAAGGGTGAGGGTTTAAGGTGTAGGGTTTAGGATGTCGTGAAGGGCTTGGGATGCATGTTTTGGGGGCTCGAGCTCTCGCGGTTACTTTTGTTGCGACTTGTGTCGGCGATTCTTTGCAGCACGGTACCGGACTAACAGGCAAGCAGCCCCGGATCTTCTTTGTCAAACCCTGAACCCCGATACACAACCTTCGTAGGAACCTTGCTTAAAGGATCATGGGACTTAGTAACTCGGGTTATAATTAGGGTAACTGTACTTATAACCCCAATTAAGGTACTTATAACCTTACTAAATCCCACGACCCTCCAAGTGCAGTTGCAGTACCCAAAACACAAACCTGTACAGGAAACCTAAACACCAACCCCAACCCCTACAGCCCAAACTCTAAACCCCCACCCCTAATCCCTAATAGCCCTATGTAGCTCCATACCCAAAACCCTAAGGGCCCTGTAGATCCCTCGAAGGAGCCTTTATCGCACCCTTTAAAGGACCCTAAGATCCCCAAACCCCCCTCTACACGAATAGCCCCACTTCTTCGTGCGACAGCGGTGTTGCGGCTCTGAAAGCAGCCATCAAAGGGTCTAGCGAAGCATCCAGCAGAGGCCTCCTCGCAGATTTCGTCAAGAGTGCAACAGAGTGTATGGAGTCGTTTCATTTGGGTGTCTTAAAGGATTCTACCCGGTTTCTACAAGGGCTTGATACTTGTACGGGCTTCTGAGGATTGCACAACGTTTTGCTTGAATAAGGCTATGGTGTTCTGCGTTTTGGGTGCAGAGTTTCCGTGTTCAGGGGTTAGACTTCATCTGGTTTTGTCTTGAGGTTTTTGTGTTTAGTCTTCCTGCTGGACTGTATGATCAATGCTTGGTTGAAAGTTGAAAACTTGGGTGGGGCAGGTGCAGTATAAATTGCTTGGGCTTTAGCTTTAAGGCCTATTGCTGCTGCGCACGGACGCCAGCGAAGCCTTTAAGACCTATGTAATATGTATATATACACACAAATATATACACCTATTTCTCTCTCTCTCTCTCTCTCTCTCTCTCTCTCTCTCTCTCTCTCTCTCTCTCTCTCTCTCTCTATATATATATATATGTATATATATATATATATATACACGTACATATACATATATGTGTATGTGTACGTACACGAGAGAGAGAAAGAGAGAGAGAGAGAGAGAGAGAGAGAGAGAGAGAGAGAGAGAGAAAGAGGGAGAGAGCGAGAGGGAGAGAGAGAGAGAGAGAGACTGACAATAGGAGTTGAAATGTTTCGATGTTTACATATGCCTGCTTATAGGCAGTTGTGAACACAAGCATAGACAAAATACATACACAGCTATGCATGTATGTACGTATGCATGTACGATTGCATGTATGTATGTATGTATGTATGCATGCATATTGTACATACATACATACATACATACATACATTACATTACATTACATAACATAGTTACATAGGTACAGAGTTACATACATACATGCGTACATGCATACATACACACAAATACATGCATACATACATACATACATACATACATACATACATACATGCTCACATACGTATTCATTTACATACACATGTACACAAGCACACATAAGAAGATACATTATGTGTATATATATATATATATACATGTATTATGTGTGTATATATACATATGTATATGTATATATATATATATATATATATATATACGTATATACATGCCTACACACATATCAAAGGACCCTTCTATGTTGGCCGGCAGTCGTGCGTTACATTGCTTGTGAGTGCTGCTTTGCTTCGATGACTGCGAGCCGAATCATTAGGCATCAGAGAGAATTGAACTACTGTTTCGGATCCACGGTTTGTTTCGGATCCACGGTTTAGGGTTTAGGCTGAGCTTCATTGAACTTTGGCAAGGTTTAGGGCTTAGGGTATCAAGTTTATGTGCAGTTAGCTGTATTCGTACTAAGCATCGTCGAATTCTCGCAGGGTTTATGGTTCAGGTTTCTAGTTTATGTGTACCAATACTCCTCCTAATCGAACCGTACAAGGGTTTAGGGTTGAGGTTTCCTCATTGGTTATTTCGAATCTACGGGGGACGGAGTATTTCGTAATTATGGCCTCCGAGTGTCCCCATACAACTACAAATAGACTCGCAAAGCCTGATCTAAGTTTTAAAGTCCCCTATCTTGTAAGTCAATGAGCTTGGAACTTTGATGTTTCGTTAGGGGGCTTCGGATTTCCAGTCTGGAGGTCCAGCTATGCCGAAGCAGATCACCGAGATCCGTGCGTGTGGACCTATGAGCTATGCTTGTGCAAGATGTCTTTGGATATGACGATGAGTATGATTACTTCGATGGTGGGGATGCAGGTCATGATGTGTTGAAGACAATGGTGCCGGCCGGCGTTGTTGGGGACTGTGATGACGATAGTCATGGACACGATATTGTTGTTTTTGTTGATGGTGCTGCTGGTGGTGGCAATACGGAAGTTTCTGTGCTGTTTGGCCTATGTGGAGCATGCCTGTTCTGCGCACAAGCCCCGGAATTCCAGGACCTTCAGCTTGTACATCTTATCCTTTGTCCCACAAGGTTTTCAAGTTTGTTCGCCTTACATGTCGGACATTTTTGGATTCGACACTTGCAAATACAGATATCCTCCTAAACCCTAAACCCTAAACCTCCTCCATGGCCGTGTGAAACAATTTCAGTAACCCCAAGCCTTCACAGCTTATTTTCCCATTCATGTTCGATGTGAGATTGAACTCTGAGTCTTTTTCGGCCCACACTTCCACATGCTTCGAGATCCAGAACTTTGAATTTAGGCCAAGACCTCTACTGTACTGCACAGCTCTCGTATCCTTCTTGCAGCACCACCAAAAAACAAGATCCCGAGCCGTACATCCCAAGCCCCATATTGTGTTCTCAAAAAGACCAGACCCCGGACCCAACACCTTTTCTGCCCCCCTTGCAAGCTTCAGCCGTAATATAGGAATATAGGGGCCTTGATAATTACCTATACTGTACTATGTTGGGTGTTCCTTACAATTTCAGTCTGATGGGCCTCAAAGCCCTATTCTAATTATTAAGGCCCGTAGATTACCACAAAGCACCCGAAAACCAAACTATGCTGTCAATCGCAATCGTTTGGTCAAGGCTCGCAGCTGTGGATGGAAGCGGGTGTAATGTAAGATCCTCAAACTTAAGCATGGATCTGTATAAAGGAGCCTGAATAATTAGAATGGTGTTTCGTTGGTAGCCTATACTGGAACACTTTAAAAGAAGCCATGTCTCCCTGCCGGCCATCCTACAATCTGTATATCTCGGCCAGCCCTCTGGCATCGTCTACCATAAAGACCCTACCCGAGCCTGGCACTAGGATGGCTGAACAACAACTGTTCCAGGCTACCTCCAGACTCAATTTTCTATTTAACTGTTCTCACGTGTAAGTACCCGAAAGTTCCTACCTCCAATCCCTAAACACTGAATGACTAAGCCTAAAACTCTGAATCTCACAGCTCTAAATAAACCCTATATCCTGAATCCTTAAACCCTAAACCCATAACGCCCTATACCTTAAACCCTTAAAACCTCTATCTCCAAGCTCACACCGAAACTCTCCGGGATCTTGTGCCTTGCATTCGCCCTCGCGGCTGCCTGGCACCAGCTTAGACCATGGGAGAAGGCAGGAATGGCACGTTGAGGGTTTACTTAGGGGTACTTAGAAATAATTCTTAAATTTTTGGTTATTATACTCCCTAAGAAACAGCTAAAATTATAATGGGGGGTTCTAAGTTCAGTATAGTTTAGGGTTTGGGGTTATCCCTACTAGGAGCTTCATGGGTAGTCACCGGTGGGGTCATAGGGAGCGTAACCATAGCTAGAGCTGATATTAGGGGATGGATAACCCCAAGTGAAGCTACCCATGAACTTCCAAGTACCCCTTAAACCATGCCTGTGCCCCGCAAGCCAAAGCCTATTGCCGTGCTTGTCCTTCTGTCATTGTAAAGGATCATCAGGGACCTCGTTAGGAGGGTTATAAATAGCGTAGATATCATATTATTTGACTTATTGCGACGCACAGGTACACTAAGCTTACTCACTAAGGCCCCTGCTTGTGCAAGTCTATGGGTAGTCCTCTAATCTGGGGTTCCTGTTTAGATCCCAAATATCATACGGCACCCTTATACAAATGACCCAAAAGGGGACCTTGATTTGGAGAACTGCGCTACCCGCAGGGTCCGAACCCTTGAATCCTCAACCCTAACCCCCTAAACCCTAAACAACCCCTAAACCCCAAACCCTACACCCCTTATAGATCCCTTTAAATAAACCCTTATAACGCCTTTTAAAGGAACCCTTACTATTCCCCCAAAACCCTAAAAACCCTAAACCCCAAGCCCTACCTAGACCCCCCAACTACCCTCTGACATACCTTAAATACACACCATTAATTAAGGACCATAAGGGCTCTATGAAAGGGCAGTTGGGGGGTCCCGGTACTCCCAGAATCCTTACTTTCCCGCGAGTCTCACAGGCTCCACTTCCTTCACCGCCCG
>CAJNDT010006205.1:12500-102564 GCA_905221615.1 Symbiodinium sp. CCMP2592
CCTGCCACACCCAGGGGCGAGGCAGAACGCGGAAGAGAAGGCGCTCCCGGAGCGGGAAGAAAGTATAAGATCTATTTTGGGTAGTTGACAAAATTAAGATCCCTTTGGGTACCCTGAATACCAGGTGCCGTACTACAACAAGGACCCAAAAAGGGACCATAATTTTGACAACCACCCATATGAGTGTTTTGCACAGACTATGTGAGCAAGATTGAGCAAGTATTCAGAGCTTTTAGAGTCTTTTAGAGATCTCTGCCACCATGGCGTTCGGAAGGCATTTGTTCTACAGTGTTTTGGGATTCTAGGGGTGTTCCAGGGTTATTATTGTAGTTTCGAGATGTAGTGTCGGGTTGAGGGCTTCAGGTGACAGGTGCAGGTCCGCATTCGCCCAAGGTCAAAAACCAACCTCCTTAACCCTAAAGCCTCAGCCCTAAATCGAACCTCCTTAAACCAGCACCGCGGAGATTCCAAGTTCCAAGGCCCAATAACCCCGAGGGTCCTAGGTATTGTCATGTATAGTAACTCCCAAGATAGAAACTCTACATTCTACTATATCGGTACTTTGGACCCTTTGGCAAATCCTTACTGTAAGCCTCAAACCCGAGACCCTAAATCCCAGACGTTTGGCGCCAAGTCCCTGAAGCTTCCCAGGGTTCGATTCGGAAAAAGAATCTTTCAGGCGTAATGTTGGGGCCTTCATGATTAGAACAGGGTTCCTTTAAAGGGTTCCTTGTAAAGGGTTCTACGCGGGTTACTATAAGGGTTGAGTGTCCCCAAGAAGGCCTGTGGCTCATATTTGCTTATTATGACCCAAAAAGCATAAAAAGAAATAGATGAAATAGTTGAAATTCTTTTTATTAATATAGCAAAATTCATGAAATTCTTTTTTATTTAAAATAATATATTTGATATTTCTAATAAATTCTTTTTTAAAATATATGAAATTCTGCATCCAGCTCCTTCCGAGATTTCCGGGTGAATTGAGGTTGTACATGATTGCATTCGTCGCTTTGAGGCTCGTAGTTACTTCAGGATCTAGACTTGAGATATAGAATACGAGGTTGTTTTGCATGAATACTATGAGTCATGAATCTTGCACTTGCAGTATGAAGTTAACCTTGGATTGATTTATTGGTTTATAGATAAAGAGTTGGAGTCTTTTTTAAGATTTAGCCATGGGAGATTCTATGGATGCTACATCGTTGGACATGGACCAAATCCTTGGCATAATTGAAGATGTGCATGCAGAGGGGCAGACAAAACAACGAGACCAGGTTGGAACGACTGAGAAACGGCAAAAACGCAGCCTCGACAACATCGGTCTCGGACCTGGATCTGCCAAGAAACCTCGAGCCAAAAGCAAGCTGTCGAAGAACCAGGTTTTCCATGATCAGCAATCGCGAGCTTATAATGCCAGTGGACGGGCCAGGAATCAAGATTTCCATATGCCCTTGCATGAGTTCGGTCTAGATCGTCAGCCCGTTGGAGGCAGAGGCCAGTGGAGAGTATGGTCGTCTCCTGCTGTTCTTCGAGCGGCTTTCAGTTCTGAAAAATCCACTTGTCGCCAGATTAAGGATTCCATTGAAGGAGCTGGTCGCAGAAACAGTTCTGGTAGTCGTTATGTTGTGGCAGAAGCTATCCTGCATGGCCAAGCCGTAGGTATCCAGAAGCTGCAGAAGCCGGTCTCAGAAGATGCAGAGCCGACGAAATTGGCATATGCCATTCGTAATATCATGTTTGACGAGTCTACTTTCGACTTGTTGATGAATGGTGTATCGGCTTCGTATTCCGTACTTTGTTCTCATGGTCAATTGACGTACCGTCTTGAGGACGAGGATTTGGTCCACGATGAACATATATTCAGGTCCCCTGCAGTTCTCAGCCCAGTGATGAATTCGGCCACGATGCATGCAGCTTTGAGTGCCGGCCCTGGGGGATTTGCACAGGTCTTCGAAGGCAAGTATTTGGCTACTTTGACCATATCGGATGCTCATGCTGCCAATATTCGCTTACTGAGATTCGTTGACCAACAGCTATGTGATGATCAGAATCATTTCTTCTTGCCATCCCTATGCCTGCAACACAGAGTGGGTAACATAGTGGAGCAATTGACGAAATTTCTGGGAAACTTGGGTGGTAATTTTTCCATTGCGAAGGTATTGAATAAGGGCAATCTGTTGAAGGATCTTCGGGCAAAAGCTGATGGTCACATTGCCCGTACATTGCGAGTCTTGAAGGAAACCCCTGCAGCATTGACAGAGGAGTGGTCTCAAGCCCAACAAGAAGCCCGGGATTTGATCCAGTTGTGTATGAGCTATAACGATACCACGGATCCTATCCGCTCAGGGACTCAGCGGGAAGCCTTCCAGCGGCTTGCCGACTTCTTCAACGGACCTTGGACAGGACCGAGCTTTGCAGGGACGGTACTTAGTGAGTGCAAGTCGCCGCAGGTCACACTCGTAATGCCCTGTCATGATGCCATGTCATGTCAGTCATATGTTGAACCGTGTAGCGTGCTGAAGTGCTGAGGCAGGCAGGCAGGCAGGCAAGCAGATCATTGATCATTGTCATGTAATGTATGCTGAATGAATGCAGATTTGGCTTGTACAGACAGAGACCCCGCCACCTGATTGGTGGCACATCAGTGGTAGCAGTAGTGTCGTGTGTTTGACTCGTTTCTGGCCATGTCTGACTTTGCCCCGCTCGATGCTCGCTTCAGCGCTTTGTCGGAGTATAGCTTTCCGGAGGCCCCTTCAGGAGCTACTGCACTTCGAGAGCGATCACGAAGGGCAGCAGCGGTCTCTGACCTGGCCAGACTACTTGTCACGGACTCCTACGGCAAGGGGCAGTCCCTGCGCAGGATGTGCTGGCAGGCTTACAACTCAAGGCGGGCTCGATTCGGGATGGTTTTGGCGGTTTTGATAATATTATTATAATGTAATGATGGGTAAGTAGTAAGGAGTCACGAGTCGACTAGAGTAGTCGATCATTCTGATTCATTCAATTCATTCTACTCGAAACAGAATACCTATTTCAAGTTTGTCTCAAGGCACCCTATGCACTGCGTGCTGGAATTGCCCAATGGTGCCCAGTGCTGGTTGGGAGGAATCGGAGCGAGTGGGGATGTGCAGGTGCTTATTGCCAACGGAATCGGAGCGATCTTGGCAGCAGCGTCCCACCCTCCGGTGATAAGGGATTCCAGAATTGACTTTCTGGGAAATCTGGACGGCACAGGCGTGGTTCATGGAGACATCGACCAGGGCCTGGTTATCAACATGTTCCAGCGGATCATCAAACTTTTGTCGTCTGGGATGAAGGTGCTTATATCCTGCAAGAACGGGGCTCATAGGAGCAGCTTCCTAATGGCCCTGCTCATCATCTTCTTGACGGGCGAGCCCTCGGAAGTGGTGTACTCGCACTTAAACAGTCTACGGGCCATCGTTGACCTGAGCACCACGGCCCCAGAGTCGCGACACACGCATGGTCGCAAGAATGTCAGACCAATCGATGCCCTGGGCAAGATGCAGCAAATCTTCGCCGAAGAGGGCTATCGGTCTCTGACCAGGCTCACCAGGCCAGCGCAGCACGCCCTGGGCTTCGACCAAGACGCTGGTCACCGCCCACGACTTAACCAATTGATGACTCCGTCCGAGTTTCAAGGGCTGGCCATGAGCTTGGGGTGGTCCCCCTCCGAGGCCGGATTGTATCGTATCAGTTATCAAGACTAAATCAATCATTATAATTATATATGTCTTCAATCTTGAGGTTAGTTATTTGGATAACAAGATTTCACTATCCTCAGGTGGCTCGCAGTCGCGAGAGTACGGAATGGACCGATGCCGGTGCCTACGTCTCTGACGCTGAGAGAGACTCGCGTGCTAGAAGCTATGGATCTGCTCCCAAGAACAAGCCAGTACCGTCGACGCAGGTCGGACCGGTTTGAATCAATTGTAGTAATTAGTAATTGTTAATTTTAATTATATAAGTAGTATAAGTATAAGCTATAGTAGCGACTTTACTTTACTTGAAAGCCGCTTATACCCGAAGCCTTCAAACTTAATTGACAATTGATCTTGAATCTTGAGGCTCGTGGCCGTGGCGGTGCTCTTCCGAGCCTTCCCTTCAAGCGAGATGCCGAGGCAATGTCCGCAGAGTCCGGAGCTTCAGAAAGCGAGGCGGCCGTGGGGGAAGGATTTGGTCGGTTTGAAGTAAATATTACTGAATGCTCAGGCTGGTTGCTAGGGCTTAGAGTGATTCTGAATTCTGAATTCTTCTTCCCATTGAGGCCTGGATTCAAGTGTCGCTATCGGAGTCGGATGCTGGAGCAGAGACGAGCGAGGCCGAACCCAGGACTCCGAAAGAGCGGTCTCCGACCGGGCCATCGACTCGGCTCCTTCCAACACCGAAGACCAAAGCGGGCAAGATTGTGGAGCCTGCTCCGACCGAGCCGGCCTATCTCCCTCCGACACCCAAGACCAAAGCGAGCAAGCCTCAGGAGACCCAGGAGCAGCAGGAGCAGGAGACTCAGGAGGAGACTCAGCCTGATCCCTCACAGCGGTCTCCGACCGGGCCGTCGACACCTCGTGCAGGATTCGATGCAGAGGACTTCGCCACGCTCAACAAACTGATGAACAACCTCAAGGAGCTGGATGAGAAGTTGAAAGGTATCTTCAGACTAATTAGCAATTCCTTTGTCACTATTGGGCAGGGTCGTTGATTGATGCCATCAAGTATCAATTCCAGTCCAGTATATAGCCTATAGGATTTATAGGTTTAATTCGGTTTAATCAAAATCAAAGTCTTAATATATTCTATCTATTCCGATCATTCTATCAAGGCGATGATACAGCGGCGGCCGAGCAGGAGGAGGAGGAGGACACTCCAGATTGGGGTGATGCTGACGATCCCTCCGGCGTCTCGCCTGGCGGTGCCCAAGAAGAGCTTCCCCAGCCAGAGCCATCAAACAGAGAAGAGTTTCGTCGCTTGATGGAGCTGTTGGAAGAGCAACAGCGTCATTTGATCAGTCTCATGGCGCAGAGGGAGGCTGAAAGTCAAGATGCACAGGCCAGGCAGGAAACCGCGGGTATGGGGCTCATCGAGGCGATTTTCAATCAGGAGGAAGACTTGGCTTTGGCCCTGATCAAGTCGTTGCGGCCAGGTTCAATTGAGAATATGGCGGATCCGGCTGGCATGACGCCCCTGCATTGGGCGGTCCGCACTCAGAGCCTGTCCATCCTGTGGGCAATCCTGGAGAAAACGCCAGGATTGGCAGACCGCCCTACAAGCATAGGGCGGCTGCCGCCGCACTGGACACCACTGATGGTGCTTGCAGACCAAGGCAAAAATCAAAATCCGGTGCACGTGCAGATGGCTTCGGCGCTAGTAAGGCACATGTCAATCAATGGGCTGCAGTGTCGCGGTGGTACACTGGCAACGGTGTCCCACCTGGCCGCTGCCCGCGGACACATTCACATCTTGAAGAAGGTCCTCTGGCGGCTCAATGACCTGGGCCAGCACAAGCTCGTCATGAGCCACCTAGAGATGGCCAACAGCGTGGTCTCTCGTTTGCTAACTACGACTGTAATAGTAACGGTCATCATAATGCATAGGTTGAATTGATCCTTAGGCCGTAGGTAGGTCCTTAGGTGAGTCTTACTCTTAATCAATCCATGGTCCTCATAACTCAATTAATTTATTTAAATTATTTATTCAGTATTCATCATTATGTTATGATAAGATCATCTCAGGGGCGCAGTTGCTTGGATGTGGCATTCAGATGCTCTTCCGAGACGGCTTCCTACCTGATCTGGTGGCAAGCACCGAGTTTCTTTGATGCGCCCACTGACCGAGAACGACAGAGCCAGCACAAGGATCGCTCGGCGGCGACTTTCAGAGGCGGGCAATCGGCATCGGCATCCCGAGGTCGGATGGCTCCCATAGCCAATATAAATCTACTGTCAACTACTCTTGTTGAAAGGTTTTGTAAGCCTCGTAGTAGACTCATAGATTCATAGACTCATAGACTCATAGACTAGATTCGGTTGATAAACTGGCATAGGCATAGGCGTTATGGGTTCACAAATCATGCCGCCCGACAGGTCCAGGCTACTACAGTGATCCAACTCGCTGAGAAGCCCGGTCTCGGACCTGGAATTTATACTCGGATGAACCTGGCACGGATCTGATTCGATTATGATATCGATAGAACGTGATGAAATCATAAATCATCTCATATATTGTCGATCCATAGTCAGGATTCACGGGTATGATTCCGGGTGCATTTCATTCCAGCTCCACATAGCTATTTTCCAGCTGAGCTGGCGTGCTATAAGAGCCCCAAATTGCCAGGGATGGGTCGAGTTTATACTCAATGCCAATGCAGGCACTGACTCAGCATCAGATTGTAGGAACATTCTGATTCTGGGTCTCGGACCACGTTCCTGGCAATGAGGAATTTCTGTCGACCCTGACAGAGGTCAATCGCCACTTGCCATGGTGTGCGACAGTGGCTGTGGCGTGCCCAAAAAGTCGGCTCTGCAACATGCCTTTATATCAAGGAGTCAAGTCTACAGACTCTTCGCAGTTAAGTTTGAGTCCTGCTTCGACTGTTGTTGCAACTGAAGCTGTACTTTACATAATTTGTTATTTATTCTAACTAACTATTATCTAGTTGGGGTCGAAAATCAAGAATCAAGAACCCAGTGACCCCAATGCCCCAATGATTGCCAGTGATTCAGCCCCTCCGATATCCACATTTCATATTCAGGTTCATATGACAGAATATTTTCTTATACATATACTTGCGGTATTCTAGGATAATTGAACTGATGTCGAATGCATAAAGTCATGCAGTCGTGTAGTCTTTGCTGCTGGTCTTTGCTAGATCGACACGACACGAACAGTCTTGTTCGAATGATGTTCCATCTATCCATCGTCCAGCAAGAAAGAGACATAGAAAGTTCGTTCGTGATGCAGGACCACCAACTCACGTTTGCGCTGGATGCTGCCGAGATGAGGCCGAAGCGAGAGTCAAGGCGTCATCTCTGGTTTCTGAGTGCTTACTTCGACCTGTTGTTGTCCCGGCCTTGAACAAGTGGACGAAGGTCTTTCCGTGCATCGGCGCGTGTGTGCTTCTCGGGTCTTTCAGTGATGTGGCCCAGTCTATTTTTCGGGAGAGATTTGGAGATCGAGAGGTGCATTCGCTCTCCGAGCTGGATAGTTCCGATGATGCAGATGATGAGGCCCTGCATGTTCCAATCAATGAAGTCAAGCGATGGATCAAGCTAGCAAAAAAACGCAATGCAAAAGCAACCAGTTTCCTTTGTGATGGGCAAGCACGATTCCTGAATATGTTGTGGGTTCTTGTTGCAGCTCCGTGCATGAAGCTCCATTGGATTCTCTTCAAGACAGCCACGTGGTATTCAGATCGAGGCCGAAAGCAGCCGGGTCCAACAGCCAGCGACGTACAAGAGCAAATCTTGACAGTAGGGCAATTTTGTGTTCCATCCAAGAACCCCGGCAAGAAAGTGATGAAGGAACTTCAATTCCAGCTGGAGGACCCAAGTTCGGCTTTCAGGTTGCTGTGTTTCTTCTTCGGCGAGTTCGAAGATTGGCCTCAGGCCCGGAAGCGAATTGCTTTGAGAAGTATATTGCTCACTATTGGTCAGTTGGCAAGAAAAGTGATCGAGCCTTTCCTCTCCTATCCATGGAAGCTGTATGAACTATCGCTCCCCGACATAGATCTGGACTATCAGAAAAGACTACTTCGAGAACTATGCAATGCCCCCGCCTGCTGTTTGGATGCTGGCTTCAGTGGCAAGTTGAAGGCTTTGGTCGTGAGAGAAGGAGCGGTAGAGCAAGGCTTGTCCACTGAGTTGAGAGAGTGCATGTTCGTCGTGTTTGAAAGAGTGGTACTGACATCAACCTTTGTGGAGAGAAGGTTTGCTCATTTCAATCATTGGACAGATGTCAAGGGGAAGGGAGTCTCTTTGGCTCTTCTGGCAGCAAAGCACATCACCAGGGTTTTCCAAGATGCTGTGGAGGTTTGGAAACATCGTATCCAGGCACCTCGCTCTCAGAGCTGGTCTCGTCGTCCTTCCTGGTGTCGTAAATCTGACACAGTAGCACGACAGAATGGCATGCATCTATTTGCTCAAGACAGACGTCAGTCCATGAGTGGTTCTTGTCGTGGAAGCCAGGCATCAAGGCAGTTCCTGGAAGAATCACAGGAGGCGTGGAAGTTGCTGAGCGATGAAGAGAAGAAATCGTGGGGCGAGCGAGCTCGGCAGAGCAATGCTCGTAAAGCAGCTCTGCAAATGGCGGCTGCTGCAAAACGGCCGCCCGATGTCCCTGGCGGGCCTTGGAAGTTATCTCAGCCCTCGGCACAGTGGCCGTTGTCTGAGAAATTTCTCACCGATTTTCGGGCCCAGCACACGTTTGCCTCGGCTCAGAATCGATGGTGTCAGGCGGGAATTTATGGTTCTTGTGGTGTTACGTGCTAAGGCTGAGTTTATACAGTTTATAATGTACAATGGCCCAATAGTTACGAGATGAGGTCTTTGGACCTTTGGATCAGGTCAGGGAGATCGATTCTTATTATTTATTACTACTTATTATTTATTACTTGAAACTGCCTATGAAATATTGCAGGCGCATGCCGTACCGATGTCAGTCGCGCAGGATATCGCCGTTCGTGATGATCGAACTTTGTTCCAAGCTTGTCCGCATGCAAGTTGTGTTGCGGATTGTTCTGAAGAGGAGACCGTTGTGTTCGGCCGCTTGCACACGTGCTTGTCCGTGCTGATCAAGAGATTCGACCCAGCAAAGAAAAACATCAGTGCCTTGCCCCTGACGCTTCTTTTTGAATGCAAGGACCAGAAAGATAGTGCTATCTTTATGCTTGCATTTCGCACGTACATGCAAAATGTCGATGCAATATTTCTGGAACTGGACTCGGACAAAGATCTCACAGTGGATTCGAGCCCTCCGTTCACTCTCAAGTTCAAGAAAGAGAGACTCACTGGTAGCATCATTTGGAACAATGACCTATCCGTTTGCAAATCTTTGGCAACCAGAAGTCGGACATGGGATATATCTCGTTTGACTTTGGGGGATTTGCAACACGACCTGTCTTCTTTTCTGGTTTGTGACAAGCTACCTCATGATTTGCAAGATCTGCTGTCTGAAGCAGCACAGCTCAAGGAACAAGAGCGTGCACTCAGGGCTGTGCGATTGCTGCAGAGAGCACAGAGGAGGCCACGGCCGCGGTCTCAGAACATGCGTGGCCGGGGCGGAGGTAGACGTCGTGGCAGAGGCAGAGCCGCCCGTCCTCGTCTTGTTGCGGGTGATGACGGAGATGACGAACTGGAAGAAGAGGATAATGATGATAATGATGATGGTGCAGCTGAGTTTGATGATGCAGAGTGGGAGGGGAATTTCAGCGGAGATGACGAGGATGATGTTTGGGGACTTGAACAAGCGGAGACTCCAGGCCCAGATATGGAAAGGCCCTCGAGTTCAGCAGGTCATGTATCTTCATCCGCTGTCTCAGCTGGAAGAAGTGCGGGAGGCGATGTCGATGCTGCCGCTGCCGTTCCCCCTCCGCCTGCTCCCGTCGCTGAGGACCCGGGCCAGCGGGCTGTTCGCCGAAACCAGCGAAGAGGTATACCCTGGGGTCCCTTTATGTTGTCACCTATTGTACCTCATCATGGTAGACAAACTGGCTGGGGTGCAATTTGCAACCTGCATTGGGATAGAGGTGAGGGGGCTAGCAGCACCCAGTGCAAAAAAGCAGTATCCTATGGGACCATGGATGATGCTACTTGCATTCTGAGACTGAAACGTTGGCTGTGTGCCGGTTTGCACGATGATGAGTTTCCCCAAACCAATCCGCGAACCCATCACGTGAAGATGGGGGGTCCGGGTTTGGTGAGTTTCGCGGAGGGCAAGAACGAGGAGGAAATGGATATCGAGGTCGCAGCCTACCTCAGTTAATGGGTGGTCGGACTCCGTCCTGGGCTGGATTTCTCTAGTGGTACTGCATGGTCTCCCAGCGAATCTTCTTCCTGGAGTGATAGGCAGACGGGTCTCTTCTGTAGCCGCGTGTCTGCAATAACAGCATTCTCTGTCTCAGGCTGGACATTAGTCGTAGTAGGCAGTCCTCCTTCGGAATATGACATTACATGCATGCAGCAGGACGTGTTCTTGAATTGGGGTTTGCTCAGAAGTGTTCTTTGACAGTTTAAGTCTTAGAGTCTTAGAGTTTTGTTTTAGAAGTACTTAGTTGTTTTGTGGCAACTGCGTACCTGATTGGAGTGTTTCAAAAAGTGGGCTGTGCTTGTAATGCCTCAGAATGACTCTCGTTCCAGCTGATTGTGAAAGGGGAGAGGGGGCAGGGGGCTTCTGTTCCGTCCAAGAATTTGGACCTCCCTAATTCCTATATCTTGCACGACAAAGGCCACATAAATACAAATTTTCGGATCCTCTGGAATATATTTACGAAATATTTTCAATTTCAGTAAAAAATATTTAAAATATTTCAAACAATTTTAGAAATATTTTGAAATAAATAAAACAATTTTAGAAATATTTTCAAATAAATAAAACAATTTTAGAAATATTTCAATTATTAAAATGTGAACACTAATTGTGGTTTTGTGAACACTAATTGTGGTTTTGTGAACACTAATTTGTGTTTAGTGTTCACATTCCGTTTTTTTTTTTTAAAAGTTAAAATAGTTTTAAATATTTAGAAATATTTTAAAATTGTTTCAAATATTTCTGAAAATAGTTTTAAAATTGTTTCAAATATTTCTGAAAATATTACAAATATTGTAAAACCAATTTGGGAATTCACAGATTCGGATAGAACTCTGTTGTACTTTTCTGAGAAATTACTTGCAGCACTTGGGCACAGAGCCTAGCTAAGGTATTTCCAGCACGGGCCGTGGGCCAAGCGGCAACAATCCCAACGACATCTCTCGAGCTGTGTGCAGCAGCCAGGGGGAAAAGCAATCGTGCATCGGCATTGTAGGCTGAAAACTCACTGAGAAGTTCTGAGCATTCCTGCTGGCTGGAAGCGACGACCAGGCTCGAAGCCGAGCCCTGAAAGTGAAAGTCTTTAGTGTCGCCCGAGGAGGCAGTCCCATGCCGTAGTCAATGAATTGAGATTTGAAGGCATAGATCATGAATCATGATAGACTATAGATTCCTCTTTCCTCGGAGGTTCGCAACCAGTAGAGTGTGCCGTGACAAGCCATGGCTAGTGATAGCGACAGCAGCAGCAGCAGCTCGGCATCCAGTGCTTCTCCCTCAGCAGCCAGAAAAGCTCAGCAAACCCAGGCTTCAAAAAAGCGCAAGGCGGCTGAGGCCCGGATGTTACCGATCCTCGAGTGTTTAAGTCTTCTATTACAGCAGCTGAACTTAGCATGGTTTCATTAGCAAGTAGAAAGCCTTAGGCCCTAGCCATAGGCCATAGTCTATACGGAGTCTATACCATACGCATTGTGGATTGTAGTCTAACTTGTGTAGTAGTGTAGATATCGGCTTAGCCCCCAGGTCCCCAATTTTAAAGTAAGTATGACTCACAGGTTCAGGATGGTTTCGGCGATGGGGGGGAGTCTTGCTTTGGCTTTGAAGCTGACGCCCGATCCAAGACATCCTTGGGTAGAAGCTGCTGCGACGACTCCGCGATCCCCATACAGCACCCCAAGAAGCCCTGCGTTTGTGGACTTTGTGGTTGCAAAAGCAGCGACCCGAATCCTATAAGCACCGGTGGCTGCTCTGATGCAGCGAGCACAGAGGGGGATGAGAAGTGCATCGCGTGGGGAAAATACAGAAAAGTGCAGTCCGCCTCTGGCGTGGTCCGGGTGCCAGTAGGAGCCTCAGACGGAATCTGCCGAAACGTCTATCGCTTGTTGGGCTTCCCCCACAAATATGGTTCGCAGGCAGAGTACCTCAAGAAAGTAGAAGCTAAGCAAGTGGATCATGATGAGTTTTTGAAGAGTCGTGCAGAGTACGTGAAAAAAATGAAGAAAGGTGGCCAGGCAGGGGCTCGCACCAAGAAGCGTGAAAAGGAGGACTTGAAGACCGCCTCTACCTTAAAGACGGTGAAAGATACGGGCGTGAGATTCGAAGGTCCCTTGATGCAGTTCATCGATATCACCCAATGGGATGCCAAGGAGGACGGCGTTCTGGACGAGACCAAAATCGTGGAAGAGGCAGGCTTTTTGGTGCTTAGTGCTTAGGAGGAGTTCAGTAGGGCTTACGGCATAGGCATAGGGTTTCAGCTTCAGGGTTTAGGTTATGGGGGGGTGAGCGGTTTAGTTAGGGCTTTGGGCTTTGGGCTGAATAGGGCTATTAACTGTTAACAAGTAATCAATATGAGTCGCAGGAGATCAACGGTGAAACCGTCAAAGGAATCTACAAGATGAGAGGAAGAAGGGGTTGTTATGATGTCAGGAACTTCGACACGAAAAAGGCCCGGACGGAGACGGAAGAACACTCCAAGAAGGATTCGAAAGCCATGTTCGCTGACCAGGCCCTCGCCAATAAGAAAGTGGCCATACAGGCGGCATTCACTGAGACTCATCAGGAACGTGTCTCCAAGGCTGTTGAGGCAGCTCCCACGTCTTATGATGCAGAGGGCATCCTGGCCCTGTTGCAAAGCTCTGTTCTTGGAGGAAATGCAACAGCGGCCTCCGGCCTGGCAAAACCTGCAGACAACGACCAAAAGGAGTCGGATGGTTCTGATGAGTCAAATGCAGAGCTGGATGAGTCAAGTTCCGAAAGTGACGATGAGGGCAAAGCTCAGGAACGTTTGCAAAGCTTGGCAGGAAAGAAGAAAGCTAAAGCGAAATCTCAACCGAAAGCCGCTCCCAAAGCATCGACCGCGAAGGCAGGGCCAACAAGATCGACAGTTTCAGTCTCATTGCCACCAGTGGAAAAGACACAATCGCAGCAGCCGTCTAAAGCAAGCGCTCCGAGCCAGCCAGCGAAGAAGCCGAGTTCCGATGATTTCGGTGCCGTCGCTTCGCCAGCAAAGACGTTGAACTTGGACGGTCGTGGCATGAGATTGAAAGACAGCCTCAAGAAGGAGCTTGCGGAGCTCAAGCTCAAGTTCGAGGGTCAGCTCGGTTTTGGAAATGACTACAACTTCTTGGACAAGAAGGAGCATGCCGCCCGACAGCGGTCTTTGACCGGGGTGTCAAATTCCGTCCAGAACTCCATGCGTCGTATTGAGAACAGTCCAAACAAAGTCTCTTTCGAGTCGGAGATTGAGGGTTTTGAGTCATTGCGGTCGCTCGTCCAACATGCTTTGGACTTGAACACGGCCTTGGCTTCGACCACTGGCGGTCCCAAAGCCATTGAGGATCTGTACGAATGTTTGAAAGAGAACGGGCTCATTCGTGTTGGATCCTGTTTTTGGTTTAAGCTCTTGGAGTGCAAATTGAATGAGAAGATCCTCTTCAAAAACCTTTCGGATTATGTTGGCGTGCTTTGCGAAGACAGCAAAGAGGTCGCTTGGCATGCATTCAGGATTTTGGACTCTTGGATGATTATGAATTATGAATTCAAACTTATAATTATCTCATAGACTCGTAACAAGTAGTACTAAGTCAAGTCACTAAGTCTTTAAGTTCTTTCACTAGAGTGAAATTGGTATCCTGACGAATACTGCGTTGTCACTATTAATAATAAACTTATATTATATTATATTGTTCATTTCAGGTTTGTGCTCTGAATGATCTGGGGGTCTCGGACAATGTCCGCGAGTTTGTGCATGCGGACGTCGAAAGTCGGATGACGACCTTTTTGGGCAAGGAGGACGTGTTGAAAGATGGGTCCTGGGGGCGGAACCAGGCTAGGAACCTGGCTTCGGAAGTATGTGACCAGAAGAGCAACAGCCTATTTGAGAATGTCATATTCACGTGCGAGCTGACCCGTGATCTGCTCGCAGATGATATCTCGGGAATGGCCAGTGCCTTGGAGAGGTTTGCAAAAGTGGCAGAGGAGGATGTCTTAGAGGATGGAGTCCTCCAATTCTTCCAGAAACACAAAATCGGCATGCAGATCATCTCCCAATGCAAGGCTAGGACCTGACATTAGTTTTCATAATACTTTATCTGCTGTAGCCTGTAGTACTAGTTTATCTGAGGAATTAGAACTAGGCCCCAATCCCTTAGCCTTAGCCTCAAGACTCACTTTGTCAGGCCCAGGTGGAAGCCGGACAAGCCCAGCTCCAGGAAGAGCTGCATGTGAGCAACTTGGAAGCGGCCCTGAAAGAGGTGAAGGACTTTCAAGGCGAAATGACCGGTCATGCCATCTCCGATGTGGTCGCACATTTCTGGAAGCTGAAACAATCCAAACAAGAATCCAAGCTTATGCAGAAGCACAAACTGAGGGTTCAGAGTATCATCAAAGAGTTTTGGGAGGTCCTCACCGTGGCAATCCAGAACATCTTGTCGAGCACGATGTGCTCATGTATTGAAGATCTTCTTCATCGGCTGGAAGCCGAAAACACTAGAGAGGAAGTCCAAGAGTTTGACTTGGAAGAGACGTTGAAGACAATGAGGTGTTCGGATATCCTTCATCATGACTTCTGGAGCGACGTTGGGTTGAAGAAGTTGCCCCAATCCTTGACGCAGCTTTTCGACAGCTATGCCAAGGCGTGTGACACCAGCGGGCCACTCATCGAGTATGTCTTCGCCAAGAGCAAGATAGGGACTACTCGTAGTATGAAAGATCCGACGTCTGATCTCCTACATGAATGGACCTCGTGTGATGTGCTCGTCTGTGCTTTTGTGGATGAGCAGGGTATTCTTGATGGTTTCAGAACGACTTTTGTGAAAGTCGCTCAGAAAGAGCTTCATGACAAAGCCATGACAGCCTTCCAGGATGTAGGTCGCATGATTTCGAGTTGCATATCAGCGGTCTCAGACCTGGAGGCTATGGCAGGACAGTTGGCGGAGGTCAAGGATAACACAGCAGCACTCGGAAAGAGTGGATTGTGGCGTCTCGTGCTGCCGTCGTTCCTCAAGGCTGGGAGTCGGGTCCAGTTGCAAATTGCCGATTCTGTCATGAGTCATTATGTAATGTCAATGTCAATATCAATATCTTTGGTCGTTTAGTCTGTAGTTTCGTATAAGTCCTGAGTGTGAAATCCAAATAGCTTTATTTTTTTGTTGGCTTCAGACTATATACGAAAGGTTGCGTCTGATACAGTGGCTGCCGTGAAGAAGGATTCCACTTTGGGAGATCTTCTGGCTGCCTTGGAGTCTCAAGACGCATGCTTGTCTAATGTTCAAGCAGCAGCCCAGCGATATCAGAAAGAGTGGGAACTAGATCCACTTGGCAAATTTGCGGCCACTAGGCTGGCGTCTCCTGAGTTCGAATCTTGGGTGAATGGGCTCGGAGACAAGATCACCGAGAGAATCATGCAGAAAGGAGGTGAGCAGCAACAGTCTTTGAAGAAGTTGCAGGATAGAGGAAACCAGCTGCTCGGCAAGATTCCCGAATTCTGCCCCGCAAATGAGGAAGAGTACAGGAAAGCCATGGCCATGCTCCACGAGGCCTATGCTTCTTCTGGCAACAGTTTGCGGAAAACTGCTCAAGAAGTCTTGAAAGCTCACGGTATTCTGCAAAAGGTTCGTTCCAGCTCCGTGAATAATGATGGTGTTGGTGCGGCCTCTGGCCTGGCAGCAAATCTGAAAGAATGGCAGTCCATAGCCACGAATGCCCAAGGCCTCGGGCAGTGCCTTGTGACTCATCTGACGGTTTATGCCATGGTGACAGTCCTCCGGGCACCGGTGATGGGCAGCAAGTCCGACAGCGGAAAGAAACTGGCCAAAAGTTTACAGGATCTACTACGAACCCTTCTCGAGAAAGATTTGTGTGTTACCCCAGAGCACAGCCAGTTGCGCACGGAGTCGGCAAAGCGGTTGTGTCAAGAATGTGCAGAAGCTGTCGCGGCCTGAGTTGAACAAAATTCGACGCTTAAGTTAAGTTTATGGCTCGTTCTAAAACCTTAGCTGTTTGTAGTCTGGTCTGTCTGTAAATTATCAATTATCAACTACAAAAGTCAAGTACAATTACAAAATCCTAGCCTACTATAAATTATCAATCCTACCGTTCAAACGGACTTAGACTTATCTATCACTTATCACTTATCACTTAGACCTTAGACCTTAGCCCTTAGCCCAGGTAGGAAAGACTCTGGGAAAGTGTGCGGTGGATTTCCCGAGCCTGTGGGAGAAGTGCAAGGCTAAACAAGATGAGGAGATGTCACGGCAACGGAATCTCTCCACGAGTGAAGGAGACGGCACTCGTGGACGCGTGCAGCAAGGAGCCACACCCACCAGACGAGCCAGGCAGAAAACTCCGCCAGCAAGGGAAGCCACACCCGACAAGACCCAAGCGACCCAGGCATCTCAGGAGCATCCGATCCCGGATCCATCCCAGAAATCATCAACTGAAGCCGTGGTTGCACACGAGGCCAATCCACTATCGCCCACATCCGAAGGCAAGATGCTTGAGCAACTCCAAGAGTCTCTCGAGGCAGATGGCGACAAGGGCGACGGCAACACGTCTATCGACGTCCGCCCCCCGCCAGCTCCCCACGAAGCAGCTGCAGAGCCAACAGCCGGCCAAGCCGAGAAGAACGATGACGAACTTAGCAGCTCTTCTAGTCATTTTACGGTCAGGGTAACGAGATTCAAAGCAGTGAAGAAGGAAAAGCCAGAGGAGCCCGGCCAGACGCCCCCCGAGGACGACAAGAAGAAAGATACGAAAGAGAAGAAGGAGAAGAAGGAGAGGAAGGAGAAGAAGGATAAGAAGGACAAGATCAAGAATGATAAGAAGGAACACAAAGACAAAGACAAGCCTGACAAGAAGGACAAGAAGGAATCCAAGGAGAAGAAAGAGAAGAAAGAGAAGAAAGAGAAGAAGGAGAAGAAGGAGAAGCAGGGTAAGAAGGAGAAGAAGGAGGGGAAAGACAAGCAGGATCAGGATCAGGCTAAGAAAGAGAAGAAATCCAAGAAGGATAAAGAAGATAAAAAGGACAAGAAGGATGCTAAGGAGAAGGATCACAAAGAGCAAAGGTCGAAATCCATGCCCAAAGAGCCGAAGCGAGCAAAGCAGGAGCCAAAGGCAGCTGCTGAAGAAGCCCCCTCGCAGCCTGAGGGCCCTGTTGTTGTCCCGGCTCGCGGCGGTCGTGGTCGCGGCGGTCGTGGCGGCCGTGGCCGCGGTCGTGGTGTTGTCGAAGAAGGCCAAGAACAAGAACCATCAGCAGCAACAGCAGAAAAGGCCAAGCCGGGAAAGGGCAAGGGAAGAGGAAAAGGCAAGACCAGAAAGGAACCCGTGGCAAGCGGCATGGGCCTGGCGAAGATGATGGCCAATCGGAACTCGGCATGATCCGTGAGGCGGCCTCTGGCCTGGGGTGTGGCTGGAGGCTCAATCTGAACAATCCGTCGATTTCTGACAGTACCTAATCCTGCCGCCGATTGGGCTCATTTTGATTTTGATGCCAGCCGCTAACGACTCACGTCAAGTCATGTGCGGCAAAGCTTGAGAAGCCAGAGAGGCTGATCCCAGGCATTCAGATTCATCTGAGATTAATCTCTGCCTACGATGGCAATGGTCGCGGCCGAAAAAAATGCGAGTGACATGAATGCATGATGCAGTGCTTGATTCAAGTAGTCAAGTAGTTCTTGCCTGCATGATTGGTTGAGTTGCTTCATCAACTGTGTGGCTTCAGCTTCAGTTTCAG
Source organism: Symbiodinium sp. CCMP2592 (assembly GCA_905221615.1). Lineage (NCBI taxonomy): Eukaryota > Dinophyceae > Suessiales > Symbiodiniaceae > Symbiodinium > Symbiodinium sp. CCMP2592. Next base: position 30,265 of record CAJNDT010006205.1, read on the forward strand.
AGTGCATTAAGTAAGTTTAGTTTAAGTCTAGCTCTATTCTGATATCAGGGGCTAAATAGTAGATCGTATTGGCTTGTGTCCTAGGGTCGTATCTGATTATTATTAATTATTGATCCATTGGCCCATTGACGACCATTGACCATTGATCCTTCTATCCATTGAGTGGCATGGCTCGACAATTGAGACGGCATGCTACGGTGGACCCTCTCGAATTGGAATCCTGGATGGAGCAAGGTCGCTCCCGATGTATCTCAGCAGAAGCCTTGCGTGATGGCACTTGGTTGTTGCAAGCAGCGCGAGAGAATGCGGATGTTGCAGAAGAGATGACAGGTCGCCCTATTTGGCCAACACGGTCTCTGACCTGGGCATCTTGCTGTAGTGGTTCGGAGGGAATAAAGTTTTGCTTTGAAGCATTACGTATCCTTGCAGCCGAGAGGGGGGAAGATCTTTCATTCAGGCATGTTTTCAGTTGCGAGAATAACAAGGAAAAGATCGAGTGGATTTCTATGGTCAATTCATGTGCAAGGGGCTGCATGGACAAGATCAAACAGCAGTGTGACGGGAGTGAGCCGTCGCAGGACGTGGATCCAGAAGAACAGGTTGATCCATGCATATTTACGGATATATGCGATTTGGGCGCAGATCAGGCTTGCTGTGCCGTTCATGGGAGGCATAAGCAGACTACGGCATCCAGGGTCTCCGACCGCGGCCCGGGCCCCGTAGATTCGCAAGGCAAGTGTTCCATCCCAACGGTGGATATCCTGGTTCTCGGGACAAGTTGCAAAGACATGTCACGAGCAAATCCAAATAAACACAAGCAGAAGGAAGCGGTACTCCTGCGCGAGACCTCGCAACTTAGCTACCAAAAGCGACGAGTACGTCCAGCTGGAACTGAGTGTTTACTGTTTCTGCGTCTACTAAAGTCTTAAGTCGTGAGTCGTATTCGTTAGTTGTCAGTCTACATCGTAGTCACGATAACGTTTGACATCAGTGCCTGTTAAGCCTAGGAAGGGAGGGTCAGCCCAAACCTTCCGTGGCATGCTGGCATATGTGCAGAATCACTCTCCGAGCATCGTCGTGTTCGAGAATGTAGATACCATGGACGACAGGGGCGATGCTACTTCCAATCTCGATATTCTGCTCGCAGAAATGTCGAACCGTGGATACGAGAACCAAGTCATCATGAGCGATGCTGCAATGTTCGGGCTGCCGGCTAGAAGGCGGCGTGTGTACGTGCTTTTCCTGATGCTTGGCTTTAACTGGAGAAGAGGTAGTCGTTGTAGCAGCAGTTGTGCCCGTGGCAGCGGCAGTGCCACTACCGTAGTCGTAGCGGTATTACATCACATCACAGTCCCAGTAGTTGCAATGGTAGCGGGTTGCTCTCGTTTGCGAGGTAGTGGTAGAGGTAGTAGTCGTAGGTAGTGGTGGTGACGACTTGGTAGTAATAAGTAGTACTAGAGTACTGATTCATTTTATTTCGGCAACTTATACTTATACTTATAACTTATAACTTGGCATTGACGGTATTCCGGTATTCCGCCCAGGAAAGCAGCGGGCTCGGCACTCATGGAGTTTGGTGAGAGGTCCATTTCATCCATGTTTGCAACGGTACGGGCCGTCATGTCATCGTGCGTACGTACCCCTTGCTGTGCCACGGAGATTTTTCTTCCAAGTGACCATGCTTTTGCGGTCTCTGACCTGGAGATCCGCCAGAAAAAGCAGGAAAAGCGAAGGGAGCTCCAGGCAAAGTCGGGACCCACGGCTCAGACTTGGATGGATTCGCACATGTCTTTCGCAAGAAGTCTCAAGTTTCGTTGGGGCGAAGCCGTGCCCCGAGAACTCAAGGAGAATGAGTGGTACCAGACACTTACAGAGCGAGAGCAAGATGCCTTACGGCTGGCCAAGATCCAATCGCAGTCGCTGCTATTTCGTGATGTCTCCCAAGCAGTGGGCAGAGTGAATAGCCCGACACTGGATTCAATCACCGGTGTGCATGTGTTGCCGACCATTTTGCCGAAAATGCAGCTGTGGTACGAGAAACAATCCCGTATATGGCTGGGATGCGAAGCCATGATATGTCAAGGCTATCCAGTTTTGCCACTGCTAGCAACGTATGAAGCAGTGAAGCGGCCTCAGGCCTGGACAGCAACGGAAGTTTTGATGCAAGAACTCGCCGGCAATGCGATGGCCCTCCCAGTGGTGCTGGCGATCTTGCAGAGCATGTTTGTATCCTTTTCATGGGCACCTGCCGCTGCTGAAGCCACGACCGCGCACACACTTCGGAGAGCAGTCAGCCAGGAGGATGCTTGGCACTATTTTTATCACAAATGCACTATTAATTTTGGGATCTTTTCCACGGTCCCCTGATCGCAGGACGTGCTTCAGGCTCTGTCAGCGCTTGCGCAGGTCTCTGACCGTGCCGATGCACCTAGAGCGAGGAATGCTCCCACGTCGCTGGAAGAGCGTATTCGCAAGCGGGCGAAGCAGAGGCATGAGGCCAAAGGTCGCTGACCGTGTCAGTAAGGAGCGACTGTAGAGCGGAGTGCTACCTCACTGGAGTGCTGCGAAAAAATGAGACGTTGTGCCAACTGCCGGGCTGGGGGAGGGTCTTGATTCAGAAATTTGAGTTAAAGGATATATAAAGAATTTCAGAATATTTATTTAAATATATTTAAATAATAAAGAATTTTAATAAAAATTGTTTATTTTAATTTTTATTAATAAATATATTTAAATAAATATTCATAAATTCTTTTTCTATTATTTTAATAATAATTATATATTTATAATATATTTATTGATAGCTATATAGCTCAAATCCACAGGCCTCTTGGGGACACTCAATATAAGGGTTTGGTATATAGGGGCCTTAATAATTAGGGTTTATACTATAATTGCAATAAAGAACCTCCAACTAGTATTGGTTATTATTTAGGCCCCTATAGTAATTCGCCATAGCCCCCTTAACCCGAAGCTATAAGCCTTAAACCCTGAACCCAAATCCTGTATGCTGCATGACACGCTCTCCCAAGGTTGCGTCATAAAGCAGCAGAGGCGAAACGACATGGCCCTGAAGGTGGCGGTCCGCCGAATTGTCCCCAATTTGCTTATACTTGCAGCATAGAAGGGTTTAGGGGTTGGTAGAATATGGGAGTTTCCGAAAATGGGGACCCTAATATAGTACCCTAAATAGTAGGATCCTTATTATAAAGACCCCCCCAAATAAGGTACCCCTAGTTTTCGGAAGCTCCCATATAAACTGAGGGGCTGAGCGGGTGACCTCTACCCTTTTGGGGGCTTGTGTAATCGTACTATTAGGGTTTAGGGTTTAGGGTATACCTCAAAAGGTTATATAATCTTTTCTGTACGAGGGGTACTTTTCCCACAAGGGAAAAATCCCAAACGCCCTGTTCTGATTATTGAGGCCCTTGCATGATACCCTGGTAGTAACCCGTTATTCACGGCCTTTGCTAGGAGCCCTTCAAGCAACCCTGATCGAACCAGTCAGGCCCCGAAGTTAGGACTTCGATTTCTGGCGGTTTAGGGTTTAGGGGTGTTGTCGTGTCCTGCTTGGCGAAGAGCTTCTGATTCAGAACCTATGGGGCAAGAACATGCTTCAACCTTGTACGCCCAGCATCGACGCTCAGCGACATGAAACTTGTAAAATTGACAGCCCTAAACCCTAAACTCTAAACCCTAAACCCTAAACCGTTCATCTCCAAATTTTTCTAGTCATGCAAAGCCTGAAGGCCGCAAGTCCTGAAACCGTGGGTTTTTTGGGTTCTGGTCCAGGCCATCCTCGCCGAATTCCAGCACACCAGTGCTCTTTGTCATCCGAACATTCTTCAGGCGCGCCCGGGCAGGTGACCATGGATCTGCACAAGGTGACCATGGATCTGCTCTAGTGTCAGAATCAGAAACCAGGATGTGTGCTTCTTGTCGTTGTCTGTTTTTTTGGCCTGGAGGCCTTTGCCGTAGGAGTAGTAGTCGTAGTAGCAGCAGCAGTAGTAGTACCTGTTGTAGTTAGCTACTTACTTACTCCGTTCGTTCGTTGATTGGCTGGTGGGTGGGTGGGTGGGTGGGTGGCTCGGTTGTTCGGGGAGTTAGTTTTTTAGTTAGTCAGTAGTCAGTCAGTCAGATAATCGTTAGTTGTGGCGAGCATGAGCAGTACTATAAAACGTACGGTCAGTAGTAGCAGCAGCAGGGGAAGTAGTTGTAAGGGCTAGAGACAAAAGCTGGAGGCTTGTTTGCACTGCACGATATACCCTTTCAATTCAGCCCAACTTGAAACAGTCCGATACCCTAAACCCTAAACCCTAAACCCTTAGACCGAACTGCCTCTGTGGTTGATAGAGGTCATGCTGAAGGCTGGGCACTTGAAGCTACTCAATAAACGTTCATGAATCTTCAGCCAAGCCCCTCGAGCCTGAACCCAAGAGCTTGTGGCACCAACCTCAAAGGCTGTTTGCTAGGCATGCCTAAGCAGTAAACCCCCGCCCTAACCCTGAGCGGTTTGCCAGGTTCGAGAGTACTTCGTCGACATTCTGAACGTATACGTCATTGCGGAGTGGGCGGAAGGCTTGTTTGAGACTGCATGTTCTGCGTTGGCCCAAAGGTACATGTTGCCGACCCTCCAACAAAACGAACCTCAGGCTCAAACCCTAAACCCTAAACCACCATACATTCAATCCCGAAGCCAGAAAACCCGAAACCTCCTATCCGACCGCCGACATGCCTCTTGCCTCCGTACTATCTTTCATAGCCAAGATGCAGACACTATACTGCCAAGTATGCATGTGTGTCTAGAGTCTAGAGCATGCTCTATATATATATATATATATATATATATATATATACATAATACATGCACACACACACACACACCTTCATATACATATCCACGAATATGTACGGACATCTTCGTCCCCCGCTTTGTTTGCCACCCGCATCCACAGTTGCGTATGTGGTTCAGTGGAGCACAGTTGCAAGGCATGCTCGCTTCAAGATGCATCGTGGAGATCACACACATGTTCGGAACAATGCTGTTCCCGTTAATCTCGGAATTCTTGCAACTATCTCCGTCTTCTATTCGGGACCCCAAAAGCACATAAGCATAAGCATTTTCTGGCGATATCCCTACCTTGTTGGGCAGCTTCATTATAAAGGGGGAGTTATATGGGATATCCCTATCCTATGTTTTGCTTATGTGCTTTTGGGAGCCCTATACCCTAAACCCTATACCCTAATTAAACCCTATACCCTAGACTAATGTATGTTCATGAAGGGCTTCTGGGTCCCCAGAACAGTACATAGGACCCTTTGGGTATCATGGTTTGGCATGTTGTCTTGCGTGTGTTCTCGGTGGAGACAGGCGGCGAGCTTTCCCGCGTACTGGCCCAAGTTTCTGCACGTAAAGGATCACGGGACTTAGTAACTAAGGTTCCTTGAAGGGCTCCTTTAAAGGGATCTATACGGGTTCTATTATAAGGGGTTTTAGGGTCTACTTAAAGGATCATGGGACTTAGTAACTATAGGGTTTTAAACCAGGGTAACTATACTTACGACCCCAGTTAAGGTACTTATAACCCTACTTACTAAGTCCCATGATCCTCCAAGCATCCCGTTTCGGTGGCGGGCAGCAGTTGCCCTCGAAAGGGATATCTGTAACGCAGGTCGATGTAGCGCAGGTCATGGTACCAAGTGAATGTGGTCACGTTTTGGGTGCTTCCGGAAGTACGGGATATAATTATGACACTGACTAGTTGAGCCTTGTTAACCGGGGGGCAGAAACTTATGTGAGAACCTCCCATCACCCGATGTACACCTATGGACCCGATTACCAAGATCTCCCGCAGCCAAAACCGTGGAATCAGACGGCACGCAGACTTTGGGTTTTGGGGTTCGAGTTTGAGAGTTATGCGCCTCGGGGGTTTTGCCTTTTGAGCTTTCCTTCCCCAAAGTGTACCCAATTCGTATATACATATAGGCCTTAAAGTAGTCCCTATATTGGTAATTTGGGTCCAAAGTATATACACCCTAAACCCCTAAACCCTAAATCCTATTTGGGTGCATGGATGCTTTGGTTCAGGGCCCTGGCCATGCTCATGGGGAACTTGGTTGAAACCTCACCCTATAAGGCTCCATGTACCCATATGGTATATACTTAGGCCTTAAACTAGGACCCAGAGTAGGCCCTTATTCCCTTTTTGAGGGTTCAGGTTCCCTTATAAGCCCCACTTTAAACCAAAAAGAGCATCCTTTTTATTCCTAGGTTACTCTTGGGTCTAGTAAAGTACCTATATAGGGACCCCTTTAAGGCTTAAGTACCTACTATAAAGGTACATGGAGCCTTTGGGTCAGGTGCCGGGCCAAGTAACGCACACATACAAACGTCAGATGCGAAGCTCCTCGTTCAGAAACCCTAAACCTCAGGGGCTTCAAAAGTTAGGATGAAGGTAGGTGGGGTAATCCCGAATAAGGGGCCTGATAGAAAGGATCCTTGATCCTACCTACCTTCATCCAACCTTTTGAGTCTTCCAAAAACCGGAGTAATCTGCTTACTCGAATTTTGGACATGAGGAGCTTGGGAAGTGGGTGCAGGGAGTGCCGGGCAGGGATTTAGGGTTTCGGGATTTCGGTGTCGGCGTGAGGTCTAGAACTAGGACGGTTCATTATGTAGCAAGCCATACCCAAAGGGCCCTAGGTAACTATATAGTAGAATGTGGGGTTTCTATATTAGGAAGCACTATGAGGGTTTGGGGAAGTATGCCCCATTTAGGTACTTAGAACCCTTTGGGGTACCCATGAACCTCCATGTATAGTAGAGGCCAGAAAGTCGGAACATGGCTTCGAAGGAGCAGTGCTGGGATCCCTGATACTTTCCGTTAAGGGCATGGGGATAGTGATGTTACAACTTTCTGGCTTCTACTATAAGACCCACAAACCCATCGACCCAAGCCTCTAAAGCACAGCCACAAGCGACAAAAACCCTGACCCAGAAGGGCTTAGGGCTTAGGGTCTAGGGTTTAGGGTATAGAGTTTAGGGTAAAGGGTGTGGGGTTTAGGGTATAAGGCCCCCCAAAAAGCACATAAGCACAATTTAGGATATGGATGTCCCATACAAACCCCCTTAACGGGAAGGCCAATAAGGTAGGAATATCCCCCTAAAACGCTTATGCTTATGTGCTTTTTGGGGTCCGCCCTTCACGTCAACGTTTGAGGCACAGACTCCTCTTTGACGGTGTACTTCGGAAAAATTGTTCTGACTTCCCACTCTGCGGGGTAAGGCTGGTTCTTCTTCCTCGACCCTAAACTAGGACCTAGAGTAGGCCCTTATTCCCTTTTCGTTGGGTTCAGGTTCCCTTATAAGCCCCTTTAAACCAAAAAGGGCACCCTTTTTATTCCTAGGTTACTCTTGGGTCTAGTAAACCCTAAACCCTAAATCGTGGATATGGTGGGGCTTGGCGCTTCGAGGGTGCTGAAGAAAATATTTCGCATCTCCCCACGGAGTTCAGAAGGTCTCAGAAAGGTCGAACTTCTATGGGGCTCGGGTTTAGGATTTTGGGGTTCGGGTTTGGGGGTTTTGGGTTAGGGTTTTGGGTTTAGGGTTTGCTGTTTGGGGTTTAGGATACTGTCACCGTAGCATTAAAGAGCTGAGCACCTCCATAAGCGGAGCGTATGTCCCAGCAACCTGAGTATTATTAAGGCCCCTTCCTATCTTAAGCCCCACTAAGATCAGACAACACTTATAACGCTCTGTAAGATCCTGATCATCATTTACCCTGAACCCTAAACCCTAAACCGTTTAAGCCACCTTGTACTGCAGTTTTCAGGTCATCTCCCATGCTCGGGGCGAAGGGCGGCCACCCAGTGTGCGATGGGTGGCCTCCGTGGCGCAACAACTGTTGCGCCTTGGTTTAGGGTTTAGGGTTTTGGCTTTGGTGGGTTCCTCAAAGATAGATCTAATCCCAAGTTCGGTTACCAAAACCTTGCCTACTGTTGGACTTCAGAGTTTTCTGCTGCGTCCGACGGGGCCCCTTCCAACACTGTGGTGTCCAGGGTACACTCGCCATCGCACACACAAATTCCAAGGCGTGCGCTGCGGCATTGCCATGAGACTTGGCACATATATTTGCATAAGCCCTCGCTTTGAGGAGATGACCCAGAGGGTCCAAGTACTCCCTATTATAGGACTTTAGGTCCTTTTTAGGTACCAAAACCTATAAATAGGAACTACTTGGACCCTTAAGGTGAGAGTTAGGGTTTCAACTATCATGACATTCGGGCGGACTTTGATTGCCTGTCACTAACTCCTCGAGTTTGCGGTCTCAGGATGCCTTGTTGATGTATGGGAGGGACGCAGGGCTGGATGGTTTCTATTAGTGTGTACGTCTGAGCATCAGAAGCATAGAAGCTTGAAAGGTGGGCGGACAGCCTAGCATTCCAGCATTCAGTTCTTTGAGTCAGACCAATCCCACCCGACGTGAGTGTTGCTGTTTGTTGTTGTCTTTGCGCATCCCTTAACCCTTAACTACACCCCCAAACCCTAATTTCTCTACACCCTGTGTTTAAGCATCTGCCCGTAAGCCGGCAGCCCTAGGCTCTAGGCCCTACACTCCCTTGAAGCCATGTGAAGTAAGGAAGGATCACCCTTTCACATAGAGGGTTCCAGTAAACCGTAAAGTGCCCTATCGTACCCTTTAAAGCGGACCCTATGACAGAACCCTCTGCCCTCTAACGGGGACCTCATTATAGAGCCCCTTCAGTCCCCTTTAGCGGCCGCTCGAAATCCTCTTCTGGCCTTAGCCTTAACCGTCGGGGTACCCAAAATTACCCAAATAGTATATACTCTGGGCCCAATGTACCCATGGACCCTTATACCCTAAACCCTATAGAACCCATACAGAGCCCTTAAAGAAAGGAGCCCTTAAAGGAACCTTGTTTGGGTGCATGGACCCTGAGGGTTCTGCCCCGCGCGATGAAGCCGAGGTCAAGCACAGGTTGGTCCACGCAGCGACCGGGCCAGACTTGCGCTTGGGGGTTGCTGATTTATCTAACGGTGTATATATATGTATATATGATATTTGATACATGTACATGCATGTGTATGTGTGTGTACAATTTATCTACCTATCTATATATATATATATATATATATATATATATCTATCTGTCTATATATGTATATATTGTGTATTTATATGTGTATGTATGTATGTATATATATATATATATATATATATGTATGTACATATACATATATATATATATATAGATGTACCTATGTATCTGCATCGATCTTTGTAGCTTTAGAAGGGTTTCATCTTCCGTTACAGAAGGCTATTAGAGCTTATGAGGCTTTTGCAGGTGCTTTATGACGGATTCCTAAAGGAGTTCACGAGGGTTTGGGTGTTGTGGGCTTTAAGGTAGGGCTGTAGGGCTTGCAGGCTTTGCGAGTCTACAGGTTGAACGGAAAACATAGTGTTCAGGGGCTTGGAGGTTTCATGGCTGATGGGTTCTTTAGGGTCCCAAAGGGTCCAAAGTACAAAAATAGTAGAATGTAGGGTTTCTATATGAGGAATTACTATTATGATTTGGGCAAGAATTCCCCATAACAGTACATAGGACCCTTTGAGGGTTTGTGTTGTAGTAAGGTAACTCAGGCTTTTAGAGACTGAGGCGCTCAGGGTACAATGGTTGTTTACATTGTGGGTTCGTACATTGACATGTATCGTCTCTTCTGCTGGTGGTGCTTTCGCCGTTAAAGGTCAGTTCCAGGTCAAAGACTTGTACACACTGTGGAGCATGCACCAGACAGCTTGTTTATGTAGACAACACCATCTATCATGCTGTCGAAGCTATTGGGCATTAGGGTCCAGACATATGGGTGGTTGTCAAAATGACAGTCCCTTTTTGGGTCCCTATTATAGTACGGCACCGAATATTTAGGGTACCCCAAAAAGGGGTCATAATTTTGACAACTACCCATGTAGACTCTCTTCAAACCCGAAGCCCTAGACCCTAAGCTCTGAAAACCCAAAAAGCCACTTGAAGCAGATGGCCTATAATATTTTTGGGCTGCCTTACTCTAACTATAACGTAATATACCCCACAGCCCTATTCTTATTGTTATGGCCCCTACATTGTAGCTCCCTATTATGGATCCCTTAAAGATCCCGTTAAAGGAACCCGTACAGGAACCCCACATTAAGGACATCAAGCCGGAGAACGTCCTGCTGTTTGGGCAGGGAGCTCTCTTCGAGGTGTGGCCACCAGAACAGAGTCTGTACTTGGAGGATCATGGGACTTAGTAAGTAAGGTTATAACTACCTTAGTTGGGGTTATAAGTATAGTTGCCCTAGTTATAACCCTATGGTTACTAGGTCCCATGATCCTTTAAGTAGGGTCTCATAAGGCTTGTAATAGCGAAAAAATGGTGTAAAACGTCTCATAAGGATTATTGTAAAAGCTTTTGAAAAAAGAAGAGGTGGTTGAAAAGTCTCTTACCAGGCTTTAGAGTGGGATTTCTAGGGTTTAGGAATAAAGAATCACAGTATCCCTGTACCATGCTTTTTCAAGTTTTGGATCGATTGTGTAGCGGTCTAGCATCTGTCCTTTGTCGCCTTGCACGGAACACGACCCCGTCCGCATCCTCGAGCAAAGAACGAAGAAAGCCGATTTAGGGGTTTAGGGTGTTACGGGTTTAGGGCTTGACGGGTTAAGGGTGTTAGGGGTTTAGCGGTTTAGGGGTTAGGGGTTTAGGGCTTTAGGGTCTAGGGTTCGGGCTACTCCCTGACGAGGATGAGGAGTGGATCCCTCCGGCGGTTCTGCTGGCGGACTTTGGCAACGCCGCACAGACGCCTGGCATAGGTTTGTTTTGTTAAAAAAACGTAGTGCATGGGTTAGAAGCTGCCCCCACCCTGTAATAGTGGTATAATATGAATATAATAGGGGCCTAATATAATCCTTATAGTCACTATTACAGGGTGGGGGCAGCTTCTAATGCATGGGTGTATTAAAAACCGACGCACCGCGTTCTCGCATTGTCTGCACCTGCACCAGCTTGGAGCACGAGAACTGTCAGGGGCCTCGGCACTAGAACGGCTCCAATACCTTAGGTTACTATAAGGGTACTATACGGGTTCCTTTAAGGGGGGTTTTGATCTGAATCCTGTTCGAGCTAGGGCTGGGAGTAGAACAATGATTTTAGGTGCGCTGTGTCTTGTTTTTGTCCAACATTTGCAGCCGCAGCCACACACTACATTGTGGCAGTTGGACGTGCTTGGTCTGCTATTCCCAATGTTCATCTACAACAAGCTTGCTCGCAGTGTCTCACAAGCTGTGACTTTTTGATTAGATGCACCTGGGTCATCCAAGTACTGAGGAAGACGGACCCTACCGGCGAGACCATCTTCATACCGATGGCAACCTGGCACAACGGGAGCGATGTGTTGTTGGTCGATGGTGCGCGAGTTTTTGTTTTTCCAGGTCAGTCTATTAATATAGAATGGGGTTTTAAGATATACTATATACCATAAGTGTAATATGGAGCCCCCTAAACCCCATCCTACTTATTAAGGCCCCTGCATTAAGAAAACCCGAACTTTAGCTCGTAGCCTGCTGTTTGAAAAGATCACAGTTCGGGTTTGGGGTTGTACGGGTTTGGGGGTTTAGGGTCTAGGGTCTAGGGGTTTAGGGTTTGTCCTTCCCCAGCAGCTCCAGGAAGTTAAGTTGTTTGCGAATTCCTTCCATCAGTCAGGTGGCTTTCCCTAAGACTCCAAGTAGCCCAAAGTAGGTAGTATATATAGACTTTACACCCCAAAGTAGGTACTATTTGTATACTTGGAGTCTTAGGGTTTGGGTAGAGAATGCCCGGGATCGCATCCGGACTGTTTCTGCCGACGTGGCTATAGTTTGCCCTCTCTGTCATACACGGCAGCATCTCAGCTACATGACATCGAATCTAGAGTTTGAAACAAACCAGCAGCGACAGACTGTAATGTTTGCCGTGGCCGTGGTTATTCTTTGAATTTCCTAAGCCCGATAAGCTCCATATCCTCAACCCAAAAAGCCCAGTGTCCTAAATCCTGAACCTCAGCGTCGTCGTCGTAGTGGTGGATGCCCGAAACCCTAAAGCCCTAAAGCCTAAAGCCCCAAAGCCTTAAACCCTAAATCCTAAAGCCCTGAACCCTACACCTTGGTTCCAACTCAGGGGGATCCCCGGTATGCCGCTCCAGAGCTACACCAGGTGGCAGGGAGGGTTGGTCCGTACAGCAGAACTATAAGGGTTCTATAAGTTTTGCCAAAAACTTGGTAGCTGAGTGGATACACTTTACACTTTTTGGGATAGTATTACCTATTATAAAACTACAAGTGTACACTTTTTGGGGGCTTATGAGCTCAGGAACGAAGAAAAGGACACTATAAGGGATACTGCAGCTCTAAGACTTTACGTGTTTAGGGCTCGAGAGTTCCGGCTTGAGGCCTGGCGGGGAGTTCAGGCTTGACCTCACCCCCCGAAGACGCCGAAGAGCTATCTTTTCACGACTCCGTATTATGATTGTTTGTTTTTTTTTTTTTTTTATAAAGTCCTTGAACATGCTAGGTTTTCGGTGGTTTAGGGGATGGCATAGGGCTGCAGGTACAGGAGATTTCGGGAGGACGATGCAAAAGGTTGGATGTGCGGGTCTGCTCCCAATTCCATACGCGGGGGCCGGGCCTGGGTAAGGAGCTTACTGTAGGGGCCTTAATGTCTAGAGTAGGGTTTTGGGTCCCTTTATAGTATAAACATACTACGGAACCCTAAGGAATAATGTTGGTAATTATTTCGGCTTCTACCTATAGTCTCCATTGTAGTTCCTTTTTTTGGTTATCCAGTTTTATGGTTAGGACCCTATAATAGAGATTTTGGTTAACCAAAAAAAGGAACTACAATGGAGACTACAGGTATGTTATCCTGTCTGAGTCAGGGCTCTGCCTGTGCGATTGCGGCCTGTCGATTGGATGCTGCCCCAAACCTCCATCGTTGGCTAGTTCACGCTCGGAGCCCCAACTCCTAATTAGAATAGGGTTCCTTTAAGGGTACTACAGGGTTCCATAGTAGGGTTCCCTCTAACGGCTCCTTTGGAGGGGCTTCAAGGTTTAGGGTTTAGGGCTTTCGGGTTCCAGGGCTTGGGGTCTTAATTGGAGGTTCATGGGTAGTTATCAGTGTGGCCTTAAGTTCTCTTATAAGGGTTATAAATATGGCTACCTACTTATCGGAAGTACCATGGCTCGGCTTTGCCATGCTTGATCTGATATTTCAAGCCCGGCGCAGGATTTCCGACATTTTGGAGCAATGGCCTTAAAATGGCTGAGGCATGAGGGGCTCTAAGGCCCTAAGCCCTATCGACTCAACCCTATGACCTTGAACCCCGTCAGAAAGTCTGAAGGTGACTCTTGCATACGGAAGAGGGTAGGGAGAAATGAAGGATTATTAGCTGTAAAGTTCTGCATCCTGAAAAAGGCGCCACCCCCAGACAACCCTTTTCAGTCAGGAGACCCTAAACCCTGATTCCCTAAATCCCAACCCCTAACCCCGAAACCCTAAACCCCTATACCGCCTATACCCTAAACCCTAAACCCCTAAACCCCTAAACCTTTAAACCCTAAACCCCAAACCCTAACTCCTAAACCCGAAACACCTCAAGTGAGGAGCAGTGCTTCATCGAGCCCTACCCGCAATTGCAGCTTCCTTTGGACTATCTGCACGCCACGGATATCTGGCTCCTCTGCTGCAGAACTACCGGTGGGATCCAGTTTTTTGGTACCATAGCATACAGTTGAGGGTTTTTAGGGTCTAGGGTAAGGCCCACCAAAACCTACCGTCTGATACAAAAGAATGCTATAGTAGGGTTAACCTACGAACCAGTTGGTTTTGGTATTACATATACGGCTTTAATACGTCAGGGACAGCAGCCCACTACATAGGTAATTGGGCTCCTGGGGCGAGGTAGGAGTCCTCCGCTAAACCCCAAACCCGAGACCAAGGCTGTTTTTGTTAAAAACCTGGGGGCTGTTCTATCTGAGGTCTCCCTTTGAGGTCCTTGTCTTGAGTAAGTGTCCGATGGAGAAATAGGAGGCATACCCAAAGCATCCTTATGCTTTGGCCCCAAAGTACCAATATAGGGACTACTTTAAGGCCTAGGTATATTCAAGTTGGGTACATGGATCCTTTGGGACAGAAGTCGTAGAAAGCCACTGCGTGCAGGCCGCATGTTCTATACGACAGACACACATACCCTAGGGCTCTAGTTGCCGACATAGTATGTTACTAACCATGTGTTATATACCCCAGTACTTGGCAGTACTTATAGATGAATCGAAGCTTCTGTTTGGTATACTCCCTTTGCTCAGTATAGAGTATATAAGCCACTCCTTAGACAACCGGGGCCCAAGGGATGGGCAAGCTTAAACTCCTCGCCCCAAACAAAAAACCCGATGAAACCCGAAGCCGTGGCCTTAAAAAGCCTAAATCTAACACCCCTGGACCCCAAATAACCTGCCGCGCTCAGGTTTTATGTAAGGAAATCATAGTAGGGAATGCTCATACGCAAGGTTTTACTGGGTCCAGTCCAGGTAGTAACTACACAAACCAGGCTGTGCTTCGTGTCAACTATAACATCTGTACACAAGAGCCTGCATGAGCCTGCAAAGTTTCTTGGGTAGTTATAAGTGGTTGCGCCCCAGCGGGCCCGGGCCCCCCCCCCCTCCCCCCCCCTATGGTATCCTGTTAGGTACTCTTATATATTTTCATAAGTACTCGACATGTATTCTCCCCGCCCCTGTGGAACGGCATGGTTTGCCTTTTCTATATCCCCACCCCCCCCCTGTGGAACAGGATGGTGTTGCCTTTTGCTCTGAGACACATACACACACACACACACACAACTCTTATATATTTTCATAAGTAATCGACATGTATTCTCCCCGCCCCCCGCCCCTCCTGTGGAACGGCATGGTTTGCCTTTTCTATTTCCCCCCCCCCCCTGTGGAACGGCATGGTTTGCCTTTTCTTTTTTCCCCTCCCTGTGGAACAGGATGGTGTTGCCTTTTGCTCTGAGACACATACACACACACACACACACACACACACAACTCTTATATATTTTCATAAGTAATCGACATGTATTCTCCCCGCCCCCCGCCCCCCCTGTGGAACGGCATGGTTTGCCTTTTCTATTTCCCCCCCCCACCCCCCCCCTGTGGAACAGCATGGTTTGCCTTTTCTTTTTCCCCCCCTGTGGAACAGGATGGTGTTGCCTTTTGCTCTGAGACACACACACACACACACACATCTGTGTATGTATGGCATTCTCCGCACATGCTCTCCTGCTAAGCCTCCGTTCCACTCTTATTGCCTGGAACCCTTTTCTAAGGAATTTTACATAGCCTTGCCCTGGAACATTTTTACAGGAAGCCCTGCTTGCTTGGAGGCCTTCGGAGCAGGAATAGTTTTACTCAGTTTTGCCTCGAAACCCTATCCGACATCCTTACTGTGGAAATTACGCGGGTGCGTCGCGGGCGGGGCGGGGTACAATACGCGATGCGGCGCCCTGTAGCGGGAGTCCTCCAGGCCTCCAGGCTTCGGGGGGGGGGCCCGAGAACGCACAGCGCACAACCATAAGTGGGGTTAATTAATTATACGTCCCCTAGTATGGGTCATAATTCTGGTTACCCTACTTATATAACCCCACTTACAACTACCCATGAACCTCCAAGTAGGTTTTGGTAGTCTAAACATGTATTTCAACGGTATTTCCGCAAATAGGGGACCCTAATATAGTACCTTACATCCTCATTATAAGGACACCCAAATAAGGTACACTTGATTTTTCGGAAGTTTCAAAGAAGGATTTGGCTGGTCGTCTAAACGTGTAGAACCCTATAGTACCCATCAAGTTCCCTTATAGTAGCCCTTATAGAGCCGTCTTCTGATCATTAAGGCCCTTATGGTAAACCCCCATACTAGCCCTTAGAGTATCCCTTATAGGCCCCGTTTAAGGAACCCTATTCTAATCATTAAGGCCCTTGAACTAAACCCCCATGATAGCCCTTATAGTAGCCCTTATCGACCTTATGTTATACACCCTTTAAAGATCCCTTATAGTCGTCCCCATAAGGACTCTTAAAAAGAACCCTATTCTAATTATTAAGGCCCCCATATTCGTCTAAAAGTGTGAAGAAACGGTTGATGATATAAACCCTGCATGACCCAGAATAAGGAATATACCATAACTCCCATACGGTTCATGCCAACATGGAATATACTTTCGAAAATCCTAACCTACATAGCTACTATCCTAGCAAACCCTAAACCCTAAACCCTTCCTTTGGACCCTTGGGCTTACATACCATCAACCGAAGGTTAATTAAGCAATATACCTTGGGCTTCACATTACGATTTAAGCTATATTCCTTAATTAAGGGGTATTGGGCTCTCTGGGTGTTGGTGATCATCAACCGAAGGTTAATTAAGCAATATACCTTAAGTTATAAGGGGCTTCATAGTTCTTCACCCTTCTAATTCCGGTTTAGGAGGTTCCGTAGCCTGCTATCATCAACCGAAGGTAACCCTAAACCCTTATCATCAACCGAAGGATCTTAAGAGGAGCATCATAGAACCCTTACCCAAAATAAGGTACCCCAAATTTTCAGAAAGTCCCTTATCATCAACCGAAGGATGCTTGGTGCCACGCTCCACGAGATGCTTTTCCTGCGGCTCCCCTACCTACAGGCCACACGAAGGGAATTTAAAAACCCTCCATTTTCCCGACGGGTTCTAAGGATCGATGGGGTGCCTATAAGGGTTCTATAGGATCCATGGGGTTCCTTTAAAGGGTCCTAAGGATCCATGAGGTTCCTTTACTGTAAGGGTTCTACAGGGGTTCTATAAGGGTTCCTTTAAAAACCTTAAGGATCCATGTAATCGAATAGGGTTTAGGGTTAAGGGTAAGGGGATTAGGGTTTAGGGGTCTATCTAAAAGCCCCAGGGTCCATGGTGTTCCTTCAAGGGTTCTTTCAGGGCTCTATAAGGGTTCTATAGGGTTTAGGGTTTAGTTTGGGGTTTAAGCGTCTCTGTACCCAAATCGTATGTACGTTGGCCTTAAAGTAGACACTGTTGAGCCAAGATATACACTACTTGGGTACATGGACCCTTACGGAAAGGTATGCAGAATCAGAGTGTCTGTTTCATCAGGGGTTTTGCGGTTCGAACATAGGCAGTACGACTGTATGACTATTTGAGCTTTGATGGGATTTATACGTAAAAGTAGACATTTTGTTGTTTGTGAGGTTGAAGATAGGGCTGTTAGGTCAGATAATTTCACTACAATAAGTTCCTTTAACATACTGTGTGATAAGACGCCCTGTTTGTTTCTCACATGGCCTCTTCAACAGCGGTCCGACCATCATTCAACACTTTTTTGATTGCCATACTATTGCGTATGTCGCCTCCTCATTAATTCCCTCTAGGTTTGGCAGGGCTCCTCACATGAAGACCCTTGACGAAGCCGAGTGGGTTGATCATGGGTCTAAATGTTCAGGGCTTGGATGTTTCTTTGGCTAGGCTGAGACCCGTATGGTGACAGTTTTAAAGGCCACGGGTTTAGGATCTAGGCTTTCTGAAGTTCTCGTAGCCGTAGTACAGTGAGCACGAGCAGTAATGACGGTGCCAACAGAAAAGATTGAATGTGCGAGAAAATGTCTTGGGGGTAACAAGACAAGAAGTAAGGAAAGCATGGGGTTCTTTCTTGCCAAGAGTCACACGAGGCATGATAATGCTAACAACAACGAACGTCCGAACCAAGATGGCGGTAATGACGTACTATAGAGTTCTATCTTGTGGTGATGCTTGCCTTGGACTTGGAGCAGGATTTCCGCGGCTCGCATCAAGACTTTTTGCAGAAGCCGCTCGGCATTTGTAGTAGTTCGCGGAGCTGAAGTATTCAAGGCTTCTTAGAATTCCTGATAGAAATTCCAGGGTTTCGGGGCCTGCTAGGGGGGTCCTGGGGTTCAGGGTTCAGCAGCATTCCAGGGGCTATGTAGCGTAGGCCCATGCTCAGGATGTGCAACTATGGCCAGGACGATCCTTACGAGAAGTTTGCGGAGGCACCGTCTGCACACTGCCGGGTTTAGGGTCTAGCGCACGTTGCAGTTTGTGCTTTGCCTATAGTCTCCATTGTAGTTCCTTTTTTTGGTTAACCAAAATCTCTATTATAGGGTCCTAACCATAAAACTGGATAACCAAAAAAAGGAACTACAATGGAGACTATAGGTGTGGTGATGTCATCATACCACATGGCTCCCGAAGCCTCAAGGCCTCTGATAGCCCAGCTAGTCTGAATCCGGACTCGGCGGCTTCTTGTTTTCAGCTGCGCGCCGAGCGGCCATGGATCCCGCAACGCTGCATGCGGCCGTTTGCCGCGCCGATGCGGACGATCCACGGTTGCTCGGCCGGCGCAGCGTGGGAAAGGCGAAAGTCCAAGAGAAGCTCCCACCGGAGGACACGCCTATAATACACCATGAATATACTGTAATAAACTATAATAACAACTACAATGGAACATAATATGGTATACCACTTGAAGGATCATGGGACTTAGCACCTATAGGGTCATAATTAGGGTAACTATACTTATAACCCCAATTAAGGTACTTATAACCTTACTTACTAAGTCCCATGATCCTCGAAGTATACTAGAATCGACCAGAACTGTGGGCCCACAAAGCCAGCACTGTCCCTGAGGGTCCTTGGTACTGTTATGCGAGATACGTCTTCAAATCACGATATGAATTCTGACTAATTATAGAACCCTACATTCTACTATCGCTCTGGGCAGGTGCGCGAGATAATGTTTATGTCGCCCTGAACCCTATAAACCCTGAACCGTAGCATTCGTGAAGTTCTGCGCAGGAGCCGTTGCTACGTCCGGGGAGAGCCAAAGTCTTGCAGGAGGTGAAGGTGCCTTAGGGAAGAACTAGCCTGTAAAAAATTAGGGTTTAGGGGTTTATAGGGTTTAGGGGTTTAGGGTTTACGGGTTTGGGGTGTAGGCGGCTCCACGTTTTTTGACTATGTAGACGATGTTCTCTACATGGGAGACGCTTTACATTATATTCACGATATGGGAGTTTTGAACCGCGAGCTCTTTTGGGTTTCACTTGGTCCTGAAGGTACGAGCTGCCAAATGCAAAGAGTCAGAGATTCTGGGGCTCCTACGGGAGGGCATGTTCGTGACGATCCACGAGGTGCCGTGGGGACGAAGGGTTTAAGGTGTAGGAAGGGCCTTTCCAACAGGAATGGGGTTTTGGAGTGCACTATTTCGCAGGATTACACTACCGAGCCTGAAAGACTTATGGCTTGGAGCCCCAAACCTTAAACATGAACCTAAACCCGAACCACAAACACTAAAACTTCTTACTTTCTAGCGGTCACGAACCCGGAAATGGGCGATGGTACGTCTGCCTCGGTAATGCCCATGTACCCTAAACACTGACTTGGACATAGAATTGTTATGGGAGATGATTCCTCAAATCATACTAGTAGTTCCTAACATGGAAACCCTACATGCGACTATCATTCCTTAGAAACTCTACAATCTAGAGAAAGCCTACATTCTGTCTCGGTACTTTGGACCCGGGTATGATAATGTCCATACGTTAGTTGTCAAAATTATGGTCCTTTTTGGGGTTCTTAGTATAATACGGCACCTGATCTTTACGGTACCCAAACAGGGTCCCTAAACCCTAAACCGACGGGTCCATAATTTTGACAGCTACCCATACATGGGGACCGGACTTGGGACTTGGACTATTTAAGTTCTTCATGTACTCCCCAAGCTCCAAAGTACCTATATGGGGGTTTCCCAAAATTGGGGGTCATTATTCTAAGGATCCCATTATTTAGGATACTATATTAGGGTCTCCTAGTTTCGGAAACTCCCATAAAGTAGAATGTAGGGTTTTTATGAGGAATTTCTACCTCTCATAACTGTACTTAGGACCCTTGGGGTTCATGTACTCCCCAAGGTGTGCACCAAGTCAGCTCACGTGGAATATGGACTTACCGGCCTGTGCGGATGGGTCACCTTGCGGAGGAACTCCGAACCGGTGCCTATGTTCTTGTTAAAGGAGTTTTATTCAAGTTACCATAATGGGGACCTATAATGAATAATGTGGTTTCCTTATTTTATGATTTTTACCTTAAATTACCCTAGGGATCTAAATAGCCCAGAAGCCTTGTGTAGTGTGGTCTTTGGGCCCAAAAGCCTTAATATAGGACTTAGATCCCTACCTGTAGCCGAAAAGACCTACTTTTAAGGGTTCCTTACTATGGTTTCTATATATAGTACCTTGAAAAGGCAGGTTTTTTCGGCTACAGGTAGGGTTAAATCGCTTGACGAGAACCCAGGTGCTGAAGGAGGATCCCTGGTCCCATCGACCTCCTGTGAAGAAGGTGCCCAAAGCTTCAGAGCCACCACCGGAACCAGAAGCGTTTGAGAAGCTCGGTGTACCCATAGGCCTAGGCTCCGTAGTAGTTCCTTTTTGGGAGTACTTTGTAGAGTTCTAAATATGAAACCCAAAAGGAACTACTATGGAGTCTCTAGGTAATGGGGATCCTGTTTTTGTTGTGAACTGAGTTTCCGAATAACGTGCATCCAGCGGAGCCAATGAAAACCATCAGTTTGTTTCATGGGGGCCAAGGACAAGGACAGTCAATTTGCAGGAGCCGTTGCTACGTCCGGGGAGAGCCAAAGTCTTGCAGGAGGTGGAGGTGCCTTAGGGAAGAAAGGAAGAAATAGCCTGAACAAAAATTAGGGTTTAGGGGTTTACGGGTTTGGGGTTTAGGGGCCTCCATGTTTTTTTGACTATGTAGACGATGTTCTCTACATGGGAGACGCTTTACATTATATTCACGATATGGGAGTTTTGAACCGCGAGCTCTTTTGGGTTTCACTTGGTCCTGAAGGTACGAGCTGCCAAATGCAAAGAGTCAGAGATTCTGGGGCTCCTACGGGAGGGCATGTTCGTGACGATCCACGAGGTGCCGTGGGGACGAAGGGTTTAAGGTGTAGGAAGGGCCTTTCCAACAGGAATGGGGTTTTGGAGTGCACTATTTCGCAGGATTACACTACCGAGCCTGAAAGACTTATGGCTTGGAGCCCCAAACCTTAAACATGAACCTAAACCCGAACCACAAACACTAAAACTTCTTACTTTCTAGCGGTCACGAACCCGGAAATGGGCGATGGTACGTCTGCCTCGGTAATGCCCATGTACCCTAAACACTGACTTGGACATAGAATTGTTATGGGAGATGATTCCTCAAATCATACTAGTAGTTCCTAACATGGAAACCCTACATGCGACTATCATTCCTTAGAAACTCTACAATCTAGAGAAAGCCTACATTCTGTCTCGGTACTTTGGACCCGGGTATGATAATGTCCATACGTTAGTTGTCAAAATTATGGTCCTTTTTGGGGTTCTTAGTATAATACGGCACCTAATCTTTACGGTACCCAAACAGGGTCCCTAAACCCTAAACCGACGGGTCCATAATTTTGACAGCTACCCATACATGGGGACCGGACTTGGGACTTGGACTATTTAAGTGCTTCATGTACTCCCCAAGCTCCAAAGTACCTATATGGGGGTTTCCCAAAATTGGGGGTCATTATTCTAAGGATCCCATTATTTAGGATACTATATTAGGGTCCCCTAGTTTCGGAAACTCCCATAAAGTAGAATGTAGGGTTTTTATGAGGAATTTCTACCTCTCATAACTGTACTTAGGACCCTTGGGGTTCATGTACTCCCCAAGGTGTGCACCAAGTCAGCTCACGTGGAATATGGACTTACCGGCCTGTGCGGATGGGTCACCTTGCGGAGGAACTCCGAACCGGTGCCTATGTTCTTGTTAAAGGAGTTTTATTCAAGTTACCATAATGGGGACCTATAATGAATAATGTGGTTTCCTTATTTTATGATTTTTACCTTAAATTACCCTAGGGATCTAAATAGCCCAGAAGCCTTGTGTAGTGTGGTCTTTGGGCCCAAAAGCCTTAATATAGGACTTAGATCCCTACCTGTAGCCGAAAAGACCTACTTTTAAGGGTTCCTTACTATGGTTTCTATATATAGTACCTTGAAAAGGCAGGTTTTTTCGGCTACAGGTAGGGTTAAATCGCTTGACGAGAACCCAGGTGCTGAAGGAGGATCCCTGGTCCCATCGACCTCCTGTGAAGAAGGTGCCCAAAGCTTCAGAGCCACCACCGGAACCAGAAGCGTTTGAGAAGCTCGGTGTACCCATAGGCCTAGGCTCCGTAGTAGTTCCTTTTTGGGAGTACTTTGTAGAGTTCTAAATATGAAACCCAAAAGGAACTACTATGGAGTCTCTAGGTAATGGGGATCCTGTTTTTGTTGTGAACTGAGTTTCCGAATAACGTGCATCCAGCGGAGCCAATGAAAACCATCAGTTTGTTTCATGGGGGCCAAGGACAAGGACAGTCAATTTGCAGGAGCCGTTGCTACGTCCGGGGAGAGCCAAAGTCTTGCAGGAGGTGGAGGTGCCTTAGGGAAGAAAGGAAGAAATAGCCTGAACAAAAATTAGGGTTTAGGGGTTTACGGGTTTGGGGTTTAGGGGCCTCCATGTTTTTTTGACTATGTAGACGATGTTCTCTACATGGGAGACGAATTACATTATATTCACGATATGGGAGTTTTGAACCGCGAGCTCTTTTGGGTTTCACTTGGTCCTGAAGGTACGAGCTGCCAAATGCAAAGAGTCAGAGATTCTGGGGCTCCTACGGGAGGGCATGTTCGTGACGATCCACGAGGTGCCGTGGGGACGAAGGGTTTAAGGTGTAGGAAGGGCCTTTCCAACAGGAATGGGGTTTTGGAGTGCACTATTTCGCAGGATTACACTACCGAGCCTGAAAGACTTATGGCTTGGAGCCCCAAACCTTAAACATGAACCTAAACCCGAACCACAAACACTAAAACTTCTTACTTTCTAGCGGTCACGAACTCGGAAATGGGCGATGGTACGTCTGCCTCGGTAATGCCCATGTACCCTAAACACTGACTTGGACATAGAATTGTTATGGGAGATGATTCCTCAAATCATACTAGTAGTTCCTAACATGGAAACCCTACATGCGACTATCATTCCTTAGAAACTCTACAATCTAGAGAAAGCCTACATTCTGTCTCGGTACTTTGGACCCGGGTATGATAATGTCCATACGTTAGTTGTCAAAATTATGGTCCTTTTTGGGGTTCTTAGTATAATACGGCACCTAATCTTTACGGTACCCAAACAGGGTCCCTAAACCCTAAACCGACGGGTCCATAATTTTGACAGCTACCCATACATGGGGACCGGACTTGGGACTTGGACTATTTAAGTGCTTCATGTACTCCCCAAGCTCCAAAGTACCTATATGGGGGTTTCCCAAAATTTGGGGTCATTATTCTAAGGATCCCATTATTTAGGATACTATATTAGGGTCCCCTAGTTTCGGAAACTCCCATAAAGTAGAATGTAGGGTTTTTTATGAGGAATTTCTACCTCTCATAACTGTACTTAGGACCCTTGGGGTTCATGTACTCCCCAAGGTGTGCACCAAGTCAGCTCACGTGGAATATGGACTTACCGGCCTGTGCGGATGGGTCACCTTGCGGAGGAACTCCGAACCGGTGCCTATGTTCTTGTTAAAGGAGTTTTATTCAAGTTACCATAATGGGGACCTATAATGAATAATGTGGTTTCCTTATTTTATGATTTTTACCTTAAATTACCCTAGGGATCTAAATAGCCCAGAAGCCTTGTGTAGTGTGGTCTTTGGGCCCAAAAGCCTTAATATAGGACTTAGATCCCTACCTGTAGCCGAAAAGACCTACTTTTTAAGGGTTCCTTATTATGGTTTCTATATATAGTACCTTGAAAAGGTAGGTTTTTTCGGCTACATGTAGGGTTAAATCGCTTGACGAGAACCCAGGTGCTGAAGGAGGATCCCTGGTCCCATCGACCTCCTGTGAAGAAGGTGCCCAAAGCTTCAGAGCCACCACCGGAACCAGAAGCGTTTGAGAAACTCGGTGTAGTGAGGATCCTGCTTTTGTGAAGTGGGTTTCTGAGGTTTGAGAAGCTCGGTGTAACGGGGACCCTATTATACTACTTTTGTTGTGCATTGGGTTTCCGAGGAGGGTGTAATGGGGATCCTTTTTTGTTTCGAATTGGGTTTCCGAGTAACGTGAGTCCAGCGGAGCCAATGAAAACATCCTTTTGTTTCATGGGGACCAAGGACAGTCAATGAGAGACTTGACGCCGCGCGCCCTGGCAAGAAAGCCGCACGCAGTTCTGCGGGGGATCACCGCAGTTTGCCTGAGTCGGCGTGGCAACGGATCCATGACAGGTTTCAGGCAGAAACTGCCCCTTGCTTGCTGTCTCCAAAGTCACAGAGTCCAGCTGTCGAAGCCAACGCATCCAGAGCCGAATGGATCGGCGATCACCGCAGCCTGCCTGAGACAGCTTGGCTGCGAATCCATGAGAAGTTTCGGGGACAGCCTGCCCATTGCTCAAAGTCTGCGCGTTCGCAGGTTCAAGATGGCGAAGCCATCACAGGCACAGCCGCCTGTACCGTCGACCAGGGAAGTTTGCGTAAGTCAGCATGGAAGCGGATCCAGGACACGTGGAAGGGTATCCGGAACAGATTTCAGAGGGAAGCTGTCCCTATCTCGAAGTCATCGCATTCCCCAGTGCGGCATGCGGAAGTCAGCAGGGGCAGAGCCAACTGCAGCGGCGATCACCGAAGCTTGCCTGAGGCAGCATGGAAGGTAATCCATGACAGATTCCACGCACACAGTGCCCCCGGCTTGTCGCCTACACAAGATGTCGCACCCGTCAGAGCCTACTGCAGTGGCGATCACCGAGGCTTGCCTGAGGCAGCATGGAAGGTAATCCATGACAGATTCCACGCACACAGTGCTCCCTGCATGTCGTCTACACGAGATGTCGCTCCCGTCAGAGCCTACTGCAGCGGCGATCACCGAAGCTTGCCTGAGGCAGCATGGAAGGTAATCCATGACAGATTCCACGCACACAGTGCTCCCTGCATGTCGTCTACACGAGATGTCGCTCCCGTCAGAGCCTACTGCAGCGGCGATCACCGAAGCTTGCCTGAGGCAGCATGGAAGGTAATCCATGACAGATTCCGCACAGACAGTGCTCCCTGCATGTCGTCTACACGAGATGTCGCTCCCGTCAGAGCCTACTGCAGCGGCGATCACCGCACCTTGCCTGAGGCAGCATGGAAGGTAATCCATGACAGATTCCGCACAGACAGTGCTCCCTGCATGTCGTCTACACGAGATGTCGCTCCCGTCAGAGCCTACTGCAGCGGCGATCACCGCAGCTTGCCTGAGGCAGCATGGAAGGTAATCCATGACAGATTCCGCACAGACAGTGCTCCCTGCATGTCGTCTACACGAGATGTCGCTCCCGTCAGAGCCTACTGCAGCGGCGATCACCGAAGCTTGCCTGAGGCAGCATGGAAGGTAATCCATGACAGATTCCACGCACACAGTGCTCCCTGCATGTCGTCTACACGCGATGTCGCTCCCGTCAGAGCCTACTGCAGCGGCGATCACCGAAGCTTGCCTGAGGCAGCATGGAAGCGAATCCACGACCAGTTTGAAGGTCCCTGTTCTCGTCCCAGTTCCACAGCTGTTTCCGACTGGTGGATGGCCTTTTGGCATCAAGCTGTGCGCGACCTATGCTGCAGCCGGTGACTTTCCAACGGCATGACTTCTGATTGCGATGCAAACGAGTGATCTGCATTGTCAAATGCCTGCACAGTGGCTGTGATCTTGTCGCATCTGGCTTGTTTTCGTCCCTACATTCCGCACCAGTACTGCCGAACTCGAACCGAAGCCTGGGCAAAGAGTCTAATCAGCACGTTGCACACAACCTTTCATGCGCTCCGCTGACAAGTCGAACTCAAAGTCAGACAGGAGCTGTACGTAATCTAAGTATCCTATTTTAAAACCTGTTAAACTGCTACTGCTACCTGTACAACCCTATCAGCCTATCCTGCAAGCTCACATCACTTTTGTTGGGGGTCCTTATTATATCTAAAGTATACAATATCATATCCCGGAACCCCATGCTAATTATTAAGGCCCCTATAAGACTTCCTTATAGTAGCCCTTATTGTAGTAATCCTTATGGACCTCTGTATGAGGAATCCGTTAAAGGAACTTCTATGCTAACTATCAAGGCCCCTTTTTATTACCCCTTAAGCCAAAGCTCTATGCTACTTATTAAAGCCCCTATCCTACAGTACCCTTATAGATCCCTTATAGAGCCCTTTACAGGAACCCGTTAAAGGAACCCCTATGCTGAAGGCCCTTTTTATTACCCCTTAAACCACTCCCCCCAGAGACTCCAATACCCCTTAATTAGGGAATATTCCCAAATCATACTAAGGATCCTACTATAATTTAAGGGTATATTTCTTAATTAAGGGATACTTGGAGGATCGTGGGGCTTAGTAACTACGGTTATATTTAGGGTAACTATACTTATAACCCCAATTAAGGTACTTGTAACCTTACTTACTAAGTCCCATGATCCTCCAAGTAGCACCCTCAACCCTAAACCCTATAGATCCCTTTAAGGAACCCTATAGATCCCTTTAAGGAGCCCTTTAAGGAACCCTTACTAAGTCCCATGATCCTCCAAGTATTGGAGTCTCTGCGCCCCGGCTCCCCGACTTGAAAGGCAGGGCAAAGTTTGCCCATCGGCGCCGAAGAGCGCGCCAGAGCTCCGAAGGCTTCAAGGGGTTATACCCAGAGACTCCAATATCCCTGAATTAAGGAATATACCTTAAGTTATAGTATAGGATCCTTAGTATGATTTAAGGAATATTCCCTAATTAAGGGGTATTGGAGTCTCTGGGAAGGGGGTTATAGCGTTTAAGGGGTTAGGGTTTTAGGATGTTTTAGGGGTTTAGGGGTTTTACGGGTTTAGGGGTTTTAGAGGTTTTAGGGGTTTAGGGCTTTAGGGGTTTTAGGGGTTTTAGGGGTTTAGGGGTTTAGGGTTGAGGGTTTAGGGGTTTAGGTTGTTAGGGTTTCAGGGGTCAGGGTTCAGGGGCTTGGGTTTTGGGGTTCGGGTTTAGGGTTCAGGGTCTAGGGTTTAGGGGCTTAGGGTGTAGGGTTTATAGGGTTTTGGATAGTAGTTATGTAGGTCACCATATGGGAGAGTATATGATTATTAGATGCTTGGACCCTTAGGGGAAAGGTTAGGAGGTTCCATACAGGTTTGTGTGGGGAATCTAGACGGCTTCGTACGAGGTGTTTTTGTTCGAGGGTTTTCGGGGTTTGGGGATTCGGCTTGTTTAGAATGGTTTATTGGGTTTTGCATGTCGGCTTTCGTGATGTTGAATTTCAATGTGGTGGTCGCAGAGTCTGTTTTTGCAGGGTTTCCACGCTTCTGCTCGGCCATTGCCGCACCAAAAGAGTTTCAACCGTCATCATTCACAGCAGATGGCTGCATGCTGTTTGTAGACCTTTCGCTGCCTTTCAGCATAGACTACGAGCTCCAAAATGCAATGCCCCCAAACCCTAAACGTTCAACCTTAAACTCGAAGCCCTTACCCAAAGGCTCCTTGTACCTTTACAGTAGATACTTAAGCCGTAAAGGTGTCCCTATGTAGGTACTTTAAGGCCTAAGTATACATATATATATATATATACCATATGGGTACATGCAGCCTTAGGGTTAAGGCCTAAACCGCACTTACTATGGCAAAGGCTGTGGACTTATTGGAGCAGCTTCTGGGGCTTTCCTATCAGACGAGGCCCGTCTGGGGAGGGACTGGGACAGTTAGCGAGCTCAAGGTTTCGGCTTCAGGGTTTATGGGTTTAGGGGTTTAGGGGTTCGGGTTTATGGGTTTAAGGGTTTAGAGGTTCGGGTTTAGGGGTTGAGGGGTTTAGGGTTTAGGGATCTCGGGGTTTCGGGTTTAGGGGTTAGGGTTTCGGGTTAAGGGGTTGAGGGGTTTAGGGTTTACGGATCTCGGGGTTTCGGGTTTAGGGTTGAGGGGTTTAGGGTTTAGGGGCTCAGGGTTTCGGGTTTAGGGGTTTAGGGGTTAGGGGTTTAGGGTTTCGGGTTTCGGGTTTAGGGGTTAGGGGTTTAGTGGAGTTCTGGGGATGGCCCCCGACCGTCCATCCTGGATTTGCAGCTTTTCTCCGACTCTCCGGGCTTCTAGGGCTAACTCTGAGTATTTTGAAAAATTGTCCTTATTGACAATTTCAAAAAAAATTAAAAAAATCCAAACTCTGTTCACAACATAGTCGAATAGTCTGAATAGTCACTCTGTTCGTTCATGACCTTGTTTGTGCCCTCGACGACGACAACGACCACGACTTCTAGTACTGTACCACTGCTGCGAACACTGCTTGGATGTTCATGGGTAGTTATAAGTGGGGTTATAAGTAGGGTAACCATAATTATGACCCATATTAGGGGACTTATAATCCTACTTATAACTACCCATGAACCTCCAAGTACTCGGCGCACCCCGACGATGACGTGCCAACGCAGTGATCGTGGTCCTCGGCAGATTCAGCAGATGCACCGACAAGTTTCTTAGAACAGAGAAGAATTACAACATCATCAACGAACACACATTCCATCATAGGAACCCTTAGGGGGGTAGGAGGGAGGGGGGCCGGGTAGGGGGCCTTGATACCTATAATAATCAGGACTTAATAAGGCCTATTTAAGTCCCTATGATTCAACGTTATTCAACAAGCGACGAAGACAAAATGCAGAAGCTGCCCCACTACCGGCGCCACGACCAGTGCAACTGCTACTGCCAGCGGCACGATTACCACAATGAAACCTTGGCAGCTTGCCGCCACCACCACCACCACCACCACCACCACCGCGATCACGACTAGCGATGCAAAGAAGAAGAAGAGCTTCGTCGCATTCCACCACCAGAAGCATTTCCCGTTCGAATGACGACTGCTTTAGACTTTGTCGAATAAGTAGTACTTCTGTTGAGAAGTGAGCACAATCGTGTAAGCAGTAACGACGACAAAGGTGCGATTCATGCCGGTAGCAACAGGTGCAGGAGCATCAACCACAATAGTCACAGCCGCGCCTATTCCAGCACCTATTACTGCTCTTGGCACGCTTGAAGTCGCACAGCCAGCAAATCCCTGTCCTGTCCGGGTCATTCACATTTCCACTGGGTTGCGCTGTTTATCAGGCAGCATATTCGGCGATTCCGCACGAATGTGGCAACGCACAGTGCGAAAGCATGTGCAGGTTTGGAAAATGCAACTGTCTTTAACGGCGGTCTGAATTCGAAATCCTCAAGTCTGAGACCTATGAGTTCAAAAACAAGTTTTAAGCCCCTGAACCCTGCTTTTCTAAAGAGCTTGGGTTTTAAGTTTTGACGGTACGGAGCCTTTGTTCATGCAACCAACAGCAATGAAGGCCTCAGATGTTGAGCAACTCTGCTGAAACCTTCAGTCTGTGTACCTTGATTGTACTATTAATCCGCAAAGCCTGAAAACGGGATGCTGAACAACGAGTCCGAGAAACACTGCGCAATGTGGGAACCTGGTCTAGAAACCCTGGTGTCAGAACCCAGAAAAAGTCGGATCCATCAAAAGAGCTGAAGAACCCTAATGGGAGTGTCCGAAAATTAGGGGTACCTTATTTTGGGGTCTTTAAAACAAGGATCCTACTTTCGGAGACTCCCAGATAAAGACCCAAGGTTTCTTAGTCAGGCTCCCGTATAACGCTGTTATGACCTGACCTCGAAAGTATCAACAAAAAGGCTTGCAAGCCTCGAGCCACCGCCCACCCCTAAGCCCTAAACCCTGCGTAAGCCTAAACCGGAAAGCCCTGTACACTAAACCCAAGCCAGGATTACTGCAGATGCTGCCCTGGCGTCGTCGTGGCTGGCCGCGCCGGAAAGGTAGCTTCAGTAGGGAGGATGGTATCTGTATTTTCCTTGACCATCATTACTTCATTGTTCCTGTTTCAGGCTTACCTCATTATTCCTGGTTTCAGGCTCAGGGTTCAGAGGTTTTGCAGCTCGCAGCGTGAACGAAAGAGCGGTGAAGTACTTATTTGGCAGCTTGTGGAAATCATCAAGGCAAAAGAGAGAAACACACGAGCTATCATCCTAACTTAACAACATTTAAAGTTAGGGACCTTGAGACGAATTACAGCCGTGTCAGGTACGACTACAAACTCCGAAAGGATGTTCTCCAAGCAAACCAGCACTACTTACTCGAATCTTTAGTACGGAGCATAACTGCTGCTGCCGCCTCCACCACCACGACTACTACGACTACCACGACCACCACCACCTACTACGACGGCTGCTACGACTACTACGACTACGATGACCACTGCTACTGCTTCTTCTTCTACGGCTGTGGTGCTGCTGCTGCTGCTGCTGCTGCTGCTGCTGCTGCTGCTGCTGCTGCTGCTGCTTGACGGCTGCGGCCACCACGACGGCGACAATCCCACTTCTCAAGCAGTTTGCAACAAAGGGAAAACTATATAGTCAACTGCAGTGCTATCCCTGGTTTAAGCCACGAGGCAGGCGATGACACTCAAGCCGGAGCGTGCTGAGGCCGCATGGGACAGCTCCGGAGGGTTTTAACGTGGCACTTCTGTGTGAATACAGGTTTCTGAGCACGACGACTTGGAGGATCATGGGACTTAGTAAAGTAAGGTTTTAAGTACCTTAATTTGGGTTATAAGTATAGTTACCTTATAATTACAACCCTATTTGTTGAGTCCCATGATCCTTTAAGGAGCAGATAATATGAGGCAACCTCCCTTGATCCCCAGCCTGGAGCCTGAATGTGTGAAACCACCGGTGGAGAATTTAGGGTTCACGGTTGGGGGCTTAGGTTTCCTAAACGTTGCCTTGCTAGTGAGCCTACCTACATACATGTTGCTGTTCTCCTGACTGATCTTTCAAGCCTGATGGCTTCGGCAGCACGTAGCGGCCTATCGGTATACCGCTAATTAGGCTTGAGAATTCCAAAGTTTCGGATGGAGGTGTTGAGGGACGTGTGTGGCGCTGCGGTGTGAGGATGCCGGTCCAAGTATGATAGGGGTCGTGTGTGCTGAACAAGCACGCTCGACGGATTCACCAGCACACAGGAGGTTGTCTTGCCACACTAGGAGCACAGCCCGCACTCACAACACGAGATGCCAAACTGAGTACGCAAGCCAGGTTGAATCACCGCACAGCAGCGCATACATCCCAGGGCACGACATAGCAATAAGGCCATGGTTTGTTCTTGCGAATTCGAAAGGTCATGCTGAAGCCGCTCGACAAGGTGAGTTTGGGCAATTGAGATGCAAGGATTGAACTAAGCATCCGGAGTTCAGGCTTTTGGGTTTTAGCCTGCAGCCAGTAAGACACACAGGAGTTCTCGAAAATAGTAGACCCGAATGTAGTACCCTAAACAGTAGGATCCCGATTATAAGGACCCCAAAATTTCCAGAGGAAACTTCCACATCAATCGGGGTACGAGGAACGAGCACCCGAAGCCGTTCCTGGCCTTGAACCTTTAAACCCTGATCCCTTAAAACCTTAAACTCTAAATCCTAAAACGCTAAGCCCTGAGTCCTCAAACCCTGAATCCCGAGGTCGCGTTGTTTGCTGGTTTTGTTTTAGTGTGTGGAATCGGAGTTCATTTGGCAGCATATTTTGCTTTGGAGTTCTTGCGTTGCTTGTGCTGACTGTGCTTGAACCTTCGGTTTTTATATCACTCAAACCCTAGGAGCCCTAAACCCTAGGAGCCCTAAACCCTGAACCTGATATCATGAAATCGGAAGTCACCTCCTGACATCTCGTTTGCGCTGGAGATCATCTTCCCAAAGTCCTGGAAGGCTCATGGTTAGTTATAGGTGGGATTATAAGTCCCCTAGTATGGGTCATCATTATGGTTGCCCTACTTATGACCCCACTTATAACTACCCATGAACCGCTAAGTACGCATTCGCTCTAGTATGCCCTGTGAACGCTTCGAAGTTGCCAGGGCCATGGCCATATTGATCTTGAAGCTTTCGGTTGCCCTGAGCCGACAGCCCGACACCCTAAACACTAAACCCTATCAACCCTATATGGGAGTTTCCGAAAATAGGGGACCCTAATATAGTACCCTAAATAGTAGGACCCTTATTATAAGGACCCCAAAATAAGGTACCCCTAATTTTCGGAAACTCCCATATCCACAAACCCTAAACCCCTAAACCCTCGACCCTAAGCCTCTAAACCCTAAACCCCCGAAACCCAAGGAATGCGCGAAGCTCTGGTCGGAAGATGCTCTTCACCACCTTAGCACAACAGCAGCAGAGGATGATTTAGGGTATAGAGGATGCTTTGGGTTCAGGGTCGAGGGGTTAAGGGTTTATTTAGGGTTCAGGGGTTGAGGGTTTAGGGTTCAGGGTTTAGGGTTCGGGTATAGGTCGCTGAGGGTCTATACAGAGAAGCTTGTGCATAGTGTAGCGAGTTATCCCAGGTTCCCCAGTAGTACCCTTTTACCATTTTTCTCTTTGGGTTCCCCTAGTAAAACAGAATATTAAGAAAAAGGGTACCCTTATTATAATGGGCCTACTGGGGAACCTAGTATCGGTAGGGGGGGGGGGGGGTCGGGTTTTCAGGGTTTTGACTTTAGGACTTTGGCGTCGCCCCCGGGCAATTTCCGTTTTGGCTTTAGACGAGCTAGAGTGTTCGGTTTCGGTGAAACCCTGAGTCTTAAGCGTTTAACCCTGAACTCGAAACCCTAAACCCTACCGAAAGGATCATGGGACGTAGTGACTAGGGTTATGATTAGGGTAACTATACTTATAGCCCCAATAAAGGTACTTATATATAACCTTACTTACTAGGTCCCCATGATCCTCCAAGTAGCGAAGTTCTGGAGTCTGGTCCCAGGCAGGCTTGCCCTACACCATTTACGCTAGCCATCAAAACCCTACCCTAAGACTCCAAAGTAGTTCCTTTTTGGGGTTCATATATAGACTGCTACAAGGTAATCCCAAAAAGGAACTACTATGGAGCCTCTGGGTAGATGCTGAACCCTTTACCGCCCCCAGTCGCTATACGAAAAGTACCGCCGTGATCTTGAGAGGAAGGCCGTTTAACGTACCTAACCCTAGGCCCTAAAGCCAAGTCCCATCCTTACCCTAAGCCCTGAACCTGAAGCCTGAGGGCTACTTAGAAATAATTCTTAACTTTTGGTTCCTCTACTCCCTAAGAAGCAGCTAAAATTACATGTTTTGGCTAGGGGTTCAAGTTCAATATAGAAAGCCTGAAACCCTAAACCACTTACTACCCAGAGGCTCCATAGTAGTTCCTTTTTGGGATTACCTTATAGCAGTCTATATATGAACCCCAAAAAGGAACTACTTTGGAGCCTTAGGGTACAAGCTTCAGACCAACTCTGAGCCACTCTTCCAAGGAGGTCCTCGCGAGACATAGCTCCTTTGCCCAGGAGGCCGGATGAGTCAAAGGAGGAAAGGAGGGACCCCTACCCTATAATGGGCTATATAATGGATATAATAGCTGTATTAAGGGTATATACCTAGTGGTCCTTATTAAGGGTCCCTCCTTTTGCCCTTGGAATGAGGGTTCGTGGTTCGAGTGTTAGAGTTTGGGGTTTCGGGTTGATTGTTTATATGTATACATGTATAAATATGTGATGCTACTTAACGGTTAGTTTCTGCTGAGTTATGTCATGATCTGTTAAGTTATGTTATGTTTATGGCCATTAGGTAATATTACATTATAGTCTTTCTGATATATTTCATTCTACTATATTGTAGTGTACTATACGTCGTTTTATATTACATCATATTGGGTTAAGTTGCATTATGTTTTTTCAAACACTATTCTGATATGCTTTGTCATGTTATGTTGTCTTATGGTGCATTATACTATAGAGTATTATACAGTATTATATCACCTCATTTCATATGTTTTGACGGGATCCTATAGGCCTGCTAGGGTTGGAATCCAGCGTTGTTCGTGATGAGCCTGAAGTCAAGTTTAGGCGAGGGAATCGGGGCTTAGGTGGCGCGGTTTGAGACGGGACTCGGTGCATGTTCAAGCATTTTTTGATCGTCTACCCAAAACCCTAAAAGCTAGCTTGCTGGGCTCACTCGCCTGGTGAGAGTGCAGTAGAAGGAGCGCATAATCAACGACGAAGGACGACGAGGAGCGACGACGACGACGAGGGCGGCGACGAGTGAAGACGACGACGGCTACGACTGCAGCTACTTTTTCCAAAGCCATGACGACTACTGCCCATACTGCTACTACGTGTTTAACGAGATTGATGGAGAGGTGGATTTTCCTGTGCAAGCAGTTTATGATTCTACACTGGTAGCAGTGATGCTGCAAACCGCTGTGCAGCTACACGCGCTACGAAGACACCGGTTCCCCAAAATCCCCATCCCTGAAACCAAACCTGACAAATTGAATCCTCCACTCACCCTAAAGCCTAAAAAAAACCCTAAACCCCTGAACCGTAAACATTCTGTGGCCCCAGGAGAGAGACTTGATGGAGTCTTTCTGCAGCCTCGATGTGAACGGTCATGGAGAGGCACAACTCTAGATATCCAAACCTTACCCAGAGGGTCCAAGTACTCCTTTATACAGGAATTTAGGGCCTTGCCCGGTATCAAAAACAATAAATAAGGACTACTTGGACCCTTAGGGTTAACATGCACTTTTATTTACTTTATTATTGACTACTGGCTATTGTTTGTTGCATAACCTATCATTGTGTCTCGATTCGTGCAATGTGAATGAAAGTTGTTACATTTCGAGTGCTGGCGTAGTGCTTGTAGGCTTTGCTAGTCCCAGTATAGGTTTAGACACTAACATACCCCCAGAACCCGATCGTAGTTTGTTTGTGAACCCTTGTAGCAACCCTTAGCGTAGTAACCCTTCTAGAATCAGTTTTTCAAGGAATCCTGTCAAAGGAACCCTGCTCGAGTTTTTTGGACTGAAGGATTCTCGGGTTGAGGGGTTTGTGGTTCAAGGCCTTGGGGTTTGAATTTAAGGCTTTCGGTTTAGGGTTGAGGGCTCAAGGGTTTCAGGTCTCTCAGAATTCGGGAGTTTCCGCAACAAGCGCTAATATAGTAACCTAATTAGCAGGATCCACATCATAAGGACCCCAAACTACGGTACCCCTTTTAATTTCGAAAACTCCCAAACCCTTGTAAACACTATAGATCCCTTTAAGGAACCTTACAGGAACCCTTATAGATCCCTTGAAAGGTCCCCCTAATTTCCGGAAACTCCCATTTGGGATTTGGGGGATGTCAGGGCTCTGAGGTGGACTTCAGGGTTTCAGGGACAGCGGATCCTAGTCTTCGGGTTTAAGGTTTAGGAGTTTAGGGGTTTAGGGTTTAGGGGTTTAGGGGTTTAGGGTTTAGGGTTTAAGGGTTTAGGGGTTAGGGTTTAGGGGTTTAGGGTTTCGGGTTTAGGGGTTTAGGGGTTTAGGGTTTAGGGTTTAGGGGTTTAGGGGTTTCGAAGTTACTTTGGAGTCACCTAGCTGTGCAGAAGAAGGAGCAGTCAGAGCCTGCGGTTCAAACAGAGGTTTGGGTGAGACTTCTCGTCGTAGCTGACTGAAAGCATCATCTTGGCTTACGGCGCAAGGTTTATGGAATCGACAAAGATCCGAAGGCCCATTTATTGCCTTATGGCGTAAGCTTTATGGAGTCGACAAGGACCCTTGCGTCGAGTTTAGAATGATGGCCCGAACAAGGGCTCACCTTCGCGAACCGTCAAACCTTCCACCATCCTAAATCCAGACCCCAAGCCTAAACCGCAAAACACACCCGTAGAGAACCCTCGTAAATTCCTGTACATGCCGGCAGAAGCAGCCAAACACGGAAGGTGCCCATCGAAGATCTTCAAGTTGGGTTGCGGCAAGCGGTGCCGACCTGGAGCAATCGAGCAGCTACCTCAGCTGATTCTTTCTATAGGGTTTAGGGTTTTGGGGTTTGCAGTTTAAAGTTTAAGAAACAAGGGGATTCTTATATTCGGAATTGCCAGGGTCTACATGACACCATGTTCTGCTCCACGTGTAAACAAAAATCCAGCGGTTTTGAATAGCAATACCAGTGTTGAGTGCAATAGTGGCCATAGCACTAGCAGCAAACGCAATAGGAACGGTCATACTCTTGCTGCCTGCCCCATGATGTCAACACTTTCAGCAGAGCACTGCACCACACCGCAACCCTAAACCCTAAACCCTAGACGCTAGACCCTAAACCCTAAACCTAAACCGTAAACCCTAAACCCTAGACCCTAGACCCTAGACCCTAAACCCTAAACCCTAAACCCTAGACCCCTAAACCCTAAACCCTGCTAACGTTTGCTCCCCAAACCCTGCCTTTTTCTGCTCCGGGCTTCCGTTCTGAAATCATACTTGGAGGGTCGGGGGACTTAGTAACTGGCTATTGTAGGGACTTATAACTACCATAACCCCAATTAGGGTCCCTTTTAGGGTACTTATAAGTCTACTTGCTACCTACTTGCTAATTCCCCCGACCCTCCAAGTAAGGACCCTTAGGGGGGTGGGGGGGGTGGTAGGGGGTCTTTAAAATTAGAATAGGGGTTCCTTTAAAGGGATACTATACGGGTACTATACCGGTACTATAAGGGATATGGGAAGGTGGTAGGGGGCCTTTAATACCCAAAATAAGGACGTAGTAAGGCCTGTTTAAGGAAGTCCCCTACCCCCCTCCGCCCTACCCCCCTAAGGGGTCCCTATGATTAAACCCCAACCTCTCGCTCCCCTCTAACCCCAAACGGTTTGTTTCACTTGACTTTCCGCACTTAACCGTTCAGCCATCAAAGCCACTGAAAATCCCAAACTTTGGGAAACCGCAAAAATACTAATTCCCAAGATCCCGAAGTCCTAAAACCTCTTAACCCTGCTAAACTTCTTGTGAGGAGCTGAATCAAGTCGTGGCGTGGATGACGAAGGTGGGGCTTCTTAAGAGATCCTTAAAGCCCAAATGACCCTTAAAAGTAGGGCCCTATAACCCTTATACCTGTGAATCCCTATATGGTCATTGAGCCATAAATCCTTTTAGGGTTCATTTCGTCCTTAAGGATTGGGGATTGGGTTTAGAGTTCAGCTCGCTGATAGGGTTCCTCGGGTCAGGCTGCCGTGTTATGTTATGTGGTTTAGGGTTTCGGGTTTAGGGGTTTTGTGTTTGGGGTTTAGGGGTTTAGGGTTTAGGGTGTACTGATTACTTGGAGGTTCATGGATAGTTATAAGTGGGATTATAAGTCCCCAGAATATGGGTTATAATGGTAACCCTAATTACTTAGAATCCCACTTCTAACTGCCCATGAACCTCTAAGTAACGTTGGCGAAGAGGGTCTTG
Organism: Symbiodinium sp. CCMP2592; assembly: GCA_905221615.1. NCBI lineage: Eukaryota > Dinophyceae > Suessiales > Symbiodiniaceae > Symbiodinium > Symbiodinium sp. CCMP2592. Next base: position 67,754 of record CAJNDT010006205.1, read on the forward strand.
ATCACGGGTCGGGCTACAAATGGGTGGTTGTCAAAATTAGGCTCCCGGTTTGGGTCCCTATTATAATACGGCACCTATATATTTAAGGGTACCCCAAAAGGGACCGTAACTTTGACAACTACCCAAATGGGTGTACACCAGCTCTTGAACAGGGCTCCAGAGAGCTGCGTGAGGATTACGTAATGCAGCGGTCTGACTATTCAGTACCAACATGATATCGTATGGGGGCTTACCGTAGCACTTCAGCAGGTGCAGGTCTTTAGTGTTTAGGAGCAGGGCTTCAGGTCCAGATGAGTTTAGATAGGTTTGGGGGTCCAGTTTAGGGGCCTAAATAATTATCAATACAATTTTGGGGGGTTCCTTATGCACAAAATAGTATGATGGGCCCCAAAACCCTATTCTAATTATTAAGGTCCCTATATTGGGGGTGCCATGGATGCGGTCATCATACCGGTTTTGTCGCGCGTCAAATTTGGAGATTTTCAGCTCAAGCTCCGCCTTTCCGAGACATTTCTCGCGCGCCCATGGCGCCCGTTGCTTGCAGGAACATGGACTTGATGCAATTTCGGAGTTTAGGCTTTAGGGTTTAGGGCTGAATTGACCAGGGTATGTTTTCAGATGGGATTTCCGTAGATTTATTTTGGGCTTTCTTCTGGTCGAGGGCTCTTTCGGTCGCTTTGGCTTTGAAGCTGCCAGGCTCTTGGATTTAGACTTTGCGGCTGGGGCTTGACTTAGGGCTAGACGTTTGTCAGAGAGCGGGTCTTGCAAAGTAGGATCCCTAACATGATTTAATGAGGTATATTCCTTAAATGGGGGGATGGAGTCTCTGAGAACCACTACAAGTTGCAACATGACGGTTCTCCCACGTCCTGATCCTCAAACTTCCGCACGGTTTGTGGGTTAAGGCTTTTAAGGTTATATAAGGGTTTAGGGTCTTTAGGGTTTAGGGTTTAGGTTTTTAGGGTTTAGGGGCAACTTCCGCTTGCCTGATCCTAAACCTTTGCACGAAAGCATTGCCCCGGGACCCACGCCCCGAAGCACAACCTCAAACCCTGGGCCCAAGACCCTGCTATAGGGGCGTAAATAATTCCCTAGGGTTCCCTTTAAAGGGATCCTTCAAGGGGTTTATCAGGGATCTATAATTGGGTTCTATATGAGGGGCTTAAGTATCACTACTATTTTTTTTTTGGGGGGGGGGTCCTTACCATGATTATAGTATAATGGCCCCCAAACCCGATTCTAATTAGTAAGGGCCCCTATAGCTAGTATGGGAAGCTGAGCTTCAGAACATCCCCAAGACCTGAACGCAAAAGACACCAAGCTGATCCATGCGCGATACTCCGGCCTCTGTCTTGGGTAAGGTTTCCTTCAAGGGTACTTTAAGGTGTCTATTAGGGGTTACTTAAAGGATCATGGGACTTAGTAACTAGGGTTATCGTATAACCCCGAAGAAGGTAATTACAACTTTACTTACTAAGCCCCATGATCCTCTATGAGCCCCTCAACCCAAAATCCCTCAACCCCAAACCTCTCAACCCTCAAACCCTCTAAACCCCAAGCGCCCGGCTTGGGAACACCCCCCCCCCCCAGATAGTAGTGGTAATTACTTAGGAACCCTATTATAGATCCCTTGTAGACCCCTTGAAGGATCCCTTTAAAGGGAACCCTAGGTAGGTATTTAGGCCCCTACTTGGAGGGTCGGGGGACTCAGTAAGTAGGTAGCAAGTAGACTTATAAGGACCCTAAAAGGGACTTTAATTGGGGTTATGGTAGTTATAAGTCCCTAAAATGGCCAGTTACTAAGTCCCCCGACCCTCCAAGTACAGCGCAGAGGTATTTGGAGTCCCCGCTTCGGAGTTCGGGGCAGCCTCTGAGCTAAGGTGGGTTATATTCGGAGGATCATGGGACTTAGTAGTTCCTTTAAGGGCACTTTAGGGGTCTATAATAAAGGGCTCCTTAAAGGGATCTATAAGCTTCGAAGATGGAGGATAATTGGACTTAGGAAGTACGGTAAAAATTACCTTAACTGGGTTAAAGTATGGTTACCAACCCTAGTTACCAAGTCCGATGATCCTTTAAGTACGAAGTCGTTGCGATGCCTGTCGTGGTGATCTTTAGGGGTTTGGGGTTTAGGGTCTAGGGTGCAGGGGTTTAGAGGTTTAGGGTTTAGGGTTTGACTCTGAGGCACCGGCAACTCGAAAGTTCGAAGCCTCCTTAGTGGAAATCGTGAACTTGAAAGCCGCCCTTCCAAACCACAGCCAGCATAGGTTCACTCCCGCTTCGTCGTGGCAGGCCTTGGCGCAGAGGGAGTGGGTGAGAGAGGGAGAGAGACTATGAGTAACCCTAAACCCTTAACTAACCCGCAAACCTTAAACCCTAAACCCCCAAACCTTAAACCCCTAAACCCCTAAGCCCTAAACCCGTAAACAGCAAGCTTGAAGCCTCCAATCCCAAAGCCCTGAAGCCTCCCCGGCTCGGGCCGCAAGACGGCAGCAAAAGCTCCTAGGATGCCCAGTAGTACCCTTATTCCCTCTTTGTAGTCCTAGGTTCCTCATAAAGTTACCCAATACCAAAAAGAGAGGCCTTTCCATTCTTAGGTTACTGGGTATCCCAGGCTCCCTGGGTTGATGAAAACAGGCTGTACTCTCAGAGTTTGGGGGTTAAGCAAATTTAATTTCTGGACGGGCCAGACCCTGCACCACAGTAGCGCGAAACTCCTCAGCCCTAAGACGGGGAGACTCGAAGCCCCAAGGCCCGCCGACCGCGGAATATAGGGGCCCTAACAAGTACCTGTACTATTTTTCCCTTCAGGATCCGAGCTTTAAGGGGTTCCTTTACAGGGTTGTATAAGGGATCTATACTAGGGTTCTTCAATATAGGGGCTTTAGTACTTACCTATAATACTATTTTGGGGGGGGGTTCCTGATTATATTTATAGCATAATTGGCTCCGAAACCCTATTGAACCAATTAAGGCCGCTGTTTTACCCTAGCAACAAAGCCCTACACCTCAAAGCTAACAGACCTTCAAAAATTGAAGTCAAGCCCTCAAAGCTTTAGACCCCAAACCCTGAAGCCTAAAGCCTAAACCCGAGAGCCCTATACTTCTAAAATCATGATGTAGGAACCTGATTAAGAAACCTTGGCCCTATAACCCACAAATAGTAGGATTCATACAAGGAACCCCAAGAAAGACCCAGGTGTTTCTTAATCACCCAAAACCCTCTGGAACCCTAAGGCCCCAACATGGTACCCCAAACCCCAAGCACTCTAGATCCCTCAAAGGAACCCTTATAGCCCCAAAAAGCACTAAACCCAAAACCCTAGAACCCGAAGCCCTAAACCCCAAGCCCTAAACCCCTGAACCAGATGGGTTAAGGCACCCTTATTGCCCTCCCCTTTAAAGGTGCCCTCATGGAACCTTTAAAGGGAACCCGATTATAGAACCCTATGGCACCCTTTAAAGGAACCTTAAAAGCAAGGCTTCGCCAGCGGTTTAGCGGCCACGGCTTTCCTGGCGCCCTCCTCCCGAGCACCCCGAGCAGAACGCCAGCTGCGGGGAGGCTTTGAGGGCTTTAGGAGTTTAGGGGTTAGGGTCAGGGTTTCGGGGTCTAGGGGTTTCGCTTTGTAGGGGTTTAGGGAGTTAGGGGTTTAGGGTTTAGGGATTTAGGATAGGATAGGATAGTTGAGGGGTTTAGGGTTTAGTGCATTGAGCAACCTTGCAAGGGTTTTTAGATGTTTCGCCTATGATTTTCTTCGTTTCATTCTTTTTGGTTGGTCGGTGTGTGTGTGTGTTTTTGTGTGTTTGTGCAACGGATTGTTGGTGCTCTTAAGTTTTCAGCGTTTTTGAGAAGTTCAAACTCTTGTAGGGTGTTTATTGTGTAGGCCTTCCTGGTTTAGGGTTTAGGGCATGATTTAGGTTTTTAAAGGCTTGGTATTCTCCCCAAAGCGATGATGAGTGCGCCCTGTTGCTTCTCTTCAAAGCGGGTCGCTGCTACAGTTTGCCGTCGGTGTCATGTGCACTCGCTACTACGCTTGAAGGAATGTTGAGCAAAGCAATTATTTCTGTTGCTTGTTGTTTTCTGAAATTCGGTGATACTTGTTGCCATCATCAAGGTTACAGTAGGACATGCTTGGAGTTGTTTGACGTGTTACAACTGTGTTTTTTTGACTGGTTCAGTCCTGTCGGGTTTAGGGCCGCGGTAGAGCAGGGCTCACGGCTCTGTAACATGCTGTAGAGTTTTAGGTTTTGTCTGGGGTTTGCGGTGCGTGTACAGCTTTGGACCAGCACGACCATAGAGTAAGTATGAATGTAAAACACAGGTGTAAGCTCAACCCAGCCTTTCTACACGGTCATCAGGCATATACAAACCGCGTGTGTAGACTCGCAGACGGTAGATTCCGCACGTGTACAGTAAGTTGCAACCAGCCGATCCCCACATCGAAGGAATACAAGCCCCCAAATGAACGCATTAAAGTTATGACGCATGAGGTCAGCCTAAAGACCAGGACCACGCAGACTTAAGTACATGAGTAGACCTATCATGAACAGGTGACTCTCGCACCCTCTCTCTCTCTCTCTCTCGCTATCTCTCCCCCTTTCCCCCTTCTGTCTGTCTGTCTGTCCGACTGTTTGTCTGTCTGTGCGTCCGTCTGCTTGTCTGTCTGTCTGTCTGGGCGTCTCAGATGCCGCTGGCCTGTCGCACAGCCATGCGCCCGTAGCCGAGCAGCCTTTCGGCAGCAGTTGCAAGTTCCTTAAGCGACCCTAAGCCCTAAACCCTTTGAGGATCTCGTCTTGTTCGTTTTGCTGCTGCAAGGGCTCTGGGGTTCGCGTGGAGGATTTAGAATTCGGGATTCTGGGTTTGGGCTACAGTAGTTCATTCATTATTGTTGTCATGGGCTCTTTCTCCTGTTTGCTTTCCTCCAGCGTCCTGCTTTTTATGCTGAGGGTTGCCGGTTGGGAATGTCAAAGGGCCAGTTCCGGGTGTTCGGGCTTGCAGGCAGTTTGTGATGAATGATTTGGGGTTTCAGGGTTCTCGCCTTTTTCGCATTCGTGTTCTTCTCAGCAAACCTGAGCATTTACTCACAACGGTGCCGGTAAAGTTGCTACTCACCTTCTTGCGTAGTGTCGTCCTCAACTAGCGTTATTCCCGTTGATGCTGTTGTTACAACTTTGACGGCGGTGACGAAGATGGTGGCGATCATGCTGATTGCTACTTTTCCATCATGTCATCAGAGCGGAAAGGCAACATTATTAATCTTGTGCGGCTCACTATGATTGACAGCATTCCTGTTACCATGATTGTAGCGAGCAACGCAGTTTTGCAACCTTCTGTTCTATCACAACGGCGACTGGTAGTACCGCTCTTCTTTCTGAGATTGACACTGAACAACACCCCAAGACTCTAAACCCTAAACCACAAAACCTTAGAACCCTGATTAAAGGATCATGGGACTTAGTAACTGGGCTTTTAATTAGGGTAACTATACTTATAGCCCCAAGTAAGGTACTTATAACCTGACTTACTAAGTCCCATGATCCTCCATTATGGAACCCTTATAGATCCCTTCAGGAGCCCTATATTATAGACCGCTATAGGTACCCTTAAAGGAACTACTAAGTCCCATGATCCTCCAAGTGCCCTCGAGCCCTGAAGCCCCTAAGACCATTCTTACCAAGGGTAAAAGGAGGCACCCTTAATAAGGACCCTTAGGAATATACCCTTAATATAGCCAGGATATACCCATTATATAGCCCATTAGAGGGTAGGGGTCCCCATTAAGGGTCTCTCCTTTTCCCCGTTGATTCTTACCATCAGAGGAAGTCGGGGCACGGCCTTGCGGCCCTTGCTGTGCTTGGTGCCGCTTGGCGTTCGGATTACTTGGAGAATCATGGGACTTAGTAAGTAAGGATATAAGTACCCTCATCGGGGTTATAGGTATAGTTACCTTAATAATAACCCTAGTTACTAAGTCCCTTGATCCTTGAAGTAGGGTTTGGTTAGGGTTAGGGTGTTTCGCATGCCTCGGGTCATCATCCCTCGTTGACTGCTCAGAAGCAATGAACCTCGCGAGCACATTTTGCAAGAGAGCCAAGCCACAGCTTGTGCTGGCTAAGGCAAGTCCATTTCGGGAGCCCAAATTTTCAACCCCTTACGGGAATATGGCGTAAAGCGGGCCCCTAATGTAGAAGCGGGGATAACTATCAATACCAATCCTGAGGGCTCCTTATGACGGAGAAGGTGTAATGTAGCACCCAAGCAACTCTAATCAAGTTGTTAAGGCCCCTGTATAAAAACGATGGTAGAATTGGGAGCCTTATACTTGTAATGATCAGTTATAGATCCCCTGATAGTCCTTATCAGAACTATGGTGCAAGTCAGGGCCCCTATTTTGTATAGGTATATCAACAGCGACGAGAATAAGAGCCGCAATCATAATGAATCAAGGTAACAATCGTAATAACAAGTAAAGCAGCATTACGTACTGATAGCAGTAACCTCAATCAATATTCTTATGTTTTGATCCACAAGAACCGTCAGAAGGGTAATAATATTCAGAATATTAAGAGTAGTAGCAATGACAATAGTGCTAATCCCTAAACCCTGAACCCTAAACCCTAAACCTTAAACCCAAAGCCCTAAACCTTAACCCTCAACCCTAAACCCTAAACCCTAAACGCCCCTTCATTGCAAAACGTAAGTGTGGGTCCAAGGCTGGCCTGGCCGCCCTGCGCGGGAACTCCCGTGTGCAGGCCACCATCCGAGCTACCCCACTTTGAGAATCATGGGACTTAGTAGTTCCTCTAAGGGTACTATAGGGGTCTATAATAAAGGGTTCCTTAAAGGGATCTAGAAGGGGTCTATAATGGGAGGAACATGGGACTTAGTAAGTCAGGTTACAAGTACCTTAATTGGGGCTATAAGTATAATTACCCTACTTATAAGCCTAGTTACTAAGTCCCATGATCCTTTAAGTAGGATTAAGGTTTCTTTCGGGGTTCCCTCAAGGGTTCCTTCAAGGGTACCTATTATAAGGGTATCCTAGACCCTTAAATGAGGGTTAGGGTTTTAGGGGTTTGGGGTTACTTAAATGTAGTCCTTGGGTTTGGGGTTTAGGGTTACTTAAATGTAGTCCTTGTTTTGGGATACCTTTGTTTCTTATCATAGGATCCTAACCCATAAAATATGTCATCCAAAAAAGGTCATGATTTAAGGGTCTAGCTAGGGCTCGAGCTCTTTTAGTTTCAGTTTTTTGCGGTTAGGGTGTTGGGCTTACGGTTTTCGGTTTAATAGCGCTTTGGGTTTAAAGGCGGCTTGGGTATCAGTGCTGCCTGTCGGCCTTGGTCAAGATGATTGCGGGTCGTAGAATGGCTAGACTTGAATCCCGTACGAGTAGCAAAAAAGGCTGCAGGGTGGGGCTACTAGCTGCTCGGATATCACTAGGCTAGCAGCACGGTTTTCAACCTAGAAAACACCCACCGACAAAACGAATCCCATAACATCAAGACAGTCGGAGTCTTTTCATATTCGCTCCTCTCAGTGAACTTTTGTTGACGCAGACTACGTACGGAAACATGTCACGGACAATATCATCATCTTGACACACAGCTGCGTCGTGATGCAATCGCTTTGTTGCGGAAGTCACGGTTGACATATCAAGCTCAATCGGGGCGCCTTTTCAAGTTAAGTGCTCCACCAAGCGGTTATATACTTTGAGGTTAATTTCGAACACTGACTTGAGTCATCGCAACGACAATGCTTTGTGCTTATCCAAGACAAGCGCTGAGGAAATCGCTAGTTCGAGTGTATCGAGTCCCGCGATGTGCATCCTGTAAGGGCTTATAATTACCAATACTATTTTGTTGGGGGGGTCCTTCCTTCATTTAGGCTCCCATATTACCCAGTTTACACGACTCCAAACTTGCAATTCAGCCGTGTCGTGTTGGATTTTTTGCGACCTTCATGGATGTAAGGCATAAATCTATACACCCTAAGCCCTAAACCTTCATGGATTCTAGTGGGTTTAATGCATAAGGCGAACCCTAAGCCCTAAACACTATAAAGCCTAGTGGGGTTTAAGGCCGCAGCTCAAGGTTTCGCAGAGAACCTTCGGGGCGTTGCGGAAGAAATTCCTAAAGCCTAAACCCTCAAACCCTAATCCCTAAACCTTAAACCCTATAAACCCTGAACCCTAAACCCTGTAAACCCTAAACCCTAATCCCTAAACCCTAATCCCTAAACCTTAAACCCTAAACCTTAAACCCTAAACCCTATACCCTCAACCTTAAACCCTAAACCCTAAACCCTCAACCTTAACCCTAAACCACAGGAGCCCTCAAAAAACAAATCCTAAACCTTGAACCCTGAAGCTCCTGGAGGTTTAGGGCTCCTTTAAGGGATTCCTTCCGGGCTCCTTTAAAAGGGTACCATAAGGGTTCCTTTAAAGGGTACTAGAAGGGTTCCTTTAAAGGGTACTAGAAGGTTTAGGGGTTCAGGAATCTCGAGGTTTAGGGATTTGGGGGTTTAGAGGGTTTAGGGGGTTTAGGGGTTTAGGGGGTTTAGGGGTTTAGGGGGTTTAGGGGTTTAGGGTTTAGGGAGAGGTTCTTTAGAGCCTTGAGCCTGACGCCCGCTCGTCGGTCCTCGGTAAGGCCAAAGCAGCCGCCGCCACCCAGGAGGTCTCAGACAGTGAGACGCATCAGTAGTCAGTAGTCATATGATGAGCCACAGTATTCGCAACATGTGGGAGTGGTGATCATGCTGGTGTTGCATGGTGCGCTTTAGGATACTAGTGGTAGCAATAGAAGTCTTAATGCTCACAGTTTCATGACAGAGCAGTTAATTCCGCTGAAAGGCACAACTATTTACATGTTTTCGTGGTAGTGCCCAGTGGCAGCAAAAAACCACGGGTCACGCCCCTGACGTCCTATTCAGAGCTCTACGGCCTTCGCATGTTCGATCTCAGAGTTTGCGCGCCCTTAGGGCCGCAGGGGCTTGCCGTTGTGTTTCAGAGCTTTGGGAACTTCCGGTTTTCATCTTGAGAGGTTTGGAGTTTCTGCAGGAGCGGAAACTCTGCCCGTCGTCCAAAGGCTTCGGACATAGGTTAGGGTCCTTTGTATTTGTTTTAGGGTTTGGGGTTTTACGCTACATAACTATAATCAGGAACCCCTCAGACCCCGTTGAAGTTATTAAGGCCCCTGCACTAGGCCTCGCTGCAGAACAGGACAGCTTTAGGGCACTCGTACTAGAATACTAAGACTAACGGTATTAGTACTACGACTGATACCTGTACTTGTGGCACTAGTGCCAGTGCGAGAAGAACTAGCACTCCTGCTGATGCTCCTGCTGCTCCTCCTCGTCCTCCTCCTCCTGCTCCTCCTCATCCTCCTACTCCTGCTCCTACTCCTATTACTCCTATACTCCTACTACGACGACAGTTCAGAGGTTGATGCCCTGCTGTGATGTGCGCAAGATCTGACATCACTGATGCTTGCAATCTCAGCCTCGATGCCTTTTCGCCGTCCTTAACTAGTATTCCCTGAGGTTCACATCATTCTCAATTCGGGGTCAAGTTGAGGCTGCTCGCGATTGAACATCAATGAGCATTCGAGCGGGAAGTGCTACCTGAACTACGACTACTATTATTATTACTACTGCTGCTACTACTACTACTGCTACTGCTACTGCTACTGCTACTGCTACTGCTACTGCTACTGCTACTGCTACTGCTACTGCTACTGCTACTGCTACTGCTACTGCTACTACTACTCCTTGCTGGCACCCTTTCTCCTCTTGCTACGAACCCCCTCCTTACCTTTGACTTCGACGATACCTACGCAAACGCGATGCTCCTTTTGGCAGGCTCCCGAGCCCCCGCTCTTCCAGCCTTCGGAGCAGTTCGGTGCCGGCGAGCCTTTTGGGTTCTTCGACCCGCTCGGGTTCACCAAGGTTGGCGACGAGAAGGGCTTCAGGAAGCTGCGTGTCTCCGAGATCAAGCATGGTAGAGTTGCGATGATGGCTTCAATTGGGCTAGTCGCACAGCATTTTCTCAAGTTCCCCTTCTTCGAGAAGGCTCCGGCGGGCTTCTCCATCATGGGCACGGGCGAAGGCGTGCTCGGCTTCTTCGGCATCTTCCTTCTTTGCGCCCCGCTGGAGCTGTGGTGGAGGGAGAACCCTGAGAAAGAGCCTGGGAATTACGGCGACCCCTTCGGTGTCCAGATGTACAACGACGAGATGAGGATGAAGGAACTAAACAACGGGCGCATGGCCATGATCTCGGTTCTTGGCATCTTCGCCGCAGAGATGGCTACCGGCAAGGACGCCATGCAGCAGTTCGGACTTCCAGCCATCGGTGGTGCCCGTGCCTCCACCTCCTCTAGCAGCAGCTTTGCAGGATCCACCTCTTCCAGAGTCGTGGCTCAGCAGCGTGTGGTGCGAAGGGCTGAGGCCGTCATTCAGGAAGATGCGCCGCCGCTCTTCCAGCCTTCGGAGCAGTTCGGTGCCGGCGAGCCTTTTGGGTTCTTCGACCCGCTCGGGTTCACCAAGGTTGGCGACGAGAAGGGCTTCAGGAAGCTGCGTGTCTCCGAGATCAAGCATGGTAGAGTTGCGATGATGGCTTCAATTGGGCTAGTCGCACAGCATTTTCTCAAGTTCCCCTTCTTCGAGAAGGCTCCGGCGGGCTTCTCCATCATGGGCACGGGCGAAGGCGTGCTCGGCTTCTTCGGCATCTTCCTTCTTTGCGCCCCGCTGGAGCTGTGGTGGAGGGAGAACCCTGAGAAAGAGCCTGGGAATTACGGCGACCCCTTCGGTGTCCAGATGTACAACGACGAGATGAGGATGAAGGAACTAAACAACGGGCGCATGGCCATGATCTCGGTTCTTGGCATCTTCGCCGCAGAGATGGCTACCGGCAAGGACGCCATGCAGCAGTTCGGACTTCCAGCCATCGGTGGTGCCCGTGCCTCCACCTCCTCTAGCAGCAGCTTTGCAGGATCCACCTCTTCCAGAGTCGTGGCTCAGCAGCGTGTGGTGCGAAGGGCTGAGGCCGTCATTCAGGAAGATGCGCCGCCGCTCTTCCAGCCTTCGGAGCAGTTCGGTGCCGGCGAGCCTTTTGGGTTCTTCGACCCGCTCGGGTTCACCAAGGTTGGCGACGAGAAGGGCTTCAGGAAGCTGCGTGTCTCCGAGATCAAGCATGGTAGAGTTGCGATGATGGCTTCAATTGGGCTAGTCGCACAGCATTTTCTCAAGTTCCCCTTCTTCGAGAAGGCTCCGGCGGGCTTCTCCATCATGGGCACGGGCGAAGGCGTGCTCGGCTTCTTCGGCATCTTCCTTCTTTGCGCCCCGCTGGAGCTGTGGTGGAGGGAGAACCCTGAGAAAGAGCCTGGGAATTACGGCGACCCCTTCGGTGTCCAGATGTACAACGACGAGATGAGGATGAAGGAACTAAACAACGGGCGCATGGCCATGATCTCGGTTCTTGGCATCTTCGCCGCAGAGATGGCTACCGGCAAGGACGCCATGCAGCAGTTCGGACTTCCAGCCATCGGTGGTGCCCGTGCCTCCACCTCCTCTAGCAGCAGCTTTGCAGGATCCACCTCTTCCAGAGTCGTGGCTCAGCAGCGTGTGGTGCGAAGGGCTGAGGCCGTCATTCAGGAAGATGCGCCGCCGCTCTTCCAGCCTTCGGAGCAGTTCGGTGCCGGCGAGCCTTTTGGGTTCTTCGACCCGCTCGGGTTCACCAAGGTTGGCGACGAGAAGGGCTTCAGGAAGCTGCGTGTCTCCGAGATCAAGCATGGTAGAGTTGCGATGATGGCTTCAATTGGGCTAGTCGCACAGCATTTTCTCAAGTTCCCCTTCTTCGAGAAGGCTCCGGCGGGCTTCTCCATCATGGGCACGGGCGAAGGCGTGCTCGGCTTCTTCGGCATCTTCCTTCTTTGCGCTCCGCTGGAGCTGTGGTGGAGGGAGAACCCTGAGAAAGAGCCTGGAAACTACGGCGACCCCTTCGGTGTCCAGATGTACAACGACGAGATGAGGATGAAGGAACTAAACAACGGGCGCATGGCCATGATCTCGGTTCTTGGCATCTTCGCCGCAGAGATGGCCACCGGCAAGGATGCCATTCAGCAGTTTGGCTTCTAGATGGTCCTCAGCATGTTGAGCCGTTTCACAAGCGTGAGCACAGTTTCGGACAGTGAGCATCTATCTTCTCTCTCGGTCCTTGCGGAACGCAAGTCGACCCCAAACCAGACCCTTGAACGCTTTACCGGCTTATTAACCCTGAAGCCAGAAACCCAGGCCCTAAAGCATCTTCCCGAAAGCCAAAGCCTTTGGGCTTCGGCGTTTGGGGCTTTAGCCCGAAGCCCTGAACCCAAGGCAGGTGAGCGTGATTTTCGAGCCCAGCCAGCGAGCTAGGAGCTCTGTTTCAAGGTCTCTTTCCTCGACCCAGCAGTTCCCACTGCATCGCATCGATGCGACAAAAGGCCGTCACTGTCCTTGTTGCTGTTATCCTTACTCTAACTGTGGTTGCCGGGTGTGGTGTAGGAGTTTAGGGTTTCCGGGTTCAGGCTCATTTAGGGTTGTGAGGGTTGAAGGTATGATGGTATGATGGTATGATGTACAGCGGCGTAGGAACGTAAGTCTTTAGCGCTTGCATGAGAGGGGGTTTGGTGGTTTTGCTGTTGAGGTTTGAGGGGCTCCGGACATGGCATTGTTGGACGGCTTGAAGGTTCAGGAGAGATAGTGCCTTTAGGGTTTAGGGTTTGTGGGCCATGGGCTCGTATCCCCAAACCCCGAACTTCTAAACCCTAAACCCTACTTAAAGGGTCACGGGACTTAGTAGCTAAGGTTATAATCAGGGTAACTATACTTATAAAACCCCAATTAACGTACTGATAACCTTACTTACTAAGTCCCATGATCCTCCAAGTAATCGTCTAAGCCCTAATCCACCGGATTGTGGCGATCGCTTTGGGTACATCGACCCATGGCTTCGCGTATACCAAAGCTGTGTGAGCAAACCATATATATAGGGGCCTTATTACTTGGAGTATGGTTTTGTTGAAACCGTTGACAGGGTCCCTTTAATGAATTAAATACTACAAGGGTTCTATGATATATAGCATTTGTGTGCATATCTATATTACACCAGAAACATAGTGAGGACCGTTGCAAAGTAGTAGTGGCAATTTCTTAGGCCCCTATATGAATTAGCCCACGCCCCTATAAAATTTAGAATCTTCAACGTAAACCTACAGAGACATCAAGAATCAGACGAGCTCTAGAACCCCGAACACTGCTCCGTCAATTAAAGCCCACCCAGAACCTCTAAAACCCAATGACCTAATTGCAGCCTCTGGCCCAGAAGCAGCCCTTTACAGTAACCCTTGTTTATAGTTAGCGTGAACCCCAGAAAGTTTGAACATGGATTAGGGTGATTAGTGTTGGGTTTCCTTACTTGAAGGATCATGGGACTTAGTAATTAAGGATATAATTAGGGTAACTATACAAATAACCCCAAATTAAGGTACTTATAACCTGACTTACTAAGTCCCAAGATCCTCCAAGTATGTTGTACTTGAAGGCCACGAGGAGAATGTTTGTCCAACTTTCAGGCTTCTAGTGTAAAAGTATAGCAGCCCTTGTCGAAGGATTTCAAGACCCTCGGAACCTGAGCCAACAATACGACTCGCGTCTTGAGCTTCCACGGCCGCAACTCCGAATCCCCTGGAGAATGTGGGTTTAGAGTGCAGGTGCTTAGGGTTCTAGGGCTTAGCGCCTACTTGGGGGTTCAGGGGTTGCTATCAGTGGGGCTATAAGTCCCCTAATATGGGTTATTATTGCGGTCACCCTACTTACAACCTCCAAGTACTTGGAGGATCATGGGACTTAGTACGTCAGGTTATAAGTACCTTAATTGGGGTTATAAGTATAGTTACCTTAATTATATCCTTAGTTACTAAGTCCCATGATCCATTAAGTACCCATGAACCTCCAAGTAGGGCTTGTCTGCCAGGGCTTTCAAGACAAAGTGGTCGACTTTCGGCGGTTTGTGGCCTGCTCTCTTGACCTGGAGGACCGCCTCTCTGCCTGACTTTGGCGAGATAGGGTTCCTTCAAAAGGGTTCTTATAAGTGATACTCTCAGGGATGCTGCAAGGGGTATTATCAGGGGTATAGTACAAGGGCACTATAGGGGAGGGTTTCCGGTGGAGGGTGCAGGCTTGAGGGTTTGACCCCGAGGCCCTCTCCGGCTGAAGGCTTGCAGTTGAGAGCTTAGGGGAAGGGCCGGGTTGCTGCCTGACATTCAAAAATTCGGGTTTGGGTTTAGGATTTGCGGCTTGAAGTTTTTGGTGGTGTTGGGTTAAGGGCTTTGGGGTCTGAAGTTTCCAGGTTTAGTTGTTTGTTGCATGGTGTGTATTGTGATTAAAGGTTCATGGGTTTAGGAGCCGGGATTTAGGAGGGTTTAGGGGTTCCTGCAAGGTCTCCTATAGGATTACTATAAGGGATCTATAAGGGTACTTCAAGGGGTTTAGGGTTTAAGGGTTCCGTTTAAGGGCTCCTATGTAGGTTTACTGCCGAAGTCAACTTAGGCTGCGTTTGATGCGTCAGCTGCGGAGGCATTTTTCGATTTGGGAGTTTCCGAAAATGAGGGGTACCTTTAAAGGGATCTATAAGAGTTCTATAAAGGGTTTAGGGTTTGGGAGTTTCCGAAAATTAGGGGTACCTTATTTGGGGGTCCTTATAAAGAGGATCCTACTATTTAGGGCATTATATTAGGGTCCCCTATTTTTGGAACCCCCCATTTCGGTTGTTGGTTTCTGTGCTGCCCGTTTTGGCAGGATCAGGGTAAGACTGCGGCTGCTAACTGCTAGGGTTCTTTGAAAGTTCGCAGGCTTTTATGGGGTTTCAAGTTGCCTAAAGGATCTGGCAGGTAGGGTAATACAGGGGCCTCAATAATTACATATACTATTTTGGGGGGTTCCTCGTTATAGTTACAGTATAGTGGGTTCCAAAACCCTATTCTAGTCATCTCGGCCACTATATTGGAGGTATGCGAATGTCGCGGCTCAGTGGTTGAATCTCAGGGTTTAGGTCAGCCCGTTCGCATTTCTATGTCGCACGCAGGTTCATATGGGAGCTTCCGAATATGAGGGGTACCTTATGTTGGGGTCCTTATAGTAAGGATCCTGATATTTAGGGTGCTATATAAGGGTCCCCTCTTTTAAACCCCCATATCGAACCTGTGACATGCAATCTACCACTTGCTTTACACACAGATGAACCTGTAGATGCTGCACAAGAGATGTATAGGGCTACTCGTGAGAACGGGCTTTTGTGTCCCATGCGTGTGATTTTAGGCACAACCAGTATACAGGGAATACTTCGTACGACCATCCCCTTGCAGCCACTATTGTAGTTCTATCATAATCATACAGGGGCCTCAACAATGACTTATACTATTTCGGGAGTTCCTTGTCAAAATTGTGGCATAATTGGCCCCCAGAACCCTATTCCAATTACTAAGGCCCCTATAGTACCCCAATACCCACTTCGGATCATGGAGGCCTCTGTACTCTTCGCTCCTACACAAAGCTTGGCATGTTCGAGGAGTCGAACTCTTGGACACAGTGGCGAAGCAAGCCAGGCCTAGACCCTAAACCCTAAATCCTAAACCCCTAAACCCCTAAACCCTAAACCCCAAACCCGAAACCCTAAACCCTAAACCCCAAACCGTGACCCGGAGCTTTCAGTCCTGGTAATTATACTAGACCTACATCTCCCCAAAGCCCCTGAACTACCACTTTCAAAGTATGCTTAGTGGGGATCCTTAGTAAGGGCCCTTAATTGAAATCGACGGTCGCCCGCAGGATGATATCGTGGCAGAGAGACTTCGTCACTCGCCACATCAGCGTGAGGGCGTCAGGCTTAATTGAAATGCTGAACACTAAACCCCAAGGAGGTTTTGGCGTCGAACTTAGAAGATCATGAATCCGCAAGCCTGCTTGGTCTAAGATTTAGGAGGCCGGGTTTAGGGTTTAGTTCGGGTTCAGAGGCCACTACAGTTCGGGCTTCCGTTTTTTATAGGATCGTTCAGAAATCGAGATGCTAAGCCCTAAGCAATCTTCGAGGCAAGCTTCGATACCTGAAGGCCCTACGGCGACGCCATACGAGGCACCCTCACCTAATATCGAGAACTGTTTGGGATGGGATCTTTTTCGGGTTCAGGGTTTGTTTCAGTTTTGGCAATAAGACAGGGCTTCGTCATCACGGGAGTTGTACGGGTTTTATAGTATATAACGCAGAAGCCTGAATAACTAATAGTCTTATTCCCCTTATCGTCCCTGCACACTTGTGCTTAGTATATATCCCCAAACCCTCCGTTCTGAAGGCCTTTTAGGTCGGACGCTGTGAAACTCATGCCCTACGTACTCAGTGATAGTTTGCTTTGAAGCCCGGGCTTGCTGCGTCTCTTGCACGAAAAGCTTAAAGACCCTCAGCAACCTGAACCACTAAGCCCAAAAATCCTGAACCCCTAAGCCCTAAACCCCTGATCCCCTAAACCCTAAACCCCCGAACCCGCATATCCTAAACCCCTGAACCCCTAAAAAAAAAAACCATGAAGCTCTTGGGTGCCAGGCTTGGTGCCAAGAAGTTCATGTAGAACCTGACCAAGTAGCAAGCTAAGACTGTAGGGGGCTTCCTTATCATCTCAGACCCTATTCTAACCAAAATGTACCGTAAACATACAGCAATCATACCACAATGTACCATAACTTGACGTAAAATACCATAATCATGAAGGCGCCTGAGTTAGATCAAGTTTGAGGCTTGAATGTGCTGGATGGAAAGAGATCTGGCGACACGATGACGATGAGTTCCAAGCGGCCCTTGCTGATGGTGACGTTTCTAGGGCTTGGGCTCTGTCGTCTACCGCTGTTGAGCAAGCGTGCAGACTCCTGCGGAGCGGCTCGGCTCCTCCGTCTCGAGTTGCCCGCCCAAAGGTTTAGGAAATAGAGTTTAGGTGCACAACGGACGCGAGAGGAAGGACCTTCACTGTGGACGTTGCATCCCGCGTCATTCCTTAGGGTTCCTTTAAAGGGTACCATAAGGGCTCCTTTAAGGGATCCATAAAGCTTCTATGAGGGTTTAGGGTATAAGGTTCCATGTACCCAAATAGTATACACTTTGGGCCCAATGTACCCATATAGGGAGTACTTTAAGGCCAATGTATACACTATTTAGGTACATGGACCCTCAGGGCAGGCTGCGCCGGCTTCTGCGGACGACGGCTCATCTTCGTCGCGGGTCGTGGCAACAGTGGCCAGAAGCAGGCGAACCTTGAAACGGAATGTCGCGCGTTGTTCGCTCCAAGAACTGAATGGCTCAGATGGAAACTTGCCGTTGGGGTGGACTTGACTAAGCCGGTCTGTGATATTTACAACACTAGGACCCAGAGTAAGCCCTTATTCCCTTTTTAAGGTGTAGGTTCCGTTATAGCACCCTGTAATGAAATCATAAGGCCTCCACTAAATGGTATAACAGTACCCTGAGGCCCCAAAGTAGGACCTGTTTGGGGTTCATATTTCGAAACCTTTGGGCTTAGGGCGTAAGGGTTGAAGGTCAGGGTTTAGTAATTAGGGTTCAGGGTCCCGGTTCAGGTTTTGGAGTTTAGGGCTGAGGAGTCGCAGCAGGCCAGTTGCAAAAGGGCTGAGGGTATAGGGCTTAGGGTTTGGAGTTTAGGGTTCAGAGTTTAAGGTTTGTAATGTGGGAACCTGATTAAGAAACCTTGGGCGTCCGTTAGGGTTCCTTATTTGAGTCCTAGTATTCGGGGGGTTATATGGGGGATTAGACCCGCAATCATGGTATCAATGGAACCGAGGGTAGCAGGCCCAGGGTTGCTTAATCAGGGTCCTACATTAGGGTCATTTTTAGGATGGGTTTAGGGTTTAGGGGTTACCATACACAGGATGCTCTATGGGTAGTTCTTTATATTTGGGGTCCCCTTTTGGGGTCCTGCCTGAAAGGGTGTAGTTTCGGGACTTAGGAAGAGACACTACTTTAGAGAGCTTAATGGTTCTTGCGTTTGCGTGAGGGATGGTGCAATTTACGGTTTACGGTTTCGGGTTTTTGTGTTTCAGCTAACCGGTTGTAGGTGTTCAGAGGTTGTGAACGTACAGGGTTTTCGTTCATGATCAGGACGGTCTAGGACCATGTTTTGAAATTCTTCAGCTTAGGGTTTACAGCACTAGTTGTTTAAGCGCTTCTTTGTACACACACACACAGAGAGTATAGCATAGTGCCCCAAACCCCGAGTCTAAGTATGAAGGCCCTGACAGTGAGGAGTCTTTTTCGGGATGGCCCCACCTACCTTCATCCATGTACGAATCCTAAAATGATGGTACTACTAGCCAACTAACTATTCACGGAACCCTCTTTATATATATTATATATATATATATATATATGTATGTCTGGGAATATAGAAGGGAGTAAGGAGGGACCTTCTAGTTTTGGCTCCGGGGCGGGCCTCCTGCCGGACGAGTTCATCGGCTGGAGGATCTTTGGGAAAGGGGGGGTTGGGCGGGTTGGGAAAATTTAAGTTTCAGGTTTGTTTGGGCTTGCAATGATTTGAAAGGTTTAAAGTCGTAGAATTTCAAAGATAAAATCGGTTGAAAATGCTTAGATCTTGAATTCAGAAAGGATTGTGGGGTTCTCTAATAAATGGAAGCTCTTAAACTGCATACCCTAATCTTAAGCTCTAAACCCAAATCCTTGTAAACCCTAATATTGCAGACCTGGCCAGGCTTGCCCGAGTGTAAAACTAGAAATCTTGATCTCCAAACTCTATTATCTAAACCCTAGACCCGAGACCTTGGAGCCCGTAAACCTCAAGCCCCAAACCCTGACCCCTAGACTCAGACCTCCACCCGAAACCCTAGACCCTAGACCCCTAAACCCTAAACCCCCGCAAACCCCCTGTGGTGGCGGCGATGAGACGAGGCGCGGGTTTAGGCGTACAGGGATACAGGGTGGTATGTGATGCTGGTTGCCCACAAGCTCGTCCGGGACTTCGGTCCTGGACGTCTGTGGGGGACCGGGTCACCGGGTTACGAGGTCCGAGCTTGCCCGGAGTTTCGGCTCTGGGCATCCGGACCTCAAGGGGAAGATCCGAGCTTGCCCGGAGTTTCGGCTCTGGGCATCCGGACTTCAAGGGCCGGGGAAGATCCGAGCTTGCCCGGAGTTTCGGCTCTGGGCATCCGGACTTCCAAGGGTCCAGAGTGCTGTGAGAGTGAGCGCCCGAACCCGAAAGCCTAAACCCGCAAGCAAAACACCCGCCCCAAAGGAGACGAGTCGTGCCACTCCGGTGCGTCGCGGCTCCTTGCCCCCAGTACTTCCTTACACTTGCAGTTCTTCTTTGTAATTAATTGTTGTGTATGCTAGTTCTTGACGCCGTTACTGAAACACTGTATGACAGTCCGAGTCTAGTTCTAGTTTGGTCAATAGCCGCCTCTGCACTACATTATGGGTAAACTATTTCGAAATAACGCACTCTTTAGCAGAAGATGATTAACTGTTCATCACTGCGACAAGCCTTGCGAACAAATGATTCTTTACGTGCTGGGCCTGAGCTTCTGGAATATATTTTGTAATACTGCCAAAAGAAGACCATGGAATCAAGATGTCTCAAATACTACTAAGACTAAATAAGACCTTGAAGATTTCGAGGTGCAGCATACAAAACATCACTGAGGCAACAAATAATCGAAACAAGCCACAAACTCGAAGCGTATACTTCCAGCATCAGCAACGGCTGCAACAGTAACCCCATTGCGAGTGATCAGATCACCTCAAATTTTGAATTTGTTGAACTGTAAATTTGCCTCTAATTTGCTACCAGCCGCCTCAAAATTTATTACCTATGCTGGTTTGCCTTCTGTGAGTTCAATTCAATTACCACTCAGCAACTATTCTTCATTTCTGGATTCAATAGGCAGCGGCAATCAAGGGAAGCATTCACTATCTTTCAGTGGTATTCAATCAGCGAAAGAATTGCTTTGCAAATTGTACAAATTATGATTCGTTGAAGTAGTGCTAGTAATATTAATTACCAAAACCAACTATACAAATTTTGAAGCGGCTGCTGCTGGTAAATAAAGAAGGCGCTTCGAGCTTGTAATGGTTAGCTTCGTTCGTTCAATCAATTCTGTATGCTGTGTCGGAAAGTTCTCGTTGATGTACGGAAATCCACACATTGTTGCTGTATTCGTGCCATTAATTCTGAATAAAAATATATTAACTATTACTATTCTAATCACATCAAGCAGCAACGGTCGGGCGGTTGCCAACAATAAACCTTCTCCAGGCGATTAAATTGCCTCAAATTTGAGGCTCACTCTCAAGTTTGAATCAAAATTGGCATCAGCCGCTTCAAAATTTATGTATTTGTTTTTCGGTAAGATCTTAGGCTCTTGCTTAAAATCAACTCCTTGTGGCATATCACGTGCAAAAGCGATTTGTTTCGTTGCCATTGAATGCTCCCCTTGCCTTTACCTATGAATCTAGAAATGAAGAATAGTTGCTAAGTGGCAAATAATTAATTGAATTGAACTCACAGAAGGCAAACAAGCATAGGTAATCAATTTTGAGGCGGCTGATAGCAAATTAGAGGCAAACTTGAATGGCAACAGATTCAAAATTTGAGGTGATCTGATCACTCGCAGCGGGTCTATTGTTGCGGCCGTTGCTGGTGTTTGAAGACCTAAGAATATGGTTCAAATGCCTCTGCTGGTTAGCCACAATTTGTCAGTCAGTTTTATCCGCGGCGCCTGAAAGCTGTTAAACCCTTATTGACATACGAAAGGTTGAACAATGGCGCCATTTACTTGTTATTGTGATCGTTCCCTTAACGGCCGTCCTATCCGAGGCTGCCTGCCCGTTGGCTGCTTGCTGCCTTGACGGCGCTTCGCAGTCCTCGAGGCAAGAGCAATATTGTTCGGGATTATGAATTCCAGTGGGTTTTCCGTGCCCCTGTAAATAAGTCAAGACTCTTCAAACTGTAACAGTAGTCTTCACTGTTCTAGGGTTTCTGGCTAACAGAGAGAATGAGAGCCCTCATGCTCCACGACCTCGCTTAACGTCTCAGCTAACTGACCCGTACCCATTGTCGGCCAAACCCTTTGGCATTGTCTCCAGGGTGTACAGGGCATTGGCACGTACGATTTTATTGTTGCTTGCGGGGCCATGACAATACGACTAATTTTGAATAGGGTTCGGAAACTGTCAATGTTGGACTGTGTGGTGCTTCCTTCGGGTTCGACGATGGTGTCAAGGAGCCTTTGACATGGTTAAGAACCCGACCCAGTGCCTGTCCCACCGCTCGCGCTTTCTGCTGCAATTTGGGCTTCCGACCATGCTTGGAGTGCAAGGCGTAGGCACTATAGTTAGGCTAACTAAGCCCTTGGAATAATATGAGCATATGCCCTTACAAGGAACCTAGGACTACAATAATGGAATAATTTAAGGGTACTATTGGGCATCCTAGTTGCTTAGATATGAATCTTACACATGGCTGATGCCTTTAGCTGATGCCTTACAAATGGCTGAATGCCTTAGCCTTGGACTGTCTAGGCTGATGCCATAGAGGTGGCTGGTGCCTGAGTGGCTAGTGCCTTAGATATGAATGCTCAGCTGCTCGGCGGCCCTTCGGGAAACCTAAACTATACCATTCATGTTGCTTCTTGGCTTGAACTAAGTAACTAAATAAACTTTGAATTCGATAGTTCCCACTCATCGAAGCCCCGGCACTCATCGAAGCCCCGGCCAACTAGTTTCACAACATGTCTTCCCGTTCGCGGTCTCGCGGCTCTGCTGGTTCTGGGGACGATCGCCCGTCGGCGTCTGCTGCCCCGTCGGCGTCTGCTGCGGCGCAGCCTGCTGCTTGGCGAGAAATAACAGTACCTTTTATAAGTATTCGGGGATGATTCTGATCATGTTCATAAATTCCAGGCGTCGCCGGCTTCGGACTTTTCAGAGCACCTCGACAACATGGACACCCAAACACTGAGGGCGATGCTGCGGCTCCAACACGACCCGTCAGCTTCACAGTTGCAACCTGAAAGTTTTGTTTGTCGGATCGGGTTCGCTCAAAGCCCTCCGTCATCAAATTAGTTGATGTGTTGATATGAAATTGCAAGCTAAGGCTCCTGTTTGGTACGAGCATGACGACGAGAGCCCCACTTCTGTCGCAACTCGTTGGGGCAAGGAGTTGTATTTTTGAGGTGGGTTGCGATAATAAATAGTAAGAATATATTGATCTTGGCCCAAGAAATTGTGAGCCCAATCGAGGTGCCAGTGGAGTCTGGCGAGGAGGAGGCGGCTGGTTCTGACCAGGAGCTGCGGGAGCCGGCGGAGGAGCCACAGGGCGAGGCAGCCGCGGTGGCGCCGGAGGTCATGGTGATAGCCTTGTTCTTATGTGGTTTAGGGGTTTGTCGGGTGTTTGTATGATGTTTAGCCGCTTGAGATCCATAGTAAATAATACTAAGTCCCTTGTGCGAGGCGGATGCCGGACAGCCAGTGCCAAAGGCCAAGGCCAAGGTGCCTTGTCTCATGGGGTTTAGCGGTTTGGCGGCTTATCAAGGTTTTTTGTATGTATAGCCGCTTTTATTCAATAATAATACTAAGTCCGTTGTCCCAGGGCAAGAACAAGGCCTCGAAGAAGGAGCGGGATCGCTTGAAGCGCAAGGAGGAGGCCAAGGCTGCCTCTTGGACCTCTCTTAGTAAAGTCTTGCACTCTTCCGTGTAAGTGAAAGATTTGTTCGAATTAGTTTTCGGCGTAGTGATTTCCGTCAACCCGGAACACTCATTCTAAGGCGAAAGCCCTGCTGCAAAGTGGCCACGACACAAACGTGTCGCACCTGCACTTGCATCAGAAGCTTCTCTGCGACATAGCGGACGCTTGTCCTTTATTCAGCATCTTGTCTTTTTTTGGTTTTTCCTTTCGGGGCTTTCAGGCTATTTCTGGTCGAATAGCAACCAGCCAAGGAGTCTCGCACCTTGCTGCAGCGGTACAGGACGGCGTGGGAGTGGTACCACTCCCACGCCAGTACCACTCCCACGCCAGAGTGGCAGGCCTTGAACTTCCCGTCGATCCCGGCAGCGTTTGGCCCGGATCACGTTCACCGGGAAGGGCCGGGTGACAAGGGCCTGATGCAGGCATTGCTTCATGAGCTCGACGTGCCTCGGCTTGATTCAACCCTTATTCCCTTGTTTAGGGTTCAGGTTCCCTTATAAGCCCCTTTAAACCAAAAAGGGCACCCTTTTTATTCCTAGGTTACTCTTGGGGCTTATGATTCGGCTTGTGGACGTTTGGCCCTGGCAGGATCTCGTGAGACGGCTCTGCAAGGCCTACGAGATCCTGCATCAATGGCACCGCCACCTGGAGCAGCATGGCGGGGACCACAGCCCCTATGTGGCGTGGGTGACACCGCCGCCACGTTGCTCGTCAATCACATTCATTCGGATTTTTGGTCTAGAGTAGGCCCTAATTCCCTTTTTTGAGGGTTCGGGTTCCCTTATAAGCCCCTTTAAACCAAAAAGGGCATCCTTTTTATTCCTAGGATACTCTTGGGGGGACGGGCTTATTGCCAGTGGTGGCACTTAGGGTTTAAAAATCAATGATTTTTTAGGGTTTAGGGTTCAGGGTTGTCTTGGTTTTTTATCGATGCCAAGAACGGCCAGAGCCTTCTGCGGCGGCGAGCTCTTCGGCGGCGAGCTCTGAGGGCCAGGGCAAAGGCCCCGGCAAGGGCCAGGGCAAAGCCCCTGGCAAGGGCCAGGGCAAAGCCCCTGGCAAGGGCAAAGACAAAGGCCCTGCCAAGGGCCAGGGCAAGGGCAAAGGCCCTGCCAAGGGCCAGGGCAAGGGCAAAGGCCCTGGAAAGGGCAAGAGCAAAGGCTGATCCACGGCTTAGGCTTGGGGGGTTAGCTTTAACATAATAGCCTTACTTAAGACTTAGAGTACAGCTAAGCGCCTTGAATAAAGCATCGGCCGTGGTTCGCTGGCCGCTCCTGCCAGAGAGGGGTGAGTTTCAGTTTCACGCCGTGCCGTGTGTGCGGGGTAGATTTGTAGGGTGTCGCAGCCCAGATTTCCTAGGCATAGGCCGGGTTGGGTTAGCATATTTGCAGACTGACTACATTGGGTTTAACAAAATGCATGCACGGCCGGCCGGCAGCTCGTTTTGTCTGAGCTCGGAAAACCAGGCTTCGGGTTTCGGGCTTTCGGGGTTTGGGTTCGGGTCCGGGAGACAGGGCTTCGGCTATCTTCGGTTCGGGACTCGTGGTCTGCTTCGGTTGTTGGTTTCGCTTTGGTGTTGTATCGGGTT
Organism: Symbiodinium sp. CCMP2592; assembly: GCA_905221615.1. Taxonomy (NCBI): domain Eukaryota; class Dinophyceae; order Suessiales; family Symbiodiniaceae; genus Symbiodinium; species Symbiodinium sp. CCMP2592. The sequence goes on from CAJNDT010006205.1 coordinate 92,121, forward strand.
CAGGCGTTCCTTTGACCTTGGCTCCAAAGCCTAAACCCGAAACCCCAAGCCCCGGGCCCGAACCCGTTCTAAGCAGCAATGGCCAACGTCCGAACCGGACGCCTACAAACCGCAAACCCTTAGACCCGAAAACCCAATCCAGAAGCCCGTCTGAGCTGGAAGCATGACACTAACCGCAAACTTCCATAATCCCAGGCCCTGCTAACCCCAACGTCCGAACCGGTACCCCTAAACCCTAGACCTAATCCCAGGCCCTCCTAAACCCCAGCGTCCGGCTCTTTGGGCTGTGTCGGTGTAGGGCTCAGTACCTCTGCCTGCAGGTCCGCCCCGGCTGCTGATTTGGCCGCTCCGTCAGTGCCGGCTCCCAGGATTGAAGTGTTCAGAGCTATTTAAGGGTTTAGGGTGATTAGGGGTTAAGGTGTGTCACCCAGGGTTCGCAGATATGACTCTTTTGCCTTCCGATGCCTGAGTAGCTAGTAACCGTACCTCCTTATGGTGCTCGTCCTTTACCAGTCTTAACTAATAAAATTCCAAGGGTAGAAGGAGAGACCCTTAATTTAATAAGGATCCGTAGGTCCTAGGTATATATACCTTAATATAGCTATTCTATACCCACTATATAGCCCGTTATAGGGTAGGGGTCCCCATTACGGGCCCCTCCTTTTCCCTTTGAATAACAAGCTTTTTTGCAATTCAGGGCTCCTCTCCGAAGAGTCATGACGGTGCCGAGTTTTCAATTTGGAGAAGCTTGAGTAAGAGCCCAGTGTGTTGGGACCCGATGGAAAGACCACTCCCTCCTCCTCCCGCCGAAATGAGGATGGCATGAGAACATCTTCACTGGTGCCGCATCCTGGGGCTTCGGATGAGGTCCGCCCCCTCAGTGGGTGTTGCGGGGGGTTGTGGTGTTCTGGGTTCCGGAGGGTGCCTTTTTTCGCATAGGTGGCGACTGAAGTGCTGTGCAGGCTGTATCATTTGATAGTCGTTGGACGTGCTGACAAGTGCTGTGCAGGATCCGCTTTTCATTGTAAACTCGCGGCATGTGGTCCTGTGATTATCAGATTGAATCCCAACCCCATGGCCTATCGATCCTCTAGGTCTTGAGTCCGAAATTCCGAAATCCAAATAACTGAAAACATGGTATACATCACTCCTTAATGTTCGGCTGATATTTGCTCATGGCACCTCAGAAATCTCAGAAGAAGGCTTCAAAGGCTAGCCCTGCGATGAAGAGCAAGACGGCTATGAAATCCATCAAGGCAATGAAGGCCGCGAAAGCGAGGAAGCCGGCCATGAAAGCCATGAAGGCGAGGAAGCCGGCCATGAAGGCGATGAAGCCGGCCATGAAAGCCATGGATTGGAGGGCTCGAGGGTCCGGGGTTTACAGTTAGATGATTTTATAGGCTTTAGGGTTATAGAGCCTCACATGGAGTCATAAAGCTTTCGGGCTGCAGCGGCATCTCTTTCGCATTTTTTCAAGATTTCTGAGATGATAAGTTCGGGTTGGGGTCCGGGTTGAAGGATTCATTAGGTGTTGGAAGCTGATATACAGTCTTGTTGTTGCTTTGTGCTAGGTTTGCGGTTTGGGTTGGGGTTTAAGGATTGGGTTTTGAAAAAAGACATCCCGTTCTTGAGTTCTACTGCTACCTGAAATTTAGTTATCCTATTCGCATGAGACGACCGCTTAGATGCCATGAGGGTTGCGAGGTTTGGAACCTAGAAAACTCCAGCCTCATAAGACAGACCCCAAAAGCCTGGCAAGCTGCTAACGCTTTAGGTCGCTCGCGAATACACACAGACTGCTTCAAGACGAGCTTCAAAGCAGCATTTATAAGGTGTGGGACGAAGCTATTAACTAGTGGAATGGAACCCCAAGGGCAGTCAGACTCGCATCAGGAAACCTGTCCCACACGTAGCGCTAACTAGGGGTCTGGAGTACATGAACATTGCTAAATGACTAACACAGTTTATTTTTTATTTAATTAACTCTGGCAGCCACTGTTTTGTATAAACTTGAACACACAAAACCCAGAGTTTGACACTAAGCGTAAAAAAAAATATTTATACAAAAAAACACCGCCGAGCACGTCCAAGTACCTGGCATCCGAGCATCCAGAAACAAGAACCGCTGGGATGCAGCAGCTGCTACTCAAACTTAATAGTATGGCTGGCTGCAGGTGACTAGTAAATTCCTTTAGTTGGCAAGCTGCAAAGCAAAGGTTCTCTTTACATCATTACAGTAGCTTCTACAAGAAGCCTGGTTTAGAGTTTAGGGTTTTTTTAGGGTTGAAGGCTTAGGGTTTAGGGCTCCGGAGCCCAAAATGGGATCCAACCGTGTAGCGGAGGCATTCAATGGCCCTCACCTAAACCCTAAACCTGAAACCCTGAATCAAATTTTAGAACCTAAGCCCGGAGGGCACACAACATAAAATCTCTAAACCTAAACACCAAACCCTAAACCAGAAACCCCTAATTGAACCCGACACCCTGCAACACACCTTAACCCCTAATCACGCCAAACCCTTAAAGCTCTAAACCCTTAAATCCTCGGAGCGGGCACTGACGGAGCGGCCAGATCAGCAGCCGGGGAGGACCTGCAGGCAGAGGCACTGAGCCCTACACCGGACGCTGGGGTTTAGGGGCCTGGGATCAGGTTTAGGGAAGTTCGGGGTTGGCAGGCGTCCGGTTCGGACGTTGGAGTTTACGAGGGCCTGGGATTAGGTCTAGGGTTTAGGGGTACCGGTTCGGACGTTGGGGTTAGCAGGGCCTGGGATTATGGAAGTTTGCGGTTAGTGTCATGCTTCCAGCTCAGACGGGCTTCTGGATTGGGTTTTCGGGTCTAGGGGTTTGCGGTTTGTAGGCGTCCGGTTCGGACGTTGGCCATTGCTGCTTAGAACGGGTTCGGGCCCGGGGCTTGGGGTTTCGGGTTTAGGCTTTGGAGCCAAGGTCAAACAACCGAAGCAGACCACGAGTCCCGAACCGAAGATAGCCGAAGCCCTGATGTAAGCCCTTCTGCTTCTAGTTGTCATTGTTGAAGCATGCCACGTCCTTTGACAGTAAGTGCTATATTACCCCCTCCCTGGCCTCATCGGAGCATCCATTTAATGTATGTGTGTTGGCATCATGAGTGCGAAGTGGGAAATCATGTTAGGGTTGACACTGACATGCTGTGGTCCTAAACTTTCTTACCGTAACTGCAAAACTGGACCTGAATTCTGTTATGAAAATAAGGTTTAAGGCGCTTAACGGCGTGGAGTCTTGGCTTTTGCGAAAAATAAGGTTTAGGGCGCTTAGCGTGGAGTCTTGGTTTTCAATAAAAATACGGTTTTAGGCGCTTAGCGTCAAAATTTCGGTTTTGTGTGTTTAAAATTCATACTAAGCAGCTACACTGGTAGATTTCGCTATGTAATAAAGTATTAAAGCTTCATATTTATTTTTATATATTAACCCTTTGGTCATGAAAATAAGGTTTTGGGCGCTTAGCGTGGAATCTTGGCTTTTGTCAAGAATAAGGTTTTCGGCGCTTAGCGTGGAGTCTTAGCTTTTGTACAAAAATAAGGTTTTGGGCGCTTAGCGTGGAGTCTTAGCTTTTGTACAAAAATAAGGTTTTGGGCGCTTAGCGTGGAGTCTTAGCTTTTGTACAAAAATAAGGTTTTGGGCGCTTAGCGTGGAGTCTTGGCTTTTGTACAAAAATAAGGTTTTGGGCGCTTAGCGTGGAGTCTTAGCTTTTGTACAAAAATAAGGTTTTGGGCGCTTAGCGTGGAGTCCTGGTTTTTTTAAAAAAATAAGGTTTTTGGCGCTTAGCGTCAAACTCTGGGTTTTGTGTGTTTAAAGTAACACAAAGCAACTACACTGTCAGATTTCGTAATTAATAATAAACCTTAAACTTTACATTGTAACTTAAAACTAAACCATTCGGTTAAGAAAATAAGGTTTTCGGCGCTTAGCGTGGAGTCTTGGTTTTCTACAAAAGTAAGGGATTGGGCGCTTGGCGTGGAGTCTTGGTTCTTTACACAAACAGGGTTTTGGGCGCTTAGCGTTGAAATCTCGGTTCTTGTTGTTTACATTCAACCAAGCTTCTTGTAGAAGCTACTGTAATGATGTAAAGAGAACCTTTGCTTTGCAGCTTGCCAACTAAAGAATTTTATTAGTCACCTGAAGCCAGCCGTACTATTAAGTTTGAGTAGCAGCTGCTGCATCCCAGCGGTTCTTGTTTCTGGATGCTGCGGATGCCAGGTACTTGGACGTGCTCGGCGGAATCGTGGTGCAAGATCGCCAGGTCCCAAGACAAATGTTGCATTACACAAGGGGACCGGAATGGAGACTTAGAGTCAATTGATACCTCATTGCTCGTAGCATGCTTGGTCGCTGTTGCTGCCGAGCCTCCTCAATTTTGATTTGTGGTTCCTCCCGGTGGCTATCCCGTTCCTTTGCACATCATGGCGGGAAAGGGCTCGGCGAAGACTGGGGCACCGGCAGCGGGGTCTGCGGATGCAGGCTCAGGCGACTGGGTTGCATTTCAATCGTTAGTAATTTGTATTCGGGGAGCCGGAGCATGATATGTATTCGGGGAGCCGGAGCATGATATGGTTGTTGAGGTGAGGGCGTGCGTGGCCCCATGGCCAAGTTCAAGGACTGCACTGCTCTGGAGGTGGAGGAGATCTCGGGCAGGATTGGGCATGCCTTCGAGGCGGCGTTGATGACTTGGTCGGGGTCGCATAATAAGAGTGCCAAGGCCATTCCGAGTCGCCGCTTGAAGCTTGGGCTGATCAAGAATGTGAAGAAGAAGGGTGACACAGCGGCTCCACCAAAATACGGCGTCAACAAGGCCTGGCCGAACCTCCAGAAGATGCTGGGGCAGGTACTGCAGAGGACGGGTTTACGATTAAGAACAAATTGCATGACAGCCTTATACGGTTAAGAACAAATTGCATGACAGGCTTAAATTTCAGACTGAATTCTCAAGCTACGGTTAGAATCTTTCTCACATCACAGGGCGACGGACACGAAGATCACCAGTGTGACGATACTGGTGAACCCTGCGGCCGGCTCGCTGCTTGTTCCGTCGCCGACGAAGAATATGCCGACGACCGTTTTGATCTCCAGTTGCGGCCGCAGTGCGGAGTGGAAGGAGGCCGAGGCCAGCGGCGTGATCTCGCAGGTCCGAGTGCCGGAGCCGAAGGTGGTGCCAGTGGACGCCCACCTGAAGGCTGGACTCTGCTTTCAAAAGGGGTTCAGGGTTTAGGTTTTCGGGTTTATGTTGCATTTCCAGCAGGTGGTCAAGATCGACGGTCGGCATCCGATCAGCTTTCCCGGCACGAACAAGTCCGTCATCTATGTGTTCGGGTTGAATGCCCAGGAAGCCGGCGACTCGTTGGACGAGACCACGGTGCAGAGCCTGCGGTCCCTGGGCTATCAGGGCGGGACGAAGGCCCAAGCTCCCGACACTGGGCCGCAAAGTTCTGAAATTCTTGAGAACTTTCTCAGTCCTCCTAGGCATTATGAACTTTTCATCCCAGGTGGCTGGCAGCATGCAGGACTTGCTGGATGCGGCCACCAAGATGAAGATGGGCAAGCGGGTAGTCCGAGCGGAGCAGCGGAAGGCGACGGAGCGGAAGGTGAAGCCTTGCCCGCACTGCGGCCAGGACGTGACTTGTTCCAACTAATTTTCACTGATTGAGGCTTAGGCGGCCACAGCCAAATCCCAAACATTCTCCGGGATGATCTTTCAGAGGCGGTGAACGTATTAATCAGCCCAGGTCAACAGGCCGCCGCAGAACAAGGGCCAGAAAAGACCAGTGGCGGCTAAGTGAGCTGAGAGGCGTCACCATTGCTTCCGGAGTAGTCATAAGTCCGAACCTTAATTTGACAATGCCACTCGCTGCCCGGACCATTCATGACTTCAGAGACTGAAAAGCTCCAGAGTAGAGTCCTCGGAAGCCTGGTGGTGCAAAGCTTCATCTGGAAATTCAGCTGAGTCGACAGCTTCAAAATGAAATCAACTTCAAGTCTCTAGCGTCTGATCAGATGATGAGACTGTCGACAGGTGCTGATGATTTTGCCATGTTAGGTCGCCGCATGCCCGAGCTTGTTCACCCGAATTTTCAGGCACCGTGGTGCACTGTCCCAGCACATTGACATTGAGTATACCCAAAGCTTGGCTGCATGCTGGCCTTTTAAGCACGACAGCACGTCGCTGAGATCGCGAAAAGCAGCAGCTTGTGAAACCAATTGAGAGATTTTAAGTTTATGTTCTTCGACGTCAGGATTGAAGGTCGTCGGGTTTAGGAGTTGGTGCTTTCAAGCTCTCTGACGACTCAAAAGTCCTCTACCCCAAAACCCTGACACTTTATTGGGTGCCCAAACTCCTGCGGACCCAGAACCCACAGGTAACAGCCTCTAGGTTTCAGGATTTGGGATTTTTTTTGCTTTGGGGGGGTTACAGGGTCGGCTGCTAAGGGTGTGGTGTTGGGTGCTTGGGGTTTTCGGGTTCCGGGTTGAGGGTTTCGGGTCCAGGCTTTGGTTTTGCTGGTTTCGGGGATGGCGTGTAGCACTAGCGTGCTGGGTTTTGGATTTCGGGCTTCGGGTTCACGTTGGAGGGCGGAGGCCGGAGCTTGGGGCTCAGGGGTTTGGGGGTCTTGGGTGTAAGTTTTGGTGCGGGGAAGGGGTTTGAGTATCGACTGGGCCCCGAGATTCGAGTGTTGAGATGCTTGCCGGAATGCTTTACGGGTACGGGGTTTAGCAAGAGCAACGGGAGTTGAGGGCTTTGGGGGGTTAGGTTTTCCCTAGTTACCCATGATCCCGCCCTGCTGCTGAGGCTCGGGGACGGCCGGCGGCGTTCAGACAGGCTGCTGAGGCCGGTGTGAGGCGAAGTTTCTGGTGCATAGCAAATTACCGGTAATGTCTGGGGATAGGCATTGGAGGTTAGGGGTTTTTAGGAATGAGGGTCTTGGGTTTAGGATTTCAGGGGACATCGTCCGGTCAATGTACTAATTATTTGAAATTGGTACATTGACCGGCCAGTAGATTTGTCGGGGACGAGGTGGAGGGATCTAGGGCTTTGGAGTGGGTTGAGGGTCGATTGTTTCTGGGACAAAGGTTGTCATGCAATCAAAGGTCAGTGCGTCTGGCCTGCTTGGGTTTCGGAGCCTGGCTAGTGATTCAGATGAGGTTTCGGCAAATTTCAGAAATAGGTTTGGGCGGATTTGGTTAGAGTTCGCGGGCCCTGAACCCCCTTCATTTTTGCGTCCAAGGGAACCGATGTTGCTTTCAGCGCCTCGGGGTTTCTGGGTCTAGCCTGTGGGGCAATCCGGAACCTTTCAGTTTCAGATGACGGCTGAGTATTTAGGCCTTTGGTCGGAGACCGATGCCCGGTTGTTCAGACGTGCTTTAGGCCATACGGCTCAGGGTTGGGGGTTTGCTGTGTACAAGGGTCGGGGTAGTTTCGGGATTCGGGTTCAACGTCGAGCTCGACACGGACTGCGGCAATCAAGAAGGCTTGGGACAGACAGATTTGTCTTGCCTTGACCCGTTCGGCATGCGGCCGAATCATCGTCTGTCTGGAGTCGCAACCACAATGAAGCGGTTGCATTGGCAGCACCAGAGATCGTCGAACTTTTCCACGAGCTGTGGAACATCCGAAACGATCGGGACAAAGCCATGGCAGGAGTCCGCCATCTGAAAGACGGCCGAAGGATTGGGAAGACCGCCGTATCTTTCTCTTGGACCTGGGCCAGGTCTCCGCCTTTTCGGCCGAAACCTGAGCGACCTGCACTGGCCCTGAAGCAGCCATCCGTTGCCAACCCGGCACCGAAGAGAACAGGCACTGCCTGCTGAGAGGGCTGGCCCCAAGCAACCCGTCCCGAGCCCGAATCATGGCCTTGTTTCCAGCCTTAGGTCCTCAGCCTCGTTTGGTAGCCATGTCCCAAGTTTCCTTGGCACAAGGGGAGCCCCCTACGATAAATCCGACCGAGTCTTACTAAGGCCTGCAATAAATTGTTCTGGATGAAAACACAACCTGGTCCCAAGTTTCCTTGGCACAAGGGGAGCCCCCTACGATAAATCCGACCGAGTCTTACTAAGGCCTGCAATAAATTGTTCTGGATGAAAACACAACCTGGCAAAATGCTCTGTAAGATCTCGTCCCCAATGTCGACCAACTTCACCATAACCAGGCTCAATTTTTGCCCACTACTATTGAGGGACGAGCGTACTGTAATAGCATAGTAGCAGACATTGACTAGTGTTAAGACCGGGGGTCCTAGGCATTTAAGACCGGGGGTCGTAGGCATTGAGGACTAGCTTCCACCCCGCTCTGAAGTGGCAGGTCAAACTTTACGGTTTGGGCCTAGAGCGGTTGGTGTTTTCGGGCTTTGTGGGTTTAGGCCTCGGGGTTGCAGTGCCCGGGGCTGACTGTTCACGGGTTTGAGATTTAGGGGCTCAGGGATTTACCGTCTTGGGAGTCACGGTAGGCTGTCATAGGGCCATCAGTGTTAGGTCCGGGCTTATTTTGGGGTTAGGTGTAGCCTCACGGAACATGGCCCCTCCAGGTCCATGAACTTGGCAGTTGCGGGTTTAAAGACGAAGACCGGTCTACTAGTATGTTGTCTGTAGTCGCAGGGCTTTGGACTCCAGGAGTGGCCTAGCGGTATTGGGTCTCAGGGCCGCGATTGTACGATTGAGGGTTGGCAGGCCCTTATTCCCTTTCTGGGGTTCAGCTTTCCTTATAAGCCCCTTAAACCACAAGTGGCACCCTTTTTATTCCTAGGGTACTCTTGGGTCGGCGATGATTAGGGTACAGGTTTCGCGTTTTGAACTTGAGTCACAGATGCAGGTTTTGGGTTTCGGGAGTCAGTGGGGTTTGCAACTCCACAGCTTCGGTTCAGGGTTCTGGGGCCCAGGGCGTTTGGGATTTGGGAGTTAAGATGGTGGTACAAGGTGCTAATTGTTCCAAGGACCAGGTCGAGGGTTCCGTCCATGGAGGTCAGGGAGAGAAGGTTTGACGTGTGCTTTCGTGATTGTTCTTAAATCAGAAAATAGGAGTGCGGCGGTCCAGATTTTATTGTTCAGAGCTTGGGTTCTCAGGGTTTGGTATTGGGGGGTGGTCTTGCAGGCGTCTTGGCTGGTTGTTTTCCAGCCTGGATGGAGATTTCTGGTGATTAGATACTGGGTAGCCACCGGTTCGGATTAGGGTTCAGATTCAGCATCCTTAGCCAGTCTACCGCCAGTCTACCCCGCCCGGGGCTCCACCCCGATTGAAAGCTGCACCGAAGCGCAGGTCCTTGTTGGCGGAGGATGCCGCGGGATCTGCTGGGCACAGGCGCATAATTGCCATGAGCAGGAGGGTGCACATCTGCTCAGAAAGCATGAGCATGAAGGGTCTTGGTCGCAGCTCGCAAGAAGCATGAAATCCCTTCTCCTAGCCAGCTCTTGCTCGAGGACAATTTGTGAATCGGGAGGGTGATTCAGGGTGCTTCGCCATGGCAACTCCATCCGAGGATGTTATGAAGTCAGTGGAAAGGGCTTGCTTCAAGGCCACACCGTCCTTGTATTGGCCCAGCCTCATCCACGGGCCCTTTGTGTCATGGGTCATTTCTCGCAGGCGATCCGCGACGACCAGGAGCTGAAGCTGAAGATCTGTGACCAGAAATCCTTTCTTCTGGACGGGGCTGGACGAAAGGTGAATGCCGCCTCTGTGATCGCGAATGCTGTCACCCGGTTCAAAGACTGAGGCATGTCAATGTTGTTGCCAGCTTCTACCATCATCCACAGACGTAGAAACCCTTCTCAGGACATGCTGCAGCCGCTCATCATCGCCTGGGTGGGCCACGTGAAGTTCAATACCGTGCCCCACTTGGAGAAGATCCTCCTGCACTTGAGGGATGCCTGGGATGTCGCGGCTTGGCTTGAACCATCCGGCTTGGACCTCAGACAGCTTGTCCAGATCGTCGTCCCAGGATGTCGGCGACAGCGACCTCAAGAAACAGGCGAAGCACTTCAAGAAGCTGCTGAATCTCCACTACGGCCACTTGGTCTTCAGTTGAGTTGATTCTCAATCTTCACAGACTCTCAGAGGCGGCTTCCGGGCTCAGCTACAAAAGCTAAGAAGCGGCCATGCGTGTGGAGACCGAGCACAGGCACTCGGCACTGTGCAGGTTGACGGTGCCTGATGCTGCAGCTTCAGCGTGGCATTGTTGAGCGAGTGTGTTCTTAGTAGCTAAGAGTCGCTGAGACGAGGCAACCTTCGTGGAGCATTCACAAAAGCAGAAGGACAACATCCATAAACTCCGGTTCGAGAAGGTCACCTATAGGAAGAAGCGGACAGCCGAGGCCTGGGCTTGCACCTTGTTTGTCGGCTGCATCGGGTTTGGTTGACATTCAGGAGATTATGGAGGACGACGACGAGACCGAGCCGACATTTGGCTGCGTCTTATCAGGGTCAAAGGGG
>CAJNDT010006205.1:102664-357336 GCA_905221615.1 Symbiodinium sp. CCMP2592
TGAACAAATCGAAACCTATCCTTCCTCGGCATCTTCCTCTTCCCTCCTGTCACTCACCGACGACGAATCTCAGGAGTGCTGGAGATCCGGGCGTTCGGCACACCGCACGATCCGGATATGAGCTGGGGCTCGGTTCTGCCGGCATTGGGAAGCATGGGCAAGGCTGCTTGGCTATCTTGACTCTCAGTCTCTATGCTGCTGAGCGATTACTGATTCGCCATGATCTTCTTGTAGCACAGCTGAGGAAAACGCACCGGAGATCGCCAAGGTCCTTGTGTACTGTCAGCAGGTGCTGGGCCATCTCTGCGAGAAGTTCAGCAGCCTTCCGGAGGTTCAAAACCATCGAGGGCTTCCTGACAGTGGTGTCGGAGGGCAAGCTCGAGATCTTCGGGCTTCCCGACCGTGCGAGGCGAGTGCACAACCTTCTCCGTGCCATCATTCGCGGCGAGCACTATGCGGACCGAACCTGCGAGTGTTTGTAAGTCGAGTCTCCATCAGAAATGCCGGCAACTGTGTCAGGACTTCGAGGCCACCATCAAGGAGTTTCCTGATGCCCCTCTGGCCACCAGGTTGGGGCACAGCCGGACACATGCCCTGTTCCAGGATGTCCTGCGAGAGCCTTTTGGTTGCAATAATATAGGTGGCTGACTCTGTCCCAACAGAAGCTGTGAGTGCATCCTTTGTCGAGGTGGCAGCATGCGCTCCCTCTTTCAGAGCCAGCGCCAGAGACTGCGGCTCAGGCGGCATTGCAGACCGAGGAGGACGAGCCGAGCGGTGCTGCCTCGTCGATGAACGACGAGGCAGAAAAAAACCGCCTGAGGGGCGTGAAGGCGGCTGGAATGGAGGAAATAGGTCATTATGTGAAATTCATCCAGATCGACTCGGACGGCCTGGCAGACGGATTATTGGTACACAATCGTGTCAAACCGAAGCTGGGTCCTGCTAATTATGCCTGATCGTCAGTCGTCATGTCTGAACCCTGATAATAAACTGCAAAAGCTAAGGGTCCTTTCCAGCATGCCCCCTTTGGACCGCGGGCAAAACGTGGTCTTCATCGTCGACCCAGGCGTCATGTCCGAGCCGTCCGAAGCCTACACCCGAGCACACAACGTGTATTCGAGAACACCGTCGGTGTTCACCCACGTGATCACCGGCAGCGTCAAGGCTGCTGGGATGTTCGCCTCGGAGTTTCCAGGGGTAGCGACGTTCGGGTGCTTCGACGTGGGCTCATACAAGGCCGGCCAGTGTATCAGGTCGCAGCTGGCCAAAGCCAAGATTGGCCGGTACCAGGCCTGGGACCTTCTTCCTCGACAGTGTGATATGGAAGCTCGGCTACTTTTCCGACATGGAACGGACGAGGATCAAGAGCTGCTTTGCTGCAGATTGGGAGTGCTCCACTCACTGACTCACTCACTCACTCACTCGATCAGGTCGGCACTGAAGCGGCGAAAAACGTTGGGCGTCACCGCCGGGCACTTGACCTACATCGTGGGACGTGAAGTTTTTCATTTCTGCCGGAGCATCAATCCCATCGATGCAAAGCCGCACAAGCACCTGACAATGCCGGCCGGGCGACTCGGAGCAAGGAGCTTCATCATTTCAGTCCGTCCAGAGTGTCATCATCGTAGAGTCCAGACTTCTGTGTTGCATGCGAGGTCTGGTGACTCGTCGGCCAGTTGGCTGACGATTCCGCTCCCTCACCCCTCCACACTGCGACCATTGGTGAGTAAGGCCGACAAGCAGAAGGCGGACGGGCTTTGTGGAGTTGAAATCAGTGTAGACAGCAGTTGCGTGGCCCCAGCATTTCAGGTGCTCATGAAGTATGACAGCAAGAACCAAAAGAAGGATGCCAATGCCAAGGCGCTCAACGATGAGGATGTTGTGCAGCATGCAGCAGAGATCGGTGAGGAGGACTGAATTTCGCATACTGCTGAGTAGCTACATCGTCGAGCTCCTGCAAAGCACGTGCTTCGGCAGGAGCTGCAGCCGTTGAATTACCTGGCGAGACATGGCAGCTTGCACAAGGAGCTCTGAGCTATTGCAGTTCAAACCAAGGCCCGTGAATTCAGCGTTGGTGTCAGGAGCTGTGGCACCTTCTGGATGCGGGACGGCTGGTCAGCTTCAGTCCAGAGTTCAATCAGCTATCCGCAGCCATGGAGCAGCGACTCTTCACCATTGCTCTGGTGCGAAGCAGCCTCCACGAGGACCTGCTGAAGAAGGAATTGCTCGAGTGGGTGACACAGGAGCTGCAGCGTCCTTCCAACGACCGTTTCTTCCGGCCTCATCTGGCACCGCCTCAGAAAGACGTCGTCGAGGTGGCCCCTGCCGCCGCTGTTAACAGGGAGGCCCCGATTGAGACACGTCCTGGGAGCACGAGCAACTGCCCGGGACAGACCGAGGATCAGGAGGAGTATGGCGGCGATGACGGAGAGATCCCTGGGCTGCTGCAGAACATGGATGAGGACGAGGACCCGGAGGCTCAGGAGGAGTTTGAGGAGGATCTTGATGAGGGCAATGCCTAGGAAGTTTCACGACTGATGAGACTCAGCAGCCTGGTCGTTTTGGCTGGGACGGAGATTGAACTTAATTTTCTAAGGCAGCATGCTCATGAGTGCAGTGATTCGGGGCCTCCCCTCCCACACAAGACAGCTGCTGAAGTCAAAGACTCCGAACTTCGCAGGCCTAGCATCTGCGTGTGGTGAGAAAAGTGCTGCGGCAAGAGTCATATTGCAAGAGGCTTTGGAGGGCTTGCTGGTGACATCGCCCCATGCAAGGGTGTCAGCTTGGACTGAACTTACTTCATTGCACACTTGACAGCAGAAAGCCAAGCTGGAGGGATCATCGGTATCAGTCTTTGTCTGACTCTGCCATTGTCTGTGACTGGAAGACGGATAGGGGCTCGGGTCACTCATTGCTGCCTGACCTCTCTGTGCAGGCCCTTCGCCGTCGGCTTCATGGACGTCCTGAGGCTGTGTTCTGGAAGCTTTGGGGTTGGGATTGCTTGTAATAACCTTGGGGTGGCAGCTCCAGTCCTGGCGGAAATGCCATTCAATCGTGTCGTAACTCTGAATCGAAGTGTGTGAACCCAATAGCTCGCGGCTATCAGCCTGGCAATGATAAGAGGTGAGGCCCTGAGGCAAGAAGCCCCGCAAGCCACAGAGCGATGTAAGCCCTTCTGCTTCTAGTTGTCATTGTTCAAGCATGCCACGTCCTTTGACAGTAAGTACTATATTACCATACCCTCCCTGGCCTCATCGGAGCATCCATTTAATGTACGTGTGTTGGCATCATGAGTGCGAAGTGGGAAATCATGTTTGGGTTGACACTGACATGCTGTGGTAGTGTTAGTCATTTAGCAAGGTTCATGTAGGACCCAGAGTAGGCCCTTATTCCCTTTTTTAGGGTTCAGGTTCCCTTATAAGCCCCTTTAAACCAAAAAGGGCACCCTTTTTATTCCTAGGTTACTCTTAGGTCTACGTGTGGGACCGGTTTCCTGATGCGAGTCTGACTGCCCTTGGGGTTCCATTCCACTAGATAGCTTCGTCCCACACCTTATAAATCCTGCTTTGAAGTTCGTCTTGAAGCAGTCTGTGTGTATTCGCGAGCGACCTGAAGCGTTAGCAGCTTGCCAGGCTTTTGGGGTCTGTCTTATGAGGCTTCTGGAGTTTTCTGGGTTTAGGTTCCAAACTTCGCAACCCTCATGGCATCTAAGCGGTCGTCTCATGCGAATAGGATAGGTTTACTGCTGGATTCCAAGCTTGCAGGGGTGCAGGGTGTTGGGTTTGTTTTGGCCTTTGGGATTGGAGGGCTCGAGGGTCCGGGGTTTACAGTTAGATGATTTTAGGCTTTAGGGTTATACAGCCTCACATGGAGTCATAAAGCTTTCGGGCTGCAGCGGCATCTCTTTCGCATTTTTTCATGGTTTCTGAGATGATAAGTTCGGGTTGGGGTCCGGGTTGAAGGATTCATTAGGTGTTGGAAGCTGATATACAGTCTTGTTGTTGCTTTGTGCTGGGTTTGCGGTTTGGGTTGGGGTTTAATTAAGGATTGGGTTTTGGAAAAAGACATCCAGTTCTTGAGTTCTACTGTTACCTGAAATTTAGTTTCTGTTGGGGTTTCTGGGAGTTAAAGCTTGTGTAGCTGCGTACATGGGTAGCCCTAAACCCCCCCGAAACTGGCATTGTGGCTTTTGCTCCGGGCTATTGGGTTGCGGGGGGAGCGAGGATTCTTCCTAGGCTTAGGCGTTCAATTCTACGCATAAACCCGGCCCCCAAACCCCAAACACCATAGCCTCCCTCCGATCTACAGCCACTCGGAACCGCCACACTGACACGGCGAGACAGGCACGCATGCCTCGGTTGTGGTCAATCCGGGACCAGTCCAGGGTCATGATCCCTCGCTGCACTTGCACCAGGAGTTGGTGCCGACCGACCGCAGACAGCGGTAGCATCAGTTGGTTGCCCAGTACGTGCTGCCGACCGACCGCAGACAGCGGTAGCATCAGTTGGTTGCCCAGTACGTGCATCGACCGGTTGGTCGTCGTCTTTTCGCCGGGACCAGGAAAAAAAAAGATGCAAGAATCGCATCTGTATTCCGGCACCAACAAAAGGCCGAGCGCCGAGAGGCCACACACAGGAAGACTGGCCAGAAGATGACGTGGTGCATGCGTAATTCGGCCCCAACCCCCCTGCAGGCCCTACTTAGGCTGCTAGTGTACCCAACCCTACTAAGGTCCTGGTACCTTAAAATGGAGATCACTTAAGCCCTACGTAGGTGACTAAGCTGGAGCTCCAGCTGCGGCAGAAGTAGGGTACTCTAGTCCTATACTTCTAGGCCGGCTTTAGGCGCGGTGGCGGCGAAGGTCCCCAACAGCCCGATCTTCCGGTTTTAGCCTGAACCCTCCTCGGCCACATGCCAGCAATTCGTTGCAGCGGCGCTGCACGATGCTGAGGCGACCGTCACGCTTGAATCAGGTTTAGTCCTGACATAAAGAAACCATAGGTCGCCACCGAAATAATGCCAGCCGGTAGCTGAGTAGCTGTAGGCATTGGCCGTACATGAACGTGAACCAGAACTCCGCAGGCCGCAAGCCCAAACCCGTATTTCCGCCACTCCCAACAGAACCGCAGGACGTAGCTGCCTCTCACAAGTGCAAGGCTCCAAGACATCTGATAGATTAAGCCCCCTGATCTCCCGAACATCCCGGAATCTGGCCAGTCACGTCTGGCCTCCTGTGCATTGCTGGCAGCCTTGGCAGTGCCAAGGCAACGAAACCAGGTGTGGGTTTGGGGATCTCTCTGTAGCTAGCCACAGTGCCCGTGCGCCCGTTCTGAGCCCTCTCACAGGCTAGACCCCAAGCCTATCCTATCCTAGCGATGGGCCCTATCACAGTGCCCATCTTAAGCCCTGAGCCCCGAAATTGAGCTTGTGGGTCTAGTCTAGTTTAGGTTCGTTGCGGCATTTGGTTGTAGCGTGTTTCGGGTTGGATTTGTTGGGGCCTGCCATCGAAGACGGCCGAATCTAGGCTTGTGGGCTTTTATACTGATTTCATGGTGTGTCATCCGCACACGTGCATTTCAACTAGTTCTCAAGTGTCAGCTCCGGTTGATTCTAGGTTTGGTATGGAGTCTGAGGCATGGATCGAGGAAGGAAGGAGTGGAGGGTCCCGAGTAGTCGGGGTTGATTGGCAACGGCGGTGGGTTCAGGGCTGAGGGCTCCGGGTTAGATTCGGTTAGATCTGAGGGGTTTGCGCTTAGCTTCATGTCAGGTCGAATGCATGTTGGTTGTACGAATTGACGATCTGTGTACTTACCATACATCCCAGTAAATCGTGGCCCGCTGGGTAAACCAGTGTATTGCGTGCACGACATTGAGCCAGTCAAAAGTCTCTGCAACTGTCTGATTCTTGGTATAAAGCCCCCTGAATGAAGTTGGCATTCGTATCCTGAATCGGGCCTCGGCAGACTGAAACCAGGCCTTCTTTGGCGACGGTAGTTCCATGGCTTGGAGAAGGCTTGACCGGTGCATGGGACATCATGTCATTGGGCTTCCTCATGACTTTAAACTTGAGAGCCTTGTTTAGACTAGAGCTGGCTTAGAAGTTTCGGACTAGGGCCTAGGGTGACGAGGGCTAGGGTGACTAGGGATTGCGCTTACAGGACCTAGGATGCTGGTTTGTGACGTTCATGCCTTAGGCCAGTTTTGGAGTTGGGGTTGCCATCGAGCATTTTCTGGGATTCTAGGTATTCTGGGTTGTAAAGTTTGTGCTATAGGACTCTAGGATAGTTTGCAGCTCGGGTTCCTATAGCCTAGGTAGGCTGTAGGACTTTTGGTTTTGGTTTGCGTCCAGTCTAGGTCTTCGGCTTCAAGGTTTGGGTGGTTCCTTGGCCGGGTGGTCACGTAACTTCGGGCAATTGCTGAATTGATTAGCCGGGTTTGGGGTAATCAGGTGTTGGCCTTTACGAACGGGGTTCTGGGTTCTGGGACAGGGGTTTTGTGGTTAAGGGTTTTCAGGTTTGGGTTCAGCGTTGTGGGTTTGCCGGGTCTGGGCGTTGAGACTTTACAGTGTCGGGACAATCGCATTTTGCGACTTCAGGTCTTCTTTGCCATTCGGGGTTACATTTCGGATTATCATAAATTCATTCATAGCCTTGTTTCTTGGCTTGGCTTTGATTGAGGTACTTTGCTGCTTCGGGTTGACATGCCATGTCGAAGGAGGAGCCAGGTTTCAATATTACAGGGTTTTCAGATTATTTTGGCATCGGGTTTAGGGTGGAGGACCCTAAGAAAAAAAAGTGATCCGGCTTCGGCCAATTTTTTCAACAAAAAAGAAGACGAACGAAACGCACGGTGGTTTAGGACGTTTCGGGTTTAAGCACGGTTTATAGGCGTAGCGGTCCTCCATCATTCGGGATCCGGGAGGGTCGTGGGCGATTTCACTTCGGAGTTCAGTCGTGGGTGGCTCCTTTTGCCTAGGCCCCTAAGCCCCGCCCGAACTCCCGTGCCGTTGGCTTGCGAGACAATTCGAAGGCGGGACCGGTACGCGGACAGCGGAAGTGCTGGACGATTCTTCGCCATCAAGGAACTGAACTCATCAACCGCCGTGGGACGATGACATGAGGTGTCCTGGAGTGCTGTGCTTGGCACAGAGCAGGCAGTATCGGCAGTAACCCCTCTTCGCAGCCAGGCTGCTCAGTCGCCTCCGTCATTGTCGAGGCAGGGGAACTTTCCGCCTGTGGTGCAGTCCGTCTTTAAGTTCTGCTGTGCAGACATAACTGACGAAGACGACGTGGTGCCCACCGAAAAGCTGCAAACTTTCGTCGCAAGCAGCAAAGCCCTCCAATGCCCCGAGGCAGGAACATCGCCCGCATGGGGCTCCGCCAAATCGCAGCCCTTGCAGCTTCTGAAGGGCTTTTTTAATACTATAGAATTAGTGGTTTAGGTGTGCTGGGTAGATGGTGGCATCGAGATCGCAATCAACAACTAGAATAACTATGACTAGGACTAGGATACTAATAATACCACAGACCCAAGAAGCCACTAGAAACACCCAAACACCCGAGAAAAAGCGGTTGACCCTACCCTTCCTTCGCCTTGCGATCGCTGGCAATGGCGCGGGGCGATTCCACAGGCGCTGGGCATAACGGTTTAGTATAGTATGTTTAGTCCTTACCCCTCCAATCAATCGGTAGGAGACGAAACAGTGACGAAACGATTTTTTTTCCATGCCATGATGAGCGATGCCACCTTAGCCAGCACGGTTCATAGAAGCTGTAACAACTTTACTTTACAATTCAAATAAGTCAAAACCGGCCTTGGGACCTCGAAGCTAAAGTTCATGTCGTATCATACGAAGGTCTCTCGTGGCTCACATGGTAAGAACCCATGCGCCGGTACCTCTCAACTGCTCTGTTCAGGTTCCCTCGCTCGGTTGATGCCGCCTGGCCTCCACGTTGCCGTTGTGGTCTCGGGGTTGGGCGGGGCAGGGTCAGGGACCTGGGGATGGTATTTCGGGTGTGTCGGGGTTTGGTCGGGGGTTCATGGTTTCGGCTTTTGAACTTTTTTTTTTCTATTTTAGGGCGGGTCTAGGGTTTATTGAATTTCGTGCTCTTGTGTGTGTGTGTGGGGGTGTCGGGCTGAGGGTGAAGGGTTTTTGGTAGCTGGGAGTTTCACAAAACTAGGGGTCCCTTTTGGGGGTATAGGGTTCAATAGTTGTTTTTTGATGTTGCGGCGGGGCGGGTGGCGGGTATTATTCTATTGATTACTATTGTACCATAGCGTATGAGGAACCCCTGACTAATATTACTAATTATTTAGGCTTCTCTATCATAGGGCTTCATAGGGTTCTATAGCGTTTTTAAAGGGCGTACTCCTTCGAGGGATGGAAAATCAAACGGAAACTATTGTCATTTCTTATCTATTAAATTAAAACAAACTACATAATTACCAGTGGTATGGTTTAGGCTTAGGGTTCCTATTATATGTATAGTCCACTGCCTGGGCTAGCTTGCTGACCCGAATTGAGCATGTGAATCAGTGAGTTGGCACAGGCATGGCCTCTCACTGATTCGTCGGGTTGGGTTTGTTCCGGGATCCTAGGGTGATGATGTGTTGGTGGAGGTGGGCTTTGGGATACCTCGGGCGACAATTGTCAAGTCGTTTGGTTCTGGTGTCGGATGTAGCTTGCTGTATGCACTCGGGCAGTTGGGATCTTTACGTTGGGTCCGGGTTAATCGCTTGCTTGGTTGGTTGCGGTTGGCCCTTACAACTTTGCTTAGGCCTAGGCTTGCCTAGAACTTAACCTCGTAACACCTCGCAAACCTAAACCTACTGAATTCGAAACCGTGAATAGTAATCGTTAAGGTAGGGTTTAAGGTTTCTTAACAGAAAATCAACAGGAATAGGTTCCCGCCAACCTTTTTGGCCTGGCAAGCGTCGCTCAATCCCCACCTGGCAGCCGAAGGCAATCTTATTATTAGCACCCTGCTCAATAAAGACTAGCTCAGTCCGGGAAACCTGATGGACACAAACCTCCCAACAGCCTAGAGTTTAGGGCTTTGGAGAAGTGCGTGGGTCGTACCCAAAGCCATAACCCCAGGATGGAAGCCCGACAGAAGCTGACGTGCAGGTGTTGCTGGCTAGCCTTGGCTTGGTTAATAGCCCGCTTCAGAGAATCATCATCATCCCAGGCTTCGTCATTCAATTTAAGCTAGGCCCGGGCTGATTTTCATGCGAGCAAGAACAGGTAAATCCAGGAACAGTCCGAAGACCACGGTTGCGGTTGTGGGTCTAGGGATTCAGAAGTTTCTTGACCTGGTGAAGACCCAGTGACACGTCGTGGGTTATGCATCGGTTTAGGTCGACTATCACAGGGACACTGCACCTGCACTATTATAATAGCTTGCATGCCAGCATACAAGCTGTTGATGTCTGACACCAGATTGGGCCTTGACTCAGGTGGCAGTAGTGATGAATGGGTTTTTCGCAGCTTTCTGGTCGCATGCGCATGTCCCTCCACGTTGCTGTGCTTGCTAGACGGAGGAGATCAATTAGTCGGTTGCCCAGAATTAAAATCTATGGCATCTATGGCTTCAGATTCAGATTGTCGTCCCAGATTTCTGTGATGACGGTCAGCCACTTGCTTATGCCTAAGATTCATTGTTGAGCAAACTTTTCATGGCGGCTAGCTCATCGTCTGCCAGCGGTGGCCAGCCTGGTGGCGGAAATTCGGCATCGAATCTGAAAAGAAGCCTGACCTCTGACTCAGCTGGAGGGAGCCCCAGGAAACACAGGAAGACTGCTGCCGACGGCAGCCCGGCAAGCAGCCCCGCCACAGAGGTGGCACGGAAGCGGGTTGACTCCACTGGACCTTCGAAAGCCTGGGCCCTGCTGACGAGAGGTGGGCCAGCATCGACCGCGAATGAGGAGAAGCATGTTGCTGCGTGCTACAGGAAGCATGGGGGTTCCGCGGCATGGTTGCAAAGGTCTTGTCAATTCGGGTTTGTTGACTGCCGTTTTTTCTTTCTGCACCCGTGCCGACAGTGAACACTTCAACAGACATCATCCTTTAGAGATGGAGGCAGTGCTACTAAGTCTCGCAAAGTGAAGTGAGGTGAACAAAATGCTGGCGTCGTGCAATGAGTGCAGATGGTATAAGCACAGGGCCAATTGGAAGTCTCGCTGCGTGTATTTGGAGGCGAATGGCACGCAAAAATCATGGTTGGAGGCCGCGTCCACGAGTCCCTCCCCGTTTGGCCTTAGATGCCGATGTTGTTTCGAATACTATGGCGAGGCCAAGGACAGCATGGCGTCGCCCTACATCACAGGGCTCAAGGGCAGAATGAAGCATCTGGACTGCATGTCCAGGATATTTTGCATATTTCTGTCCCGTGACACAATCACTCTTCTCCCGCTCCTAGTGAACCTTCCAACGGCAAGTCCAGTCTCAGGCCCGCTGCGAAGCAGGCGACTCTGCAGATATGCGACCTGCTTGATCACTCCAGGTCGCCACAGCATCTAGCAGCTGTCGCGAGCCGAGGCAGTGAGACGACAGAGCATGAGCATGTGGACGGCAAGAGCAACACCACACCCACCATCGCACAGCTTTTGCTATCTCAGGAAATTCTGAACAATCCGCTGAGCGCTCAAGGAGCCGAATACGCAAGAATGTGCAGTCTTGGAAGCCGTGCCGACAGAGCGAATTTTCCGTTCGCAAGATCGGATGCCGGCCAACACTTCAAGAATGTGCAGGCCATGGCGGCTGTACTTTTCGAAGAGGATAGAGCGGCTTTCAAGCGTCCGGGATTTAGATGCTTGTCGGTGGCGGAAGACGTTTGCGGAAGCCTGAAGCTCGTCAGGTTTCGTGGGGTGACGACCGACTTCGGTGTCCGAACCCGTATGCTGGATGTGTGCGAGTCAACTTCGAAGATCGCACTGCACAAGAAGGACCAGATGGAAGCTTCAATCCAGGAGTTTTGTGACCGCAGCCAAGAGCTGGTGGACACCTTCAAGAAGTCCGTTCAGGCGGGCCACCTTATTCCACAGGTTGAGGTCCCCAAACTTAAGGGCCATCACGACTTGGTGTTGAAGTAAGTCTCGTTGCAAACCCACGTCACTGGTTACCCCATATTATGTGGACCTGGGACCTGCATGGACATAGGGGGAAGGAACAGATTTAATGTTGAGGGTGCCAGGATCGGGGGCATGCGGGTTGGGTGGGATTCGCAGAAGCCCTTTGCAGGGCTGGTGTACAGATGGAGAGCCAGCAGAATTGTTGGCTGGATCTCTATGCAAATCCACACTGTTTCCGGGTTTGCGTACTGTTTTCCGGTGCTACCTACATGCCGCCCAGCGAACAATGGAGACTTCGCTTCGGAGTGACAGCAGAATCGACAAGTTGTTGACGGCAGTGGTCACCAAATTCTCCTCGGATTCTGGCACCGGCCCCTCTGATTCTTGATATTTTACTATAACTGAGACAGTGTAGGATTCCAGTCCCAAGTGCGAGTGGTTATCAATGAACAGTCGTGCAGCTAAGGGTACGGCTCCCTCGCCAGGGGCCTGGGCAACTCGCCGAAGCTCAAGGGCCACTTCAGGGCCACTGAGCTCAAAGAGCTCGACGAAATCGCCGAGATCAAGCCGCTGTGCGAAGTACTTCTCAGACAAACCCCACCCCGGTCCACCCAGTGAACACTTGACACCTTCACCCCGAGTCCAGAGTAAATAATGAGACAACGGCCACGTACGAAGTATCATGTGGCCAGTGCTAAGACAATTGTAATTTAAGGAGAATGTCTGAATGCGATGATATAAGGCAATGCTCAAAGTCGTTGCACTGGGCACAGCACAGATTCGACACGGTCACTGCTGTTCTTCGCATCGTGGTTCTTCGTATTTCGACCATCCTGCAGTTCTTGATTGAGATTCGCTCCATGGATGGCAAGGCCGCCCCCTGGGCGGCGGACTTGCTGGACAACGTTGCCTGGCACATGTTACTTCATCAGACAAGCAGACTGAACTTGCCTAACGTAACGACGCATATTTCAACCAATCTCCCAGGTCTTTACGACGGAGAACCTGATTTTGCTCTCGTTGATAGCAGAATGGTCCAGCACAGTAAGCGGCTATGTCCATCGCTGGGACAACCTGGGTCGCGACAGCTCAGGGAACCCGAAGAGGAACCCGATCGGGCACTTGGCGTTCGTTTGTCGGTCCATGGGCACTCTGAAGAAGGCAGGGCATCAGTCGTGTCTATCCGCCAGTCATTTCCGGGTTACATGTGCCGCATGCCAGGACCTGGGCCGTCTGTTTGAATTTGACATCAAGACGAACAAGCCGCCTCTGGTCATGGACCAGCGATTTACCAAGGGCTTTGTGCAGATTCTGCGTGGATGTCTTACAGGCAGACGGATTCTTGTAATCAGGGCTTGTTAGCTACTGTTACTTCAAGTCATTGCACTCCCCAGGAGGCCGCATTGCAGCATGCACATCGCTTGGCGCCGGCGGAAAGGTGCTGTACCGTGGCCGAGGCCAGATCATCTTGGATGTATTCATCTTGCGGTTCAGGCCCTTGGCCTTGGAACAGTAGTCGTGGTCCCAGGACTCTCCGACGATGACTTCCAGGCGACACTCCTGAAAGAGATGGGCTCGATCAAAAACGTCTCCCGCGTGTACCTGCAAGAGCTTAAGACGGAGCACGAAGTGGGCTTGGGGCAGGGGTTCGGTGCGTTCGACATGGAGTCCTCGACTGTAACGAAGCCTGAGACCCTGGACGAGCTCGCGAAGCTCTTCGGAGCCACGGCGGGGTACTTTGCATGTTCAGTGCTCGAAGTGCTTGCAACAATAATTTCGTGCTGCAGGGCCGGGACCTGCTGAACGAACTGAACTTGGTCCGGCCAAGCTGTGTTCAGCTCCTGAAGTCACAGTCTTGGATTCTACGGCAGTTTCGTCAATTTCATCCTGAAGTTTGTTTGATTCATGAGCTGCCTCGCTGAGGGCAGGCCTCGTGAACCCCTCGGAGTACTGGGGGCAGGTCATGCTGCACTGGGCCCCGAAACTCCACGTGCTGCCGCAGTGCGTGATAAGCTGAGTCGCTTTTGACTGCTGGCAATTAATAATAAGATTCGCTCCCCAAAACAGACTCAGGTTTCCCTGTTGCTCACATTGTTCGAGTCAACAGGGGTCCTGGAGCAGAATCTCGCGGCTCTGCGAGGCTACGGCCACGAGCAGAAGCAGAGCATGACCACGATGAACCGCCGGAGCTGTCTGAAGGTGCTGTTGGATGGGGTCGCAGTGGCCCATCATTCCGTGAGGGGTGACCGCACTTACAGCTTGACAGCCTTCGGTCTGAAGGCAGGCCGTCGGTCGGCATTTGAAATTTTCATTTGCCTGCAGGTCCCGGTCCCGACCAGATCCCCCCCTGAACCAGACTGAGTTTTTCCCCTGAAGGTGATGAGAATGTACCAGAGGCTCTTCAGTGGCAAGAGCAACACCCGCAAGCCGAAACCTGGCCAGCTTCCCGACATCAGATTGCCAAAGCGAATGGCGCCCGGGAAGGTTGGAAAGACTGGCATGGCTGCATTGATGCGGATTCGACAGGAGCAAAAAGATAGCATCGAGGCCGCGGGTGATGTTGCCATGTCAGGGATGGATCCAACGAAGCTGGAAAGCTGCCTCGAGACGGTAAACCAGTCAGCAGCAGAGCGGACGACCGCAAAACAAAAGAAGCTGAGCAGCAGCCTTGCAGATCGTGTGACTGCGAAAATCCGTCTCCTCACGAATCTGGATGAGGTTTCGAGGCAGAAGCTCCGGGAACAAGTCAACAAGGAGAACGAAAGGCTGACAAAGTTGAGAAGCATCCAAGTTAGAGACCTCCGTGCAGCAGAGTGCATGACGGACTGCAGTAAAGGCTTGGTGATTGCGGTGCCCACAGTGAAGAGCATTGAGGGCATTGACCGAATGGCCAAAGAAACTGGCCGGATTCTGAAAGACCTGGGCGGTCCCAGAGTCGTCCCTCTGACCGCGACAAACCTGGTCAAGCAATGCCTGGAAGCAAGCTTTACAGTGTGGTACGGCCTCACAGATGCAGCGGAGGATGCTTTGCTTTTCTACAAATCCGAAACCTCCCCGGAGCTCAGCACGGCAATGAGCCGCCTGCTAGGTGGCCACGTAGCAGGGCCCACGTGGCTCCGAGCGTGCCAACAAGCAGGCAAAGTTGTCCGGCCTGTGACGATGCTCGGAAGGGCGCTGCAAATTGGAAGACAGCTGGGCTTCGATGCGAGCGTGCAATTCAGAGAAGGCTTGTTGAAAGTCATCAGTGCCGTGGAAAGCCACCCAGCCGGCACCAGGGAGTGGGTGGTCAGAAGTGCTCGGTCTGAGCTGAGACTTGGCCGCGTTTGGCAAAAATGTTCCAGTGTCCTCGGGCATGAGATCATCTGGGTAAGACTGCGTGCATTGCATCTAATGTTACTGTAGCTGATGGCCTGGCTGTGCGTTGATGCTGCTGCTGCTGCTGCTGCTGCTGCTGCTGCTCAAACACCTTGCGTTACATGTATTGCGACTGACTGCATCCTCGGTCTGCTTTTGCCTTCGTCTGAATACCACATTTGCCTGGCCAGTTGTTGTTGTTGTTGTTGTTGTTGTTGTTGTTGTTGTTGTTGTTGTTGTTGTTGTTGTTGTTGTTGTTGAATTATTGGTCAGTCTGTCCTATAGGAGAACTTCAGTGACAATGATACAACAGAATATGATTAATAGCTTGCCTATTGAAATTTTGCACTGCCTGCACATGGGCATTCCCAATGAATGAAGAGATCGAGAGGTCTCGCTCAACTGCCTGGTGGATTGTGGCCGAGCCTTCAGCGTCTGCTGCCAAGACAAAGAAAAAACTTTCACTCACGAAGTTGCCTGGCAAAGAGATTCGCTACTTGAGCTTCCTCCATGCCATCACTCAGCATTTCCACCTGCACTGGCATCCTTCTATTTTGCATTCCATTCGGTTTGGTTTAGGTTTGGGTTGGCAAGTCGTTCCATTTCACACCATCACCGGTCTCAGGTGGACTTGAATGAAAGCTGTGCCGTGGTTTGGAATGTCCGGTGCCGTGGAGCTGCCTAAGCCCAGATGCTTGTGCTCAGACTCATATGCACTGAATTTGAAACTGTCGTCTTTGAAACTGCCTAAGTCAGTCTAAAAAGGTAGTAGGCTTTGCAGCCCCGGTGACTGGTTCTTGGTCTTTGTGTGAGCGTGAAGATCACGGCTCACTGATGCGACGGCTGAATAGCCGCTGGCGAGTTCTCGCGGGGAAAAGGTGCAATTCAGAGTCACACAGCTCAGTGCATGTCAATGTAGTGAAGCGGGTTTCTGTCGGGCAAAACCTTTTTCGGTTTTTTGGTACGATCTGAGGCGAAGTCCTTTCGGGGTCGGATGAGGCTTCATTTACTTCCACGTGCGAGATGAGGTTTCAAGGGCCCCTGACAGGTCCATTAATCAGAGTCCCGCCCCAGGAATTTAGCAAAAGACAAGCCTGTGTAGAGCTCAGATTGCAACACTCCTTGCACGCCTACACTTTTTGCCAGGCCAGCCAGCGACAGTGACGGGCAGAACACGACCTGCGAAAAAAGATGCGTGAGTCATTCAGCTGTGTCCCATGGCGCCCAGCCAACCTAAAAACCAACAAAAAGGGCATCCTTATTAGAGCCCCTCTACTGCCGGGCCTAGAACACTATGCCCTGAGTAAGTTGCGGAGCAGTATCATGCCGTCTGTCTAGGGTCTATAGAGTTTAGCCCCTGTTTTTCTATGCAACCTGAGTCTTCACAGAACTGTCTCGTTGTTGAACTGGCGGGGGTCCTTGTTCGAGGGGTGTACGAGAGCTTGAGACGCGATTAGTGTTCCCGTGACCAGTTGGGCTACCTGAAAGCTTAAACAGAAAGTCCTGAAGCTCAGGAATTCTGTTTCATCGCTTTCCCCGACGAGGCATTCAGATTCGCAACATGGTTGCAATGGTTTCTGAAGCCCTAAACCCGTGACGGTACCGAAATTTCAGAGGGCTTGCTATGTGATTGGTAGACATGTTACGTAATGCTGGTTTGATAAAGCCCTAGCATCGATTTCGCCCACGGCGAACAGGGCTTTACGTGGATCGATAGAGGTAGTACTGGCCTGAGTCGAAGCCTGAATGGCTCCTCTACTCTTTCGGGGGTGGATGCTTTCTGATGGATGCACAAGGACTAACATTAGGAATATCTAGTTCAGGGGTCTGAATGATTGCCAGTACTGTTGCTTAGAGCCCCTTAATCAGATAGTGTTTCTAGACTATACGCGAAAGCCCTATTCTGACCAATAGGTGCTCAAGAGCAAAGACAAATCACCCTCCCGGGATCCTATGATGCCTTTTGTTCTAGGGCTCCCTATGATGGTTTCAATATATGATTCCTTAAAAAAAGGTAGGTCATTTGGGGTCTGGGTAGACCCTCTGCCCTAAAACCTATTCCTGATTCTCATTTCCGCACATAGTTTCTTATTTGGAATCCAATCCTGGTCCTTACCTGACATATTTATTCCTTACAGAGGTAGGTGAATGTAGAAACCTGATTAAGAAACCTTGGGCCTTCATTAGGGTTCCTTATATGAATCCGACTAGTTTGGTATTGCAGGCCCAGGGTTACTTGTAAGAATCCTACTAATTGTTTTGGGATTACAAGCTCAGGGTTTCTTGTTTGGGGTTCAGGCAAACCCTACGCCCTAAACCCTATTCCCTAGTATGACTGTCAAGAGCTAGGTTCTTTGGCCCTAAGCCCTACCTAGCCCCCCAAAAGTAAACAAAATAATGGCCCAAAACCAACAAAAGGCTATTATTCCACATACTTTTGGGGTCCAGGTAAACCAGATTAGTAGAGGGGTTAGTTTCTCAAGAAGGTCAAGGATCGCCTGCCCTCCCGGGCTCCTCCTACGTGCAGACGGAACAGGTGCTTAACACAAACCTACTTGGAGGATCGTGGGACTTAGTAAGTAAGGTTATAAGAATCTCTATTGGGGGTTATAAGTATAGTTACCCTAATTATCAACCTGGTTACCAAATCCCATGATCCTTTAAGTTTTTACGTATTCCCGATTATGATGTCCTTACAGAATTGCTTGAAAGGTAGGTTGTTTGGTCCAGGTAGAGCCTGCAGCAAACCCGAAGCCGTAAACTAAGGCGTGGTGTGGCCTGAAACTTCGGCTCTCACCAAGATGTTCGGTCAGGCTGCTTGGATCAGGCTTCAGGCTTTTGAACTAAGGGTCCAGGTACCCAACTAGTATATACGCTGGCCTACACCCATGTAGGGACTACGTTACGTTACGGCCAAAGTAAATACTGTTTGGGCACATGGAACCTATGGTAGTATAGGAGCCTGGCAAAAAAATAGTAGTCGCATTTCGCAGGGTTCCTTAACATGAACATACACATAATCTGGTCCCCCAACACCCTATTCTATTCATGAAGGCCGCTATGTTACGGGATTTCGGCTTCAGGCTGTGGGGCTTAGGGTTCAGTCGTGGGGTTCTGACCCTAAACCCCTAAACCGTATACCGTAAGCCCTATACCCTACCAGAACCCCCAAGTATCCTTGAATAGAGCCCTTATGGTCCTTAATTGTGGGTATTTAAGGTATAATATGGGGGGTCTAGGTAAGCCCTATACCCCAAACCCTAAACCCTACACCCCTATCTACTATAAGGGCTATTATAAGGATTTAGTATAGAGACCTCAATAATACCCTAAGCCCTCTACCCCAAACCCTAAACCCTATAGGGTTCAGTTCCGGCGTTTCTTAGGCCTCAGTTGGGAGCTCGAGGATGAGACTTCAGGGAGCCTTACTGATTAGAATAGGGGTTCCTTTGAAGGGATCCTTTTAAAGGGGTCCTAGAAGGGTTACCGTAATGGCTACTATAAGGATTTAGTATAGGGGCCTTAGTACTTAGAATAGGGTTCCTTGAAAGGGCTCTTTGACTCTTTGAGGGCTACGACAAGGGCTATTATCAGGATAGCTGCCTTAATAGTTAGAACAGGGTTTTGCAGTCTCCTCATTACAAAAAAGTTATCGTGTAATATGCCCAAATCCCCATTCTAACTACTAAGGCCCCTAAATTACTCTGATCGGCCGCCTGGGGATGGTAAGCAGACACGTTTGATACTTAACGATACCCCTTAGGCTGCCTTTGAGGGGTTCCTTTAAGGGTACCATTGAAGGTTCCGTTAATGAAAATAGAGATAACTATGAAAAGGAGTCTGACATGTTGACATTGAGGATGACCACAAAGACGACGATGATGGTGATCACACTGATGCCAGTGGTGGTGATGGCGATGGTGAATACTGTTATTTCTGCTTTTAGTTGTGTTACGATTGCTACTTTTGTTACTATTACTATGAGCTTGTCCTTTTAAGCATTTTTTCTTAAGACTTAGCAATCAACCTTGTCGCAGCCATGCCAAAACTCCGCGAATCTCACAACCAACCTGGGGATTCCTGACTAAGCCGAAAGCGCAGTGGGTAACCGCAGACCCTGAAGCTGAAGCCATACTTAAAGGGTCATGGGACTTAGTAGCTAGGGTTATAAGCACCCTAATTAGGGTTATAAGTATAGTTGCCCTAATTATAACCCTAGTTACTAAGTCCCATGATCCTGTAAGTAGACCCTATAAGTCTTGAACCGTCAACCCAGAATCCTAGCCCTGAGCCCCCAAAACCTGCCTGGACTCGACTGTCCTGTACTTATACCCCAAATACTCTCTATTCAGGACCATAATGGGGTTATGAAAGCTCTTACTTGGAGGATCATGGCACTTAGTAAGTAAGGTTATAAGTACCCTAATTGGGGTTATATGTATAGTAACCCTAATTATAACCCTAGTTACTAAGTCCCATGATCCTTTCAGTAACCCCGAAACCCTAAAACGCCCCTAAACCCTGAACTCTAAACCGTTTGACCTGAGCCCTCAACCCTAAACCCTAAACACAAAACACTGGCCTAAGCCCTAAACTCTAAACTCTAAAGAAAGCCTCACACTCTTAACTCTAAAGAAACCGTGGCCTAAACCCTAAGAGTCCCTCGGGGTTTCGCCATCCTCAGGCCTTTCCGGGAAGCCCTAATGTAGGAGCCTCATTAAGAAACCTTGGGCCTTTAGAGGGATCTATAAGGGTTACTATCAAGAGTCTAAAACAGGGTTACTGTAAGGGATCTATAAGTCTATAACGGTACTATAATAATGTAGGAACCTGATTAAGAAACCTTGGGCCTAAGGGTTCCTAGTTCCTTTAAAGGGGTCTATAAGGGTTACTATAAGGGATCTATAAGGGTACTATAATGGTGTAGGAACCTGACAAAGAAACCTTTAGGGTTCGGGTTAGGGTTCTTTATATGAATCCTATTGTTTTGGTGTTATAGGCCCAGGGTTTAGGGTTAGGGTTCTTTATATGAATCCTACTATTTGGGGGTAAAAGGCCCAGGGTTTCTTAATGAGGTTCCTCATTACACCCTAAGAGTGCCCTGGGGTTTCGCCATGTTCAGGCCTTACCGGGAGGTCAAAGCTTGTCGGCGGCCGCGATGACTTTGAAGGATAGGCCCGGTTGACGGGGGCTCCTTTAAAGGGTACTATAAGGGTTCCTTTAAAGGGTACTAGCAGGGTTTAGGGGTTCATGGATCTAGGGGTTCAGGGATTTAGGGGTTTAGGGTTTTGGGTTGAGGGGGGAGGGTTTAGGGGTTTAGGGGTTTTGGTTGCGGTTTTTGGTTGGGGGGGTCGAGGGAGGGAGGGGTTTAGGGTTCAGGGGTTCGGGTTTACAGGGCTTTTGTTTTGTCGGGCTTTAGGGTGCTGGGCTTCAGGGTTTGGAGGTGAGGGCTTTGGGTTTAGGGTTCAGAGAGCTTCTCTCGGCGTTCTGTGGGGTTCAGAGCGTTGGGCTTAGGGTTTCGGGTTTCGTGGCGGTTCCATTATCGGGTATATGGTTCGTACGGTTCCTGCAGCGACTTGCTTTAGATTCGGTTCCTGTCTCATCACAGCCGGAGCTACCTCATTGTTGCCAGAAATGTCAAAAGAGTCATCAGTTGAAACCTTGAACACTAGGATTTCGGCCGCTGTGGGATCAACTCCACGTCATCCAAACTTGTTGATGCCGGTGGGCGCCCAAACAAAGCATTGCGGCTTTAAGGCCTAAGTACCTACTCTATGGGCACTTGGAGTCTCAGGGCTTATCCACCCCATAAAGACAGCAGACCTCCAAACCCTAAACCCTAAACCCTAAAACCCTAAACCCGCCCGTCCAGGTTATGCCAGGCGCTGCAGCAGCAGCTGAACTGCGCGCCGAAGTTTGCAACTTTGCTCAGCGCGAGATCCTGATCCCCCACTTGGAGGGTCGGGGGACTTAGTGAGTAGGTAGTAAGTAGACTTATAAGTACCTTAAAAGGGACCCTAATTTGGGTTATGGTACTTATAAGTCCCTAAAATAACCAGCTACTAAGTCCCCCGACCCTCCAAGTACTTAGACTTAGACGTTCCTGGGTAGTTGTAAGTGGGGGATATAAGTGTAGGGTAACCGTAGTTACAACCCATGCTGGGGCTGCTAGGGGACTGAGAAACCCGCTTAAAACTATTCATGAATATCCAAGAAGAACTTCAACTTTCGCAGAGTTCAAGATTAGGCTAGGGTTTGTGGTTGGGGGTTCGAGGTTTGTTCCCGTTCTGTGAGGAATACGTGCATTCGGGTTTTGGTCTGGCTCTAGATGTCGGCCGCAGTTTTGACATTTCTTCACGAGAAGCATTGGTTAGCAGCATGATCGCAAAATCCAGCAATCAATCAGGTGATTGGAGAACCATGCCAAACCCTTGCTGCTTCATTGCACTCCCTCGAAGATGAGACGGTTTTCGAGCTTGAGCCGTTTCCCCAATGAAGGTCCCACCTCATCCACCTGGAACCCTGACAGCCACAGTTAGCACAAGCCCTAAGCCGCAAACACCTCGTCCTAGTCTTCAGTGTCTGTGGTAGGAGGGAGGCCAAACAAGCTGGGAACAACATTGGCCAAAAATTGTAGAAACAGTTGTCATGCTTCTTACGACGGTGACAGTAGAACTACACTCATAATCGTAATACTAATCATGACAGAAGGAAGGAGTAACTAGCGTTTAAGACAATGGTAGCAGTAGAAGTACGGCAGCAGTAATCACTTCGTCGCTGTCACCACCACCAGCACCATCATCACCATCACCGCCATTACCATCATCACCAGCATCACCATCATCATCAGCATCACCACCATCATTATCAGGATCATCATGATTACCACAGTCGTTATCATCGCCATCACCATGACCATCATCATCAATACAAGAAAGACTTTAGTAAGCTGACAATGGTTATACAAGTCGTGATACCTATTCCGCACAGTTCTCTTGTCATCCGAATGGGGGTCGTTCTGCTAAAGTTCCGACTGGTACAGGGCCTAGTTTAGGGTTATTGTAAGGGTTCTTATGAAGTAAACCCCATAAAAGGTGAAGAAACCGCGTAAACTCCATGAAGCCGATGCAAAACCACTATCCCTACACAACCATAGTTTAGCGATGAAACAAATACAGATACAAGTCTACACTCTACAGGTGAGGCCCTATAAATTGTAAGCCGTTGTCAGATGAAAACTGCTCAGTTTATCTCAGCAAGAAACCCTCTAAAGACCGATCAGCCTTGTAAAGCTCTTCTCCAAGGTACCCCTATCAAATCCCGTCAAACCCTCCGAAAATGCCCAAAGCCCTAAAGCTCAAAGCGCGTCTGAAGCCCTGAAGCCAAGACACTAAGGTGGGCAGCGAGCCGCTAGTCTTTCTTTTGCGAGCAGGTATTAAGATGGCTTTAGGGTTTAATTCGGGTATTAAGCTGGCTTTAGGGTTTAGGGTAATTATTAAAATGAGTTTCTGTAAACGGGCACGATAACGGAGGCAATGCAGTAAAGGCTCTAGGAGGGTTTCTCTGACTTTCAAGAGTGCTGTAAAGGGGTATGTCAGCCAGGGGCGTCTCGTGGCTTCTATAAGGGTTGCTTTACAAGGGTTCTATAAGGGGTCTTAGGGTACGTATCTGTAGTCCCTGTCTAGTTCTGGGTGGGGAATGGTAAGGGCAGAGGGTTCCTTTAAAGGGCTCTTTGAGGGTTGCTATAAGCGCGGGATCTAGAAGGGTTCTGCAAGGGTTAGCACCCTTTCTATATATGGACTTGTTTCAGGGTTTCCCTTTTCATTAGATGTATACATAGATATGTCGCTCCTTGTGCATTATTATTGTTTTTTCGTGGAGTTTTGTGTAGAGCCGTATAGTACATTGTTTATAGTTTTCACTCAGAGCTTCTTCGGGGTAACTTCTTATTCTTTTTTGGGGGGTCTTTGGGCCGTCTATAGGGCAAACGATTAAATGCGTAGGGCTACGGTGCAAGGGTTTCCTTCAACCCTACTTGGAAGTTCGTGGGTAAGTATACGTGGTGGTACGTGTAGGGCAACCAGAATTATGGCCCATATTCGGGGACTTCTAACCCCACTTCTAAGGACCCGAAACCCCAAGCCCTAAACCCTTAAAGGAACCCTTAAAGAAGCCCTACAGTAGAAGCCAGAAAGTTGGAATATGATTATCCTAATCCATTTATGGTAAATTATAGGGGATCCTGCCATTATTCCATATTCCAACGTTCTGGAGTTCCTTTTAAACCTCTAGAACCCCGCAGTATATCTACCCATGAGCCGTAAACCTTTGGGGCTTTGGGAGCTCCGGGCCTGGCTAGGGGAATACGGGTTCTAAGGGTTCCTTTAAAGGGGTCTAAGGGGGGCTACTAAAGGGTGTATAACATAGGGGCCTTAGTAAGTAGACTGGTGTTCCTTTAAAAGGGTTCCTGAAACGGGTCATAATTTGACTGCGGTTCCTTTAAAGGGTTTCTAAGCATGTGCTGCAATAACTAGGATGCCCAGTAGTACCCTTATTCCCTTTTTGTAGTCCTAGGTTCCTTATAAAGTTGCCCAATACCAAAAAGAGAGGCCTTGTTATTCTTAGGTTACTGGGTATCCTGGATAAGAAATGCTGAAAGGATCATGGGGGGGGGGTAACTAGGGTTCGTTAAAGGGCTCCTTACCTCAAAAAGGGATCTATAGGGGTTCTATGCTAAGAGGGGAGTGAAAGGGTCTACTTAAAGGATCATGGGACGTAGTAACTAGGGTTATAATTAGGGTAACTATACTTATAACCCCAATTAGGGTACTTATAACCTTGCTTACTAAGTCACATGGCCCTCCAAGTGGAGTTCTGTCTATAGTAACGGCATGTTATGATAGACAAGTAACCAAGACTATAAGTAGATTATTAGAGTCTTTGTCACATGCATAGCAGAATATTGACTAGACACCGGACCGCGGTTGTAGTTTGTCTTTTGGTTTCGTCTTCTTGCTGTCGTTTCAGGATTTCGGATGCGGCTGGGGGGGGGGCGGGACGGTTTGTTGCATGTCTCCAGCCTCGGCCCTCATTTCGCCCTCTGGATGTGCTTTTGGTGCGGGGCTTTGGGCTTGAAGTCCCTGAGCCCGATGAGGGTTTAGGATTTGCGACTCAGGGGTTTAGGGATTAGGGTTTAGGGGTTTGCGGTTTAGGGATAGACCCTGAAACCCTGAACCACCTCAAAACTCGGCTCAGCGCAGATTCGGGGGACAGGAGCAGGCTGGCAACAGAACTGTGTTGAACAGTTTAGGGCTTCGGGTTAAACAATAATGCACCAAGTCTATGGACCAAGTCGTAACACCTGCGTCCCGAAGACATCAGGCTCTAAAAGCCTAGAGTCCTAACACTCTCAACCGCCGACCGCCGGGCCATATAGCCCGTCATCATCACATGGGAGTTTCCGAAAACGAGGGGTACCTTGTTTTGGGGTCCTGATAAGAAGGATCCTACGATTTAGCGTACTATATTCGGGCCCTTTTTTTTTTGGTGAAATCCCGTAAATAATTAGCATTGTAATATGATCCTTCATAGGCTTCCTCAGTGGTTAGTGTTCCCCTAAGGGTCCAAAGCACCCGATAATTAGGTACTCGGTTTTAGGGTAGTAGTTCTGTAGGTTAGGTTTTTGGAGAGTATATGATTATTGGGTACTTGGACCCTTGGGGTTCCTTATTATACTTCTAGTTGAATGTACCTCTCCGAAGTATAAGGCCCC
Organism: Symbiodinium sp. CCMP2592; assembly: GCA_905221615.1. Classification (NCBI taxonomy): domain Eukaryota; class Dinophyceae; order Suessiales; family Symbiodiniaceae; genus Symbiodinium; species Symbiodinium sp. CCMP2592. The sequence goes on from CAJNDT010006205.1 coordinate 126,861, forward strand.
TATAAGGGTGGTTATCAAACTTCGGGCCGGTCCCTTTTTGGGGACCCGAAATATTAGGTGCCGTATTCTAATAGGGACCCAAGGTTTAGGGTTTAGGGTTTGGGTTTAGGGTTTAGGGAAAAGGGACCCTAATTTTGACAACCACCCCTATAGTACACCACTCATCTTTGACTGCCTCAGCCACCCTGTGAAGCCGAGGCCCAGCAAGAAACGATCCAAGCGAAAGGCCCTCTGGGGCTTACTTGGAGGTTCACGGGTAGTTATATGGGGGGTTATAAGTCCCCTAATATGAGTCATAATTATGGTTATGGGTAGTTATAAGCAGGGTGATAAGTCCTCGAACATGGGTTAAGATTGTGGCTACCAGACATAGAACCCACAAAAAAATACAGATGAACCTCCAAGCAGGGTTCGTCTTAGGTCAGGTGCTGAGCCCTAAACCCTAAACCCTAAACCCCTAAACTCTAAACCCCTAAACCGTTAACCTTCTGCTCATATGATCCTACCATCCCTACAAGGTTAACCCCTTTTTGTGGGCCCGGGAACTGCTGAGTAGATATCCTTTACTTGATAAGGCCCTTAAGTTTGCACCAAAAGCTCCAAAAAGCTCTTGAACCTGAACTTAGGGGTACTTAGAAACATTTTTGATTTTTGGTTTTTATAATCTAAGAAACAGCTAAAATTATATTTTTTGCTGTGGTTCTAGCCCCAAGACCGCAGCACCAAGCCCAAGTACCCATTCCGAAACCGTTTGCATGTGGGTAGTTCTCTAAACTAGTGTCCTCTTCGAGGGCCCTTGCACAAGAGTGCCGCACTATTTGAGGGAACCTTTTACGGGATCCTAATTTAGAGAACTGCGAATATCTAGTTGATGTGTGAAGAACTCTGAGTACAAGATGGACTTCTGGGCTTGTCTGGATGCTTTTTTGGCGTATTAGTTTTCAGCATTCGTCTAAACCCAAAGAGTTTTTCTATTCTCCAGCTGTTGAACCAAGGCCTAAAATTGGAGTCTAAACCCTAAACTATAAACCAGAACCCTAAGCCACATAAGCCTTGTATGGGTAGTTGCCAAAACTCGGATCCCTGTTTGGGTACCCAAAATCTTAGGTGCCGTATTATAATAAGGACCCAAAAACAGACCTTAATTTTGACAGCCACGCATATGGGGTTTCCGAAAATTGGAGACCTTAATATAGTACCCTAAACTTATTGTAAGGACCCCCAAATAAGGTACCCCTAATTTTCGGAAACTCCAAACCCTAAACCCTTTATAGAACCCCTATATAGATCCTTTTAAGGAACCCCTTAAAGTAAAAGCCAGAAAGTTGGAATATGATTATCCTACGCCCTTTATGGTAAATTATGAGGTATCCTACCCTGAAACCATATTCCAACTTTCTGGAGTTCCCTTTAAAGGTACTCTAAACTCGTCAGGCAGAAATGTTCTTCGAGATCGAACCTGAAAGTTGGGACCGAGGAAAGGGCTGCTACACTTTCGGGCTTTGGGGTTTTGGGGTTTGGGGTTTAGGGGTTTAGGGGTTTAGGCTTTGGGGTTTGGGGGGTTAGGGGTTTAGGGGGTTAGGGTTTAGGGGTTTGGGGTTTAGGTTTTGGGGTTTGGGGTTTAGGGTTTGGGGTTCAGGATTTGGTGTTTAGGGCTTGGGGCTTAGGGTTTGGGGTTTAGGGCATGCCTGAACCCCAGGTGGCCCACAATTTTCTCGGGCTGGTTATTTTTATTTGGATATTCTTACGCAAGTCCTTAAGAAGGTAGATTCTTGAGGGTCCCGGCAGGGTTTAAGGTTGCATGCAGGAGATGCCCTGGTTCTTGGCTCACCTGCCGGAAACAGCGTTCATCGTTTCGGCAAGCTCCACATAAAGCCGCTCAAGCCCTGCATGCATGAGAACTAGTAGCCCTCAGCCCATCCTGGAATCCGAAAGCTGTTGAGCTGTAGGGTCCAGGAGGTTTGAGTATATATGCACTTGAGAACTATGGGTAGCACTACCTCTGAGCTGCTGATACCATGGCACAGTGACTCCTCTCACCTACCTCATGCCCTTGAGTGAAAGCCCATGCTCAATGCACCGTATTCACGACTTCCGACGCCAGACACCTGTAAAATCTACCATCTTGGACCCCCAGAAGCCCCAAACCGTAATTGTACCTAAACCCTAAATGCTTAACCTAAACCTTAAACCCCTAAACCCTAAACCCTTCCTCTAAGGCTGGATCGGGCTTCCGGCTGCAGGACAGAAAAGAGACTCACAGCGAAGAAAGCAACACCCAAAGCAGGGTTCCCTAAAGGGCTCCTTTAAAGGGATCTATAGGGTTTCTATTGTCAGAGGTTTTCTTAGGGTCTACTTGAAGGATCATGGGACCTAGTAACTAGGGTTATAATTAGGGTAACTAGACTTATAACCCCGATTAAGGTACTTGTAACCTTACTTACTGAGTCCCATGATCCTCCAAGTACAGTGGGCACCAGAAAGTTGGAACATCAAGATTCCCGTGCCCTTGAAGTAAAGTATAGGGAACCCCAGCAAGAATCATCCTAAATCAATGTTCCAACTTTCTGGTGGTTCTCTACAAATCCTAAAACCCCAAAACCCTGAGCCAAAAGAGCCTAAACCTTAAAAGCCTCTAAACCTGATCCGAAACACCCTCAACCCTTAACCCTTTCTAAACCCTAAGACCCCCTACTTAAAGGATCGTGGGACTTAGTAACTAGGGATATGGTCAAGGTTACTATACTTATAACCCCAACTAAGGTACTTATAACGTATAACCTTACTAGATCACATGGCCCTCCCTACACCCTAAACCCCTAAAACCCTAAACCCCCAAGTACAGGCAATGGCGACGGGCTGCAATCGAACCTCCTTTCCAAGTCCAAGGCCCCTTCTTGCCGAGGGGACGATGCCTCGGAGGGGCCAATACCCCTAAGTTAGGGTTTAGAGCTTGGGGGACGAACCGTTGAGAAAAAGAAGAAGAACAACAGTAGTAGTGTAGCAGTAGTTATAGCAATAAGATAACAGTATGATAACAATAGCAGTAGTAACAACAATAACCATGATAGCAAGAGCAAGAGCAATCATCATCGTCATCATCATCATCATCACCTTCCTCAGCATCGCCGCCACCACCATCATGTTCATCATAAGAAGAAGAAGAACGGAACTGTGAGGAACAACTAAGGTTTTGGAAGGGGGGGTTGAAAGGCGAAACAATGTCTTGATTGAGGATTTTCGGTTCAACCCAAGTCATGGGCCCTATATGGTCTATTGTATCTTCCGTACTTAGTCCTAAATAGCCCTTATCTGTGAGACTACCGTGTGTTCTTATGTTAGGTCTTGCAGGTTTTTGCAGGATTCCTGAATTTCATTCATCTTTTGTCGCTTGATGCAGGTTTTTGGTGGGTTGTCTCGATGTCTCTCTCTCATTCTTCATCTGTCTCTCTTTGAGTCTCTCTCGCTCTCCCTCTCTCTCTCTCTCTCTCTGTCTCTAACTCTCGCCCACTCTCTCCCGAGAACTGTAAACCCCGAATGGCAGAAACCCTAAACCTCCAATGACTCCAGTTCTCCGCCCCAACCCGTAAACCCGACGCCTTACCCCGAACCCTTAAACCGTCCCTCTCTGTAGGCCATCGGGATGCAGAAGGTCCGGAGTCTGGGCTTTGGAGTACCATACTGTCATACTTTGTTTTAAAGGAACCAGTATGAAATATTTTCTTAAAAGAACCATACTTCAATACCTTTTGCTTAAAGGAGCCATTATGAAATAGAAGTTTATGCCTTTTTCTCCCTGGTTACTTACAAGCCCAGGAGTGCCATGGCGTCGCTAGCGCAGAAGACCGATGCGATACAGCAGGCTATTGGTTTCAAGGGTTTACTTAAAGTACCATGGGACTTAGTAACTAAGGTTTTAATTAGGGTAGCTATACTTAAACCCCGGTTAAGGTACTTATAACCTTAATTACTTGCTAAGTCCCATGATCCCCCAAGTAGGGTTTGGAGGTGACGAGTCCCTCAATCCAAACCCTAACTGAAACCCCAAACTGAAAAGGGTTTAGGGGTTTAGGGTCTAGGATTTATCCAGGTTTCCCGGACACCCGAAAGGATCGAACAAGTAGCTGTCTTCATTTGGACCCCATACTACATGGAGGACCATGGGACTTAGGAAGTAAGGTTATAAGTACCTTAATTGGGGTTATAAGTACAGCTGCCTTGCTTTGTTTATAACCCTAGTTACTAAGTCTCATGATCCTTTAAGTAGGGTACTTTAGTAGGAGCCCCCTATTGACGGATCTAGTCTTTGGATCCTCCCAGGATTTAAAGCTTGTGGTTGCAGATTTTGAGTTTAGGTTGTAGGGCCCATAACCCTAAATCCTAAACCCCAAAGCCCAGGACCATAGAATGCAAGGCTTGAGGCTTCGAGTCTGTGGTTTGGGGTATGAAGCTGTGGGAGTATTTGGGGGGGATTCCGAAGAATAGTGGTATCTTGCTTCGGGGTCCTGATTTTAAGGATCCTGCTATTTAGGGTATAATAACAAGGGCCCCTGTTTTCGGAAACTCCCATTCGGGTCCGAGTATCTAGTTTGTTACTCTCCTCTTATTATCCCTGTACAGCTATACCATCATGTACCTTCAGAATATTTGTAGCCACTCTCCGAAACCCTCAACCCTCAACGCCAAATCCCTCAACCCTAAACCAGGAATCCGAAACCTCAAGTGCACTTTGGCCCGACCCAAAGCCGAGCAAGGTCATTGAGGGTTTAGAGGAGCTACTAATTATAAATGATACTAAAAGAGTTAGTTTAAGGGTTGCTATAGTGTATGAGAGCTGGCATACGAGATGCTATGAGTGTTAGGGCTTAGGGCATTTAGAGGGCCGGTAATACAGTGGCGTGTAAGCTTTAGATTTTCAGTGACTTAGTAGCAGAGTAGGTAACCCTTTACTTATTTCAAATCCCTATACATGAACCAAAAGGTTAAAATTTACTTCCCTAGAGTACTGTAGGGGGAGGATCTTAAGGGGCCCCGGTGTTTTGGCGTTTCAGGGTTGGAGCTAAAGGATTCTGCGGAGGAGTGAGTTTGCAGACACATGCTTCAGGTACACATACCGATCGGCACCTTGTATGATCAAAGCGCACCCTCCGCGGCACGGCCATATGTTGGTCTTTTCCGATTGTTGGTTTCGTGGCTCCCGCAAGTCTGCCATGGAAGGAAGCGGCGACAACGTTGTCATATGCAATCAGACTTGAACTTTCCCAAAGACTATTGGCCTTATGCGGCCAGCTTTAGTTGTGCCTGTTTATTCGAGTAGCTGTCATTGACAACATGACATGCTGGAGCATGACACCTGACACATTCCGCAAATCGTGCCTGACACCAGCGTGACCTTCAGAATAGTTGTAGGCCCAAACCCGAAGCGGCAACTCTTCAATCCTCGCTCGATGCCAAGCCCCTAAACCCTATAGATTGAATCCGGAACCTGAACCTGAAGCCCTTAAACCCCGAACCCGGAATCCGAAACCTGAAGCGCACTTTGGCCACACCCACGGCCGCCTACGAATAAGGCCATTTTGTGCGTTACTACCAGGGTTACTCATTAGAGGAGCTACCAAAAGGAAGATTCGAAGAGTTATTATAAGGGTTATTATACGTAATACAGTAAGAAATGTCGGGATACTAAATGGGTTGTACGTAGGACCTTCATGGTCTATTTGACGTAAGGCTTTGCTCTGTGTATCACTATATAATGTATATCTTAAGAATTAAAATTTCAATGAATTCAGAAAAAGTTAAAAGAGGTAAATTCTTTATTTTTTTTAAATCGTCAGGGTTTAAACGTTTAAAGAATTTAGAGTTTTAAATGAGGTAAAATCTTTAAAGTGCGAAATCGTCCGGAATTAGACGTTTAAAGAACTTGAAAAATTAAAGAATGAAGTCTTTTTAGCTGGACCATAGCCCAGGTCCCAGCCTCAGGCTCCAGCCCACGGAAATGATTTTTTTAAATTCTTTAAACCCTTTAATTAAAAAATCTTAAAACCGGACGATTTCCAAATTTAAAAATTTCTACAGAACTTAAAACTTAAAAACGGTATGTAGTTTGTTTAAATTGCTTAAATCTTTAAATCGTCCGGCATTAAAAATTTGAAGAATCTTCAAAGCAATAAATGTCTTCAGCTGGACCCTAGCCAAGCTCCTCTCCGCCCCATACAACTGCTGTTTCAAGATTTTTAAGGTCCGAACGCTAGCAACTTCGTAGCTGCCTAGGGACTACCCATATAGATTGTTAAAGTTTTGGGGTATTCAGCAGCTTTGTGTGATAATCGTTGGAAGACAGTGTAAACTCCACACAACTGCTGTTTGAATTTGGTTTTATAAGGCCGAGCGCTCGAAACACTCAATAGCCACTTCGTAGCGGCCTATGGCCTATGGATTGCCCATATAGATTGTTAGAGTTTTAGAGTATTCAGCAGTTTTATTTGAAAATCTTTGGAACACATTGCAAACTCCATACAACTGATGTTTCAATTGTTTTCAAGTCCGAACGCTCGAAACACTGAATAGCAACTTCGTAGCTGCCTATGGACTACCCAATATTCGAGTCGATTAAGTCCTTTTTATTTTTTGAAATTCTTTAAACTTGGTATTCCGTACATATACATTATATTTGATACACAGAGCAAGCTCTACACCAAAAGGGAGTAGTAGTAGTCGTCGTGGTGGTGGTGGTGGTGGTGGTAGTTGTTGTTGTTGTAATACATGGTAGTAGTAGTAGTAGTAGTAGTAGTAGTAGTAGTAGTAGTAGTAGTAGTAGTAGTAATAATTAATAATAATAATGGTCGCCCCCTACCAACCACCCGTCTGACCATACTCTTGTAACACACATCCGTTTACTCGGTTTTTACAGCACTTTCGTCATGTAGGAACATCTTATGACGCTGCAAAATGAAGCTGCGTTTTTGCAAACTCCAGCTTCCGATTCTGGACTTCCTCTTGGGGGGGTGGGGGGTGGGGGGGGGGATGATGACGACAGTGTTACGCAGACGCCCCGAACAACCTCTCCAGAAGAGCCGTTTTGCGCGGTATTTATAGTACTTTCGTGATGTCGGACCATCTTATATAGTCACCAATCGTACCTCTGGACTTTGCAAACTGACATTGGGCTTTGCGAGGGCTTTCGGCGAAAACTCGAAGTTGGTTGGGGGAAGCTGCTTTTCAATTCGGTATTTGAAGTACTTGGTGGTCATGTCGTAGTCTATGGCTAACCACAGTTTTTTAGCACCGTTGTTGCTTCCGGGGGGGGTGGGGGGGATGGGCATGATGACTTACTTACAGGCAGCCCCTGGAACAACACGCACCACTTCAGCACCAAAGCCTGCTGCGCCGAGGTCCTGGGCTTTAAAGGTGTTGGCGAGCCCCTCTCACACACAGCTGGCATCTTTTTGATGTTTAGAAGATTTTGCACTTCAGCTTTAGCAACAAGGAGTGTTTAAACTTTCTTGGCAGTACCTGCGTTTGGCTGTTCGGCCTCTGTCTCGTGAGGATCGTGAAGCTTCTGCCATAATGTTCTTACTGAAACTTCTTCCAATTGATAAGTCGGTTGCTGCGGAAACATGCCTCTTCGGCCTCACACTTGTGAAGCTCCGCCATACTGAGACTGCTTCCAATTGATGGGTCGGTTGGTCCGGAAAACATGGCTGTGCGGCCTGTCTCGTGAGGATCGTGAAGCTGCTGCCAGAATGCTCTTACTGAAACTTCTTCCAGTTGATTAGTTGGTTGCTGCATCTTCGGCCTCACACTCGTGAAGCTCGTGAAGCTCCTGCCAGAACAGGCTTTCATAGGCCTTAAAACCTTCAAAAGCCCTTAATAGCTCTTTACAAGACCCTCCCCTAAAAGAGTCCTTTGATAACCCATCTGGAAGAAGTTTCAGTGAGAGCATTTTGGCAGGAGAGCTCAAGCGAGCTGTGGTGAAGATGTGAGCGCGGCCTCATCACTCATCCTTGAGGCTTTTTGAAAAAGGACGTTGAAGCGTTGCTTTTGCGTATGTTTCAAATCTTCAACCCTAAACCGCCTAATCCTTAAACCCCAAACCCTTAAGCCCACCACGACTGCCAAATAGACCCTAAAGGTCCATGCCACGTAAGGGTTTAGGGTTTAGGGCATTTAAGGATGTAGTAGCGCAGTATTTGCTAGGGGCGTAGTAGTTGTTAGGTAGTTTTATCCCTATATAAACAGAGAGGTTAGGCCCCCCTTGTTTCCGGGTTTAGGGTTGGAGCAAAAGGATTGAAGGGAGAGTTAATTAGACGAGTGAGTTTGCAGAGAGTTTGCACAGGTACTTCGAGACAAACTGAATTCGAAGGCGATGCCGAGCGTCCAAAGCCGATTGTTGGCCGCAGGTTCCCGCAAGTCTGCCATGGAAGGAAGTGACGACAATGTTGTCATCCACCATCAGACTTGTGCTTTCTCAAACACTGTTGCCGAAAGCATGCCTTGTGCGACAAGCTGTAGGTGTGCATTTTGATAAAATACGCGTCGCTGGTAACATGACATTCTGGAGACATGACACTTGGCACATTTGCATTTCACAAGTTGGTAGTTGTGTGTTGCAAGTTCATCGAATCGAGCACCTGGTAATAGTTCAGAACAACCTTGGCGCGTGAAGCTCACACGCTTGAAGCTTGCTCGTTTCGTTGCCGCACATGTGTCTTCACCACTTCCCACGTCGTTTCGCAGCGACAGCTTGTGCAACCCAGCCCTGCGTCAATCTGAATGGTTTCACTCTACAGATTCACATGCCATTGGGCGCTCTGTCTTCGAATCCACAAGTTCCCCTAACGTTGATGTTTTCAAGACCTGCAGTGTCATGCGTGACGCCCGAAAAGTGAGTTCATTCCCGCCAATGAAATCGCAGCAACACGGCATGCTGCAGGCAGTCTTGCAGTCAGGCGCCAACGGACCCACATTCAAAACTGTACATCCCCGGCCCCCGGTTGCCCGAAACTCCTCCAGCTCTCGGTTGTGCGAATCTCGCAGCCACCATCAACACTGGTAGATTTAGAGTTAGGGTTTGCGCTTCTGGCTTTGCAGCGTAAATGCAACAAGAGAAGGTTCCGTGTAATAATGCAGACCGTAGAACCCGGATTTTGCAATCCCCAAACCTTGAAAATCGCAAGCCCTAAACGAAAGCTTACTTAATTAAATTCGTCGAAAAACATCAACCTTAAGACTTTGATCTGGTTAGACTAGAGGGCAACCCCGATAGCCCGAGCGCTGGCAGTTGCTTCTATAGGGGAGATCAAGGGTTCTAGTAAGTAATAACGTAGTTGTACATGTTCGCTTTGCCCACTTGAAGGATCACTCGGCCTAGTCAACAGTGTTCACAGCTTCGTCTGGTAGTTATACGTAATTATCTACGTTCATAAATGTTAAGCCACTTCAAACGGGATCGTCATCGTATATTATCCAGACCGTTGAACATGAACTAAGTTGCAGAAGGTTGCATCTGAAAGTCAGGTTAGGCCAGACTTGAAAGGCTGCCAACCGTAAGCACGCATCGCCTTTCAATCCGCCCTTCAGCCACAAAACCCATAAACTTTCATAAACTCAAACCGCCTCAGGTGTTAAACTCGAAATCCAGAATTTGCTAGCGCCAAATCCCCTGATTGTGGGGTATTCTATGGTGTACTAGCTTTCGTCTAATTGTTGTTATTATTCTGTTGTTGCAACTTTTGTTTTCGCTGTTACTCATTTATGACATTTTCTGACCAAAATGATGATGAATGAAGACGACGTGTGTGATTACACAGAAGCATTCTAAACTAGTATGGTAGCTGTTCTCAGATACCGCATAGCACCTGTTGGGAAAGCCATCCTCCTAGGGAAGCCAACCAAGATTTGTTTTCAGAATCAACCGCGAAAGCTGATTCTAATCATGGAGGCGCGTGCATGAAAGCAAGTCGTATCTGAACCCTGGAAGCAACCCTTGGAGAGGCGCTGAACAAGCGTCAGCCACCAGAGGTCTGGGCGAGAGAGGGGTTGGATCCGTGTTTTTGTTCAGTCATAGGTTAAGGTTCAGAGTACAGGGTGCAGAGGTCGGGTGTGCATGTTGTTCTTGTTCGGAAAGGTGTTCGGGCGTGCCCTTGAACCGTTGCGGAGTACTGTAGCACTGTAATCCCTATATACCGCCCCGGGAAACCTATAGTCCCCCTTGGATACCGGATAAGCAAGACTAGCAGTGCTTCTACACCCTCCTGGGTCCTTGACAGGACACTGCCATGCTTGAAGGATCAGGGGACGTAGTAAGTAGCCTCAGTAGGTAAGGTACCAAGAGGGTCCATACATACTACTATTTTGGAATCAGGTCGCCCAAAACCATGATTTGAATGTTCTTTGGGCCGTCTAATTCCATAATATCAGTATCTTTGGACTGTTTCGGGTAACATAGGTAACATAAGTAACAAGGGCAAACCCCGACCAAGCATCATCAGGGCATCATGCCAACATGTGCTGTCCTATACCAGCTGCTCGGCCCAGCCCATTCGTACGCCTACTTCAGGAATTTATGGTTTAGAGTTTAGGCCGTAAGGGTCCAGGTTTAGGGTTTTACCCTACTTACAGGCAGCCTGTGCTCTGATCCTTACAGCTTAGTCTCTTGGTAGGTGCGGGTTGATGTCGAAGCCTCGATTATTGCAGGCTTCCCTGCTTCCAGGTCAACAACATAGGGTTCCGAAGACCTCGTAATAATATCTCCTTATGCTTTCCATAACATCCACAGGATCTCCTATGTCACCTTAGACTTCTACTCCTGCAGGATTATCCCTTGTAGTTCTTACAGGTTTGCATTATACTGCAAGACCCCTTTGCTAGGCATTAGCTCGAGACCTTACACCTTGAACTCGCAGTTTCTAAACCCAGAAGCGTAAACCGTAAGGGGATTTGAAGTGCTTGTGTGTTTTTTAGGGTTTCGGGCTTTTTGGTGTTTAGAGCTTGTTTTAGTGTTTGGGGGCTTCGAATGTTTAGGGGCGTTTAATGGTTAGGATTGAGGGGTATTTGGAGGATCATGGGACTTAGTAAGTAAGGTTATAAGTACCCTAAATGGGGTTATAAGTATAGTTACCCTAATTATAACCCTAGTTACTAAGTCCCATGATCCTTTAAGTATTATCAACACTGATACCTACAACAAGTAATGGGGCCATGTTGCCCCCGCCGGCAGGAGCACGTGAAGGCAGCTCAGCAGCAGTGCCTTAAGGGCTAGGCACGAAACCCTATCCCTAACATGTGAAGCCCAGTTGGAACTCGTCCGCAGCCCAATCGAAGCTCGTCCTTGTTCCTTTATTACTCGGTATTGGGCTCCCTGTACTCCAAGCACTAGACCCCAAATCGCGAACCCTGAACCTGGAACTGTAAAAAGTAAACCCAGAGTAAAGAAGCAAGCTCACTCTGCAGCCCAAGTCTGCAAATTTGGGAGTATCAGAACAAAGATGTGGGACCTTGATAAAACACTCCAACACACGGGGTAATTCTCGTTTTTGGTGCGTAGCTTGGACTTCGGGTTTAGGTTGGTTTAGGGCTTTGAACTTAGAGTTTCACGCTTGCGTTTCTTGACGTTCGGGTCGCTGGTATTTGAGTTTGGCTTTGGAGTTTAAGGTTGTGTGCTTCGGGTTTAGAGTTGCACTTAGGTGTGGGGTTGACGTGTCAAAAGTCATAGCCACAGCCAAGCTTGTTTCGCAACTACTTGGAGATTCATGGGTAGTTAGAAGTGTGTTTGTAAGTAAGGTAACCATGATTATGACAACCCATTTTGGGGGACTTCTAACAACCCTAAAACCCTAAACCCTATAGAACCCTTCAAGGAACCCTAAACCCCTACAGCCCCACTTATAACTACCCATGAACCTGAAAGTACTGCCGCTAAAGCAGCTTGTTTGGAGTCCTAAGCTCTCAAGCAATGCGTCTTTAGGGTTTGCATTTAGGGTCCAGGGTTAGGGGTTTTAGGGCTTTAGGACCCTAAACCAGCCCTAAACCCTGACCCCTAAACCCCAAACCCGAAACCCCCTGGGCCTGCTGTGGTTGTTAACCCTTTCGCCGGCGTGCTGGGACCCCAGGGGCGGCACTAAGGCCTAGGATTGTTTCCAGGCCGAAGAGCACCCAGCAAGCAGGCGTGGGGGTCACAGTAGGGCGACAGTGCCGGCATTTTGGGTCTCTTTGCGGCTGGAGGCTGACGTGTTTCTTGCGGGAGGGTTCCCGGTTCGAACCTGGTGATCGCGCTTCTACACTTGACATGATCTGATGGAACAGCTACCAGTGGATCCTTTTTCACGCGGGGAGTGAGCGGTTACGCAAGTGTCGATGGTACAGCAGTTCGGCTTGATCGCGGTTCTCGCCTGGAGTGCTCTATGAGCTGATGGAAGCTCTGTCGGCATGGATCCCGGTTCTCGCCTGGTGTGCGCGGTTACGCAATCGGCAATGAGCTGATAGCCCTGGCGGGATGGATCCGGTTCGCGCCTGGAGTGCGCGGTTACGCAAGTGACAATGAGCTGATGGAAGCTCTGTCGGGATGGATCCCGGTTCGCGCCTGGTGTGCTCGGTTACGCAATCGGCAATGAGCTGATAGCCCTGGCAGGATGGATCCGGTTCGCACCTGGAGTGCGCGGTTATGCAAGTGACAATGAGCTGAGGGAAGCTCTGTCGGGATGGATCCCGGTTCACGCCTGGTGTGCGCGGTTACGCAATCGGCAATGAGCTGATAGCCCTGGCGGGATGGATCCGGTTCGCGCCTGGAGTGCGCGGTTACGCAAGTGACAATGAGCTGATGGAAGCTGTGTCGGGATGGATCCCGGTTCGTGCCTGGAGTGCACGGTTACGCGAGCTGCAATGAGCTGATGGAGACTCGAGTCGGGATGGATCCGGTGTGCGCCTGGGGTGCGCGGTTGGCCACCCGGTTCGCCTGCCCTAAGACCCTTTGTTTTTTCAGGGTTTTCTTTGTGGTTTGATCCTTAAGCCTTCGGGCCGGAGGTGATGCCACTGCTAACTAACAGGCCAGGCCTTCGGGTCTCGGTCGTCCCTCCACTCCACTCCACTCCAAACCCGAAACATACAAACCCTAAGCCCTAAGCCCTAAACTCGTAAATCCTATACTTCAAGCCCGAAACTTGTATACCCTAAGCCTTAAAACCTACGCCCTGAATCCTGAACTCAAGCCCGCTTCCAGATCCACATCGACCCAGACAACTTCATCCTTTCCGATGACATGACTGGCATGTTGAAGATTACGGAAGGTGCGCCCAGCGAGAGCGTTTAGGGCTTAGGGAAAGTCTTCAAACCCAAAGGTCCCTGATTACGGAAAATGCGCCCAGGGAGAGCGTTCAGGGTTTAGGGAAAGTCTTAGAAACCAAAAGGTCCCTGATTGCGGAAGGTGCACCCAGCCAGAGTGTTTATAGGGTTTAGGGAAAGTCTTAGAAACCCAAAGCTCCCTTAGCTGGGAGCCATAAGCTCTGTACGGCCCAAATGTTCGACGCTGGCTCTGCAAATAAGTACAATTGTTCCATTTACCTGTATGGTAGTTTGTTGGTTATGGGTACTATAAGGTTTACATAAGGTTTTTGGGACAGTAGCCCTCGAAATAGGTCACTGGGCTCCTACGGGTTGTTGATGCTAATGGCCATGATGGTAATTATGATGATAATACTAATCATGGTGCTGATGATGATGATGGTGATGATGGCGAGCATCACTCCGAGCTTGCCTTATGCCACACACGGTTTCATGTGGCTCCGCCCCATAGAGACGAAACACTCATTAGGCACTCCGGCCGCCCATGCAACAAGTACCCCATTCCCGGAGACCCGCCTACAGACAACTTGAGCAAGCTTCCTGTGTGAGTGTGTCCACTATGCTCGGAATCCCACGATCGTATCCCGTATGCGCGTCCACAGGTTAGCCTTCGAGTCCCCATGTAATGTGGCAATAGGATATGGTGCGCCCCATGATGCTGTTCGAAGTATCAACGTCCCTACAATAAGACTCAGAGTCGTTTCCTACCGGCGAAGATTCCAAGTTTTGGGAACATGTATATATGCAAGTGAGGTGAGGGCTCAGGGTGCTCAAAAAGGAATCCGCGATGCGGTTGCGAGTTTGGGGTTCGGGATCTGAGGTGCATGATTCGCGGTTTTGGTGAGGTTCAGGCTTTGGGTGTCTCGATGTTTGTCTCCACCTTGGAACCTGCTTTGACCTGCATCTGCTAAGCCTTACCTTTGACCTTGACCTAGTAGTAGAGTAGGTAACCTTTACCCTTGTTTGGGTAGTATAGCCCTTATATAATCCCTATATAACCAAAAGGTTAACCTTTTGTCCCCCAATGATACCCGACAAGTAGGTTGAATACCACCTAAGCCTCGGCTCTTTCGGATGCGCCTTGATCCTTCATGGAAGTCTCAGCAAGCTGCAAGGTTGTGCAAGCCTAAACCCAGCCCGCAAGAATCATGGGTAGCCTAGCAGTATCCATCTGTGGGGGCCATTCTGGAGAGGCCATAGTGGTCCCGTGAAAGAAAGCCACAAACAGATTCTGCAAGCACAGGACATTCCGAATGCTGCTAGGAGCCCAGTTACATTTTTTTGAGGGGGTTACTGTCCATGAAACCGTTCATAAACCGTGCAGCGCCCTTAACCCAGTAACCTACCATATTCATATGTCTTGCATTCACCCTAAGACCTAGGACCTGAACCCTGAACCCAACCCTAAACCCTACTTGGAGGATCATGGGACTTAGAAGTAAGGTTATAAGTACCTTACCTGGGGTTATAAGTATAGTTACCCTAATTATAACCCTAGTTACTAAGTCCCATGATCCTTTAAGTACAGCCTCTCTCGCCAGGGCATGGAAACCAGCTCATGTTCAAGTGCCCCTTGGGCCATTCCGTCCGAGCGACTTTCCTGGAAAAGCAACAGCCTCATAGGTTCTTGGATTTCGAGTTTAGGGCTTGGGGTTTTAGGGTTTTGGGGTGTAGGGGTTTAGGGTTTAGGAGTTGAGGGTTTTGCATTTAGGGTCTTGGGTTCAAAGGCTCAGAATTCAGGTTTTAGGGTTTATAGGACCTAGCGAGTGTTTTCGCTTCCCTCAGAGACCTTGGTGTTGGGGCGTTGCGTCCGTCGTCGCTTCGTGTTACACACGAATTGCGGATCTTAAGTTCCGGCAAGCTCTCGACCCCTAAACCGAAAAAGCCTTTTGGCGATGTTGGTCCAGCTTTGGCCTCTTATAATATATACATGTATATATATATATATATAGAGAGAGATCAGCATATATATATATATATACATATATATATATATATACATGATTATATAGATACACATATATATATATAGACATATATATATATATATATATACAGATGTACTTCTATGTATCACCACAAGTCTTTGGCCATGGTCCTGCCTCGACACCAGCAGCTTCGGATTAACGGCTTGTGCCCGAAATCTAACACACACATACACCAAAGTAACTACAAGTACTTGTTTTTAAGGCTTTAGAAAAATAAACTAAACCCGGCACCCACTGGAGAAAGGGATAAGAGCTGGCCAGCCAGCTGGCTGCATCATATATGGTCCCTCCTCGGAAAGGGTTTTGGCACATCGTGCGTCGTTAGGGTTGGAGCAGCGGTTTTGGTGAAGCCCACCCTGAGCCAAGACAACCATTCGTGCTGAAACCTCATCCTTAATCCTTCGCGATACACATGCCAAGCCCGCAAGCAGTAAACCCCATGTGCTGAAGCACCCTAAACCCAATACCCAATACCTTCAACCCTAAATATCTTAAGCAGCCCTGTAGAAGTCCTAAACCTGCAGACGGAATCTCATCTGCCAGGGAGGCCAGGCGCCGCTGGCTGGCAGCTCACTCGTGCAGCCCGTCGAACGACAGCGCTAAGAGCCAAGTTACCTACTTATTGGCTGTAAACTAAACTTTTCAACGTTTGGTGCTCTTATAAGGTAGTCGACTCTGAAAGTTTCAACGTTCATTTCCTTGGGTTTTGGGCCAGTGGGCCTAATTGTGCGTATGAAGTTACTGGGTTATGGGTACCATAAGTTTTGTCATAGGGTTCAAGGGGCCGTAGCCCGCTATTTGTAAGTCGGCTCCGAGGGTAGGATGGAGGGCTTTAAGTGTTTAAGGGCCTAGAATTCGGGGTTGAAGGGTTTCGGGCCCAAGGTGTAGGGTTGAGGGTTTTAGGGTTTTATGGTTTAGGGCTTACCTAGACCCCAACTACCCTCTAATATGCCCTAAATACCCACGATTAAGGACCATGAGGGCTTCACTAAAAAGCCATTGGGGGTTCTGGTAGAGCTCAGGGTTGAAGTTTTAGGGTTGAGGGGTTTAGGGTTTTATGGCTTAGGGCTTAAAGCCCCCGAAACCCTAAACCCTAGGGTTTAGGGCTTAGAGTCCCCTAAACCCCAAACCCCCGGGTTTAGGGTTCCGGGTTTGCAAGGCGGCCGCGGGTCTTACTTAAAGGATCATGGGACTTAGTAACCAGGGTTATAATTAGGGTAACTATACTTATATAACTACCATAACCCAAATTAGGGTCCCTTGTAGGGTACTTATACGTCTACTTACTACCTACTTACTACGTCCCCCGACCCTCCAAGTAGGGTCGTGAGTCTCATCTTGGGAGGGTTGTGGGTTTCCGGACTTCGGCTCCAGGGTTCAGGGTAGAGGGTTTAGGGTTGGGGGTTTCAGGGTTTAGGGTTCAGGGTTCAGGGTGTAGGGTTTAGGGCTTAGGGTTTATAGGGTTTAGGGTGGATGGATGGGTGGATGGATAGATGGATGGATGGATGGATGTGTGTACCTGTGTCTGTGGTGATGGCGTTCTTTCAACTTTTGTGCGTTTTCTGTTCCTTGAATACAGATGTCATTCTCGACGGAGTTGATGACTGATTTCGGTTCAGGATTTCCTGCCTACGGTTTAGGGTTCTAGGGTTTAGGGTTTTAGGGTTTTTGGGTTTAGGGTTTAGGGTTTTAGGGTTTTGGGATTCCCTTTAGGCTTTTTTGTTCGCTCGTAGTCGTGCCTGTCGAGGCAACGCTACCAGCACTGCAATGTTTGCCTGGAGGGCTTGCAGGAGAAGGAGAGCAACTTGGTTCATCCAAGGATCCCGAGTAGGAGTGCAGAGGTGTTTTCGAACGTAGGGAAATGCAGGGCTTGGTTTCTATCCATGGTCTGTGAGTGAGAGCCCCACACACAATGGTGCCAGGGTTTCACCAGCTTGCGAGGGTGCTTCGCAGATGTCAAGACGCGGAGTTGTGGATATGGTCTGAATCACGTCTTATTCATCAAGTTTACGGATCAGGGATGCCATAAGGACTTCAGTTCTGCTTGACAGAGGCCTGGACGTCGGTGATCCAACGCATTGCCTGATGTGGCTTGTCAGCAGCATCTGCAGGTACACGCACCACATATCCCCACCTTAGCATCGAGGCTTTTGTTCCGAGGTCCATGCCGACTATTACAAGGGGGCCTACCGGATTCGGACACTGAGAAATGAGTAAAACAGTAGTCGTCGTCGTAGTAGCAGTAGCAGTAGCAGTAGTAGCAGTAGGAGTAGTAGTAGTAGTAGTAGTAGTAGTAGTAGTAGTAGCAGCAGCAGTAGTGGTAGCAGTAGTCGCAGTGGTAGTAGTCGCAGTGGTAGTAGTAGTAGCAGTAGCAGTAGCAGTAGCAGTAGCAGTAGCAGTAGCAGTAGCAGTAGCAGTAGCAGTAGCAGTAGCAGTAGCAGTAGCAGTAGCAGTAGCAGTAGCAGTAGCAGTAGCAGTAGCAGTAGCAGTAGTAGCAGTAGTAGCAGCAGTAGTGGTAGCCGTAGTCGCAGTGGTAGTAGTCGCAGTGGTTGTAGCAGTAGCAGTAGTAGCAGTAGCAGTAGCAGTAGCAGTAGCAGTAGCGGTAGCGGTAGCAGTAGCAGTAGCAGTAGCAGTAGCAGTAGCAGTAGCAGTAGCAGTAGCAGTAGCAGTAGCAGTAGCAGTAGCAGTAGCAGTAGCAGTAGCAGTAGCAGTAGCAGTAGCAGTAGCAGTAGCAGTAGTAGTAGTAGTAGTAGTAGTAGTAGTAGCAGTAGTAGCAGTAGCAGTTGGGGTTTTAGGGTTTGGGGTTTAGGGAGACCCCTGCCGAAACGAAGGTGCGGCTACGCGGTCTGCGCACAGTGCTTGGCCAAGCGGACCTGGCTGAACTCGCTCTTCCCGGCGGGAGGGAGGAGAGGGGTCGCTCCAGTATGCTCCAGTGCCTTCCAGGGTCAATAGGGTTAGGAGCTTTGGGTTTGGCGGCTCAGGGCCTAGGTACTATAAGGGTTCCTTTAAAGGGTACTAGAAGGGATTTGGGGTTCGGGAATCTAGGGCCTAGGGTTTAGTGGTTTAAGCAGGGCTTAGGGTTCGGAGTTTAGTTTGGGGCTGCGAGGGTCTAGGAGTTTGAGAGCTCAAGATTCTTTGTGAGCGAGGAGAGCTTGTGGTGTAGGGTGGGAGGTGGGCCGCATTGCAGGACTTGGATGCGGCTGTACATGGAAGGCCCCTCCGGAGCACGGAGAGCTGATGTGAGACTGCGGCATCTGAGGTCCAGGGCAGGGTTTAAGAAAAGGTTTGGGGCTTGCGTGGGAGTTTCCGAATAAAGGGAACCCTAACATAGCAACCTAAGTAGTAGGATCATTATTACAAGGACCCCAAAATGAGGTACCTCTGATTTTCGGAAACTCCCATGTTATCCTAGACCTAAGCCCTGAAACAAGGCTTGTAACGTAGTTTACAGGGTTGAGCGGCTGATGTTGTTGCATTCATGCATTCGGGGTCCAATTGTCTCGACAGGTTGTGGGTTCAGGTTTTCTCAGGATTTGTGCTAAACCCTAAACCCTAAACCGTGGATTGATTTGTGCGTTTTCAGAAGTGTTTGCCTTCTTGGAGAACATGGCTTTTCGGGCTTTGGAGGCTCGCTTACTCTGACAGCATGAGGTTCCTTCGCTGAGGGCCCTGCTTAAAGGATCATGGGACTTAGTAACTAGGGTTACTTTTAGGGTAACTATACTTATAACCCCAAGTGAGGTACTTATAACTTACTTGCTAATCCCATGATCCTCCAAGTAAAAGGTACCCGAACTAGCACAGAGAGCTTGCAGAGCATGTCATGAAGTATACCGCCGCTAATGTAAGGACGGCCTCAAGGCCTCACATCCTGGCAGATCGCCCTGAGAAAACCTGAGCCCTACACCAACTAGGACCTAGAGTAGGCCCTTGTTCCCTGTGAGCCAAAAAGGGCACCCTTTTTATTCCTAGGTTACTCTTGGGTCTAGCCAAGGCCTGAACCCTAACCCCCTGAAGCGCAAAACCTTAAACCCGTAAAGCCATAAACCTTTAAGCCCTAAAGACGATGAGGCCTGGAGAGTCAGGGGAGTTTCCTGTGTTTGGAGCGCTTCAAGTTGCTTTGGCTCGGCCGCTTGGCTTTGGATTCGGGCTTTGGGTTAAGAGTTTCAGAATCTCAGGGTGGAGAGTATTAGGGGTTGGGGGTTCCAGAGGTGTTCTATCTGGGTTTCAAATTGCTAGGGTTTAATCATAGGTGTTCTATCACAGAGGTGTGGAGTGATGAGTACAAGATCTGAAGGGTTCCAAGGCTTCGAACAGATTCTTATGCGGGGTTCTACAAGAACTCTTTAGGGTTTGAGGGTTTAGAAGAGTTCTATAAGCGTGCCTGCCAGTCTTCTGCGGGGGTCTATGGCTTGCACCATTAGGCATTCACTGTCAGTCTTCTGTGGGGGTCCATGGGTTGCACCATGAGGCATTCAAACCAATGCACGCATCCCTCGAGAAAGTCGTAGGACACTACCACAATACGCAACAGCCCTAGACTTTAGGGCTGTTGCATATTATAGTAGTGTCCTACGACTTTCTCTCTTTAAAACCCCAATCGCAATGATGTACGACCCTTTCTTCGAAGTAGCCAAGACATCAGCTGAGCAATATCGGCTGTGACGGGTCCGGGCCGAGTCCGTTGAGGTTTCGGGGCATCTCTCAGCCTCCGCTGTCTCGAAGGTTTCTGCTACTTCTACTTCTACTTCTAGTTCTACTAGTAGTAGTAGTAGTAGTAGTAGTAGTAGTAGTAGTAGTAGCAGTAGTACTACTGCTACTACTAGTACCACCACCACCACCACCACCACCACCACCACCACCACCACCACCACCACCACCACCACCACCACCACCACCACCACCACCACCACCACCACCACCACCACCACCACCACCACCACCACCACCACCACCACCACCACCACCACTTCTCATGCTCTTGCTACTGCGACTGGCACTGCTGTTTCTATTCCTGGTGCTGCTGCTACTATTACTGCTCCTCCTGCTGCTGCACTGCTGCTACTGCTACTACTGCTGTGATCGTCACCCCTTACTACCACTACCTGCCATACCTACGACTCACAATCAAGGCCACCCCCAAATGGACATTGTTCGTGTATTTCGCGATTGGCCGGGGAAAGGGGCACCTCTTAGGAAGGCTTTCAGAAGCTCTCAATGGTTTTGTTCCCCCCAAGCTTTGCAATCGAGAAACTTTCAGGAAACTTTGGAAACCCTAAACCCCTAAACCCTAAACCCCTAAACCCTAAACCCCTAAACCCTAAACCCCTAAACCCTAAACCCTCTTTGTCAAGAGTCTCAGCCCTCAGGCCCTAAGGCGGCTTCGTTAACAATCAAACCCGTAAGACGGCCTTAACTCTTAACCAGCCCTTCCGCTTATTGTAGGTTTCATGCAGCCCTGAACCCCTGGAAGCCTGCCGGAAGCTCTTAAGTATGCTGCCCGTAAACTCTTGCCGTCGAGGAGCTTGTAGCTTGTAATGCAGGGTTCTAGCTTGCAAAAGGCATGTAAGTATGCCTTCGCGAAAGTTCTGCGATGATGTTGCGAAAGTTAACTGTCGCGAAGACTGTCATTTCGGGATGAAACAGTTTAGAACAGCAACCACATATGTATATATATATATATAGATATATGTGTGTGTCTATCTATGTATATACAAATATTTCACATATGTACACATACATGCATGCATACACAGATCCATGCGTGCACAGGCACACACGCACACACGCACACACACACACACAACACACACACACACACACACGTATGTATATATATATATATATAGCCCTACTCACCAAGTCCCCATGTTCTTGACCGCCGTAGTTCGAACTCGGAGCTTTGCATCAAGACTTGACACCAACTCCCAGACGAACACCCACGCGAGCAACAACGAACAATAAGCCGATGTGGGAAGTTCCAGCGATTCATGCTCACTGTCTTAGGGCCTACGGCTCAAGAACTTAAGGCGTTGAGGGCTTAAGGGTTTAGGGTTTAAGGACTTAAGGTATCAATTTAAGGGTTCGAGGGTTTAGGGTTTAAGGACTTAAGGTATCAATTTAAGGGTTCGATTTAGGGTTAAAGTTTAAGGACTTAAGGTAAGGGGTTAAGGGTGTATATAGGTCTACAGGGAACTCCAGAAAGTTGGAATATGGTTTCATGGTAGGATACCCTATAATTTACCATAGAAGGGTTAGGATAATCATATTCCAACTTTCTGGCTTTTACCTTAAGGGCTAAGGGTGCAGGCTCCGGGGCTTTCCAGTGTGACGGTTTGAGCTTGCCGAGGACAGGTCTTTCGCCACCACCGGCCGCTTGATCTTAAACTCTGGTTGATATGCCCTAAATTATAGTAGTAGGATCCCGAATATGATGTCAGGTATATTTTCTGGTTCTTGTGTCGCTTTGGTTCGGCGGTGTTTCTGACAGATATATTCTTTTGCCGACTCGCAGTGGTGGCGCGAAAGGCAATCACACATTGGGTGCAGAAGTAGCTACAGTGGTACCATTTACGAATGCAGTACGGGATGGCAACTGACTGGGCATGATTGTTGTGTGTTCCGGCCAGTGAAGACGCTCCTGGTTGCGGAATGGGGTCGTATACGTTCTTTTGCCTAGATCCCCAATACCCAACCTTTAAACTTTTTGGGCTCTCATATTTTTTTTACTAGGAGCCGGAAAGTTTAACCTTTCATTTCTGTGGTTTGTTGGGATCGAGTACACACTTGCATCAGAGGCCTGGATCCCTCACCTTGAAACAGGACCTTCAGCAAGCCACAGATGATGGTGCTGGCAGTGAGGCCGGCGGAACATGTTGAGTGTTTTACCGGAGTTTGTTGGTGCGAAGGTCTTGGATTTTGGTTTAGGGTGTGCATAATGACTAAGCAGAAAACCAGGCGACCACGGCAATTGTGCTGATGATGTGAGCTTGCGTGATACGACCGCTGTAGCTACATAAACTCTATCAAATAGTCCTCTACCACCCTCATGCGCGCCGCTATCCCTGCAAGCAGGGTTCACACATGGTAAGCAACACTGTCGGCATCACTACGAAAAGTTTGCAAGTGAAAACTACCTGGTAGTTATTGCCGTTGCTTCAGTTGCATCACATTGCCGGGTCCTGCTCGTAACTGCAAGGGCTTCATGTCATTCGCTTTGGTGCCGTTCTCGAACATTACCCGTTCTTTACCTGCAGCTTTGGGTTGCTGTTGCCGTTGCTGTTGCTGTTGCTTTTGCCGTCGTTGTTGTTGTTGTTGCTGCTGTTGTTGGTGTTGTTGTTGTGGTTGTTGTCGTTGTTGTTATTGTTATTGCTCTTGTTGTTGTTGTTGTTGTTGTTGTTGTTGTTGTTGTTGTTGTTGTTGGCGTTGTTGGCGTTGTCGTTGTCGTTGTGGCTGTCGCTGTGGGTTGTTATTGTTGTTATCGTTGTCGTTGGTCGTTGCTCGTCGTTGCTCGTCGTTGTTGTTGTTGTCGCTGTCGTGTCGTTATCATCGTCGTTGTTGGTGTTCTGGCGGTTGCGGTTGCTGTTTTGATTGTTTCGTTTGGTGTGGTCCGCGTGTTTTGTTCTTTGTTGTTGTGTTGTTGGTATGGCTGTTTTTGCTAGCGCATGGGGGTTGTTTTAATTGTTGCTGTTGTTGGCTCTGCTTTGCAATAGCGTCTGATAGCATGCGAATACTGCAGCTGCTGTTTTTTTACCACTATGCCTTGTCTTTAAAGTTGCCACCACCACTTGCTATGTTGCATTCCGACTGTTGCAAATACGTTCCTGAACCAAGAAGCGCGGACATGTGTAATCTCTGCAGAAGCAATCCGAACTTGTAGAAGCAAAAACATATTCCTTTGCGAAGCCTGCTTTGCGATGAGGCATTTAAGCGAGAAGTGTGCCAACACGTGCCCTTGCCTCCGCTATTGGGCCGGCAGTTATGACAGTGTGGCCCCGTGTCTGAGAGCATGCAGTCTTAGAGCTTAGGAAAGTGTCTCCAGCGCTTGGTCCGGAGATGCCTCGGCGAGCCTCTTGGGCCTTTTACGGTTGATGTGTTTTGGGGTTAACCTGAAACCCTGAACCCAAGCCCGAAACTTTAAGCGTTTTTGGGACGTTTATGTGCGAGAGGGTTGCCGCGCGCCAGAAGTGGGAACTGCCGGCATCTTTCATCTCAGGCCTTTCCATGCTTTGTTTGTTTTAGGTTTCTGGTTCACGGTTAGTTTAGGCTTAGGGTTAAGATTTCAGATTTTGAGTTTTTGGTTTAATTTAGGGTCAAGGGCAAGTTAGGGTTGGAGGTTTTGGGCAAATTATTCCCTGCAGCTACGATGGTGCAGACCTAAACCCTAAACCCTAAACAGCATGACCAAGTGACTGAGCCCCGTAGCAGCGCTGGTGTTTTCGTGTACGAGGGCCTTGGAGTCTGAGTTGTGTTTGGCAGTGGTACTACAGGTGCCTGCATGTTAGTTTAATCATTAAAACCAACTGTATTAACAAAAATGTCAGTATTAACAATGTCTGATTTTTCCTCAGGGTGCTGCATTATAAATCTGCGATCATCCCCTCCAAATCCCTGTTCCAAGAACCAAGGTCCCCACTGCTACATTCTAGTTTTAACAGATCCGATAATCCTTGGTCTGTCCGGTTCAGGGTCAAGGGTTTGGGAGGAGTTGGGGTTGGGGTTGTGGTCAAAGGGTTCAGGATGGTTTAGGGATTTAAGGGGTTTGGGTTCAGGGCTAAGGTTATCCATCCAGAAGGGTTCTCAGGCTTATTTGTCTTGGCAGGTGGGTTCAAGCCAAAGCCCTAAGCGCTTATGAGCCCTGTCCCCTAAACCCTAAACCCTAAACCCCTAAACCCTAAACCGCAACACCCGAACCCGAATCTCTTTTCGGCTCAGGGTCATACCTGGTGCTTTGGAACCTGTGCCCACGTAGCCTTTCTAGTCAGGTTTTCCGATCCCGAAAAAAGCTGGGAACCATGAGGTTTGGAGTTTAGAGCCTGAAGAGCACGAGTGGCAGCGCAGGTTGCAATAGATGTAGTAGTCGTTCTCGCCGTCAACGAGGTCGTAGCACGAGCACACCTGCAGTGAAACGGGTAGTTAATATAGAGGCCACAGTAATCGCCAAAGTTGTTCGTTTAGGTTCGCTGCTAGACTTCGACTACAAAATACCCCGAAACCATCATCAATAGCCCTCGAAAAAATTGAGGAAAACCCCAAGCCTCAACCCTTCAGCTCCTTTTGCGACCCTAAAGCTCTGCACCCCAAGCCCTTCAAGTCCTTTGTGACCCTACGGTTGATGATATAAATCCTGCATTACCCATAATAACGAGTATACCATAATTCCCACAGGCCAGGGTCAGTAAGGCAATGCAGGATTTATACCATCAGCCGTGCAACTCCGAACTCTGCCAGATCCTTCGCACCCGAGGTCGGCAGAGGAACGACAAAGACTCGTGAGCTCCACAGGCAGCCTCATCAGACTTCCTTCCTTAACACAGTCTGTTTTTTGCATGTATCCATCAAAGGAGTGCTTGAGGTGTAAAATCTGAGTCCTAAACCTTTAAAGCCCTCAATCTGACTGGCTAAAGCATTAACCTCTAACTCTGCACGAGCCCTAAACCCTAAACCATAATCCCTAAAGTCCTACACCCTGGACCCCTAAACCCCTAACCCTAAACCCTAAAACCCTAAACCCGAAACCCTAAACTCCTAACCCTAAATGGGCTGCCTCAGGCGGAGGCGCTGTCGAGCTGACCGAGCCTCTGATGCAGCTATTTCTGGGCGGTAGTGTATTACGCTATGATGATGTGCTATAATATATAACATAGAATATGATGTTATAACAGTGTACCAGAATGATATAATGTACAATGCAATATGCTGTAAATATACTGTAAGACCCGCTTAGGATTTAGGGGTTAGGGTTTCGGGTTTAGGGGTTTTGGGTCTATAAGGTTTCGGTTTTAGGGGTTTAGGGTGCAGGAATGTCGGTTTGGCTTTTTTGTTCAGGGTTAATTACGGGTTTAAATCTGAAAGCCTGAGACCTCGAGCCCTGCGCCTCCTTTCCCATAGAGCTCAGGGTTTATGTGCACAAGGCTCGCTTGCTAAACCCTCATTCCCTAAACCCGAAGCCCTAGACCTTCAAAATCCCTAAACCCTATAACCCCTAAACCCTTAAACCCTAAACCCTAAACCCTAAACCCTAATCCCTAATCCCTAAACCCTAAACCCTATAACCCCTAAACCCTATAACCCCTAAACCCTTAAACCCTAAACCCTAAACCCTTAAACCCTAAACCCGAAGCATCTTCGACCTTGACGGCTAAGCCCAAAGTCCTAAACCCTTGTCGTCTGCCATCAGACTGTACCTGTATCCCAAAATCTTACAAATAGTATATAGGTTATTAGATAAGTTATGGGTTATGACCCCTAAGATATAGGGTATAACCCTAGAAACGGTAGGCTTTCAGATCCACAGTTGGGGACCGTGCCCATGATCATCTAGGATGCCCAGTAGTACCCTTATTCCCTTTTTGTAGTCCTAGGTCCCTTATAAAGTTACCCAATACTAAAAAGAGAGGCCTTTTTATTCTTAGGTTACTGGGTATCCTAGTCATGTGTCCGAGGACATGGAGGGCAGATCTTTGAGCGACGCCGTGCTTTGGCACGCAGATTCCAAGCTACTAAATGGGTTGTTCATTGAAATTAAGGACCGGTCCTTGTTTTAGGGGAGCCGTGCTATTTTGGTGAACTAAACGGGACCCTAGTTCAGTCATGGGAACTAAGTACTTAAGATGTTTCTTGCAAAGGAATCAGGGGATCTAGAAACAAATTAATTCTGGGAGCGGGGGTTGCGCTTGATCCTAGACAGCTGATTTGGATTCATATTCGCTATTCTATTCTATACATATATAAGCTTCATGATTCATAACATACGAGACAAAACTTTTCTCCACACTAACTTTCATGTTTCTGAAGCCTTCTTTCGGTATGTTTTAAGGATTTGCTCCTGCTTCGCATGCTCCGCTAACCGGCGTTGGAAGTCGTATCGGAAGTGGGTGTTTAGGGTTAGGGTTCCGAGTTGCGCTGCTGTTGGCCATGCTTTTGATCAGAGGAAACGCGGTTGCATTCCTTATTCTTACTTAAAGGATCATGGGACTTAGTAACTAGGGTTATAATATAATTAGGGTAACTATACTTATAACCCCAGTTAAGGTACTTATAACCTTACTTACTAAGTCCCATGATCCTCCAAGTACCCCTTAAGGTATGCTGGGAGTTGCTTGCGAGACATGCCACACCTCGCACATGCTGCTGAACTGCCCCTCCGTTGGCGCGCATTAAAAGTCGTCCTGAACCTTGAACCCGATCCCTCTCTTGTTTCCAAAAACTAACGGCGCAGTTCCAACCCTATGCCCCAAACCTCAAATGCACTCGCTGTGCAGTGCGGGGGCGTACAGGTTTCCTACTCCGTATCGCACTACGCTTTCGGTCATCACAACATCCGAATGACCTATGCGAGTTGAGACTGCAGCTAAAGGCAACCCTATACACCCACCCAACCTTCCCCCTTGCATCACTAAATCTGATGCAGCCCAAGCCTAAACCTTCAAACCCTAAAGCCCATAAATCTCGAATCCCCTAAACCCCCAGCCAAGCGCCCTAAAAGGAACAAGCCCCAAGCAAGAAACGTCTAAATCCCGAACTCAAAGCTCTAAGGTAAAAGCCAGAAAGT
Organism: Symbiodinium sp. CCMP2592; assembly: GCA_905221615.1. Taxonomy (NCBI): domain Eukaryota; class Dinophyceae; order Suessiales; family Symbiodiniaceae; genus Symbiodinium; species Symbiodinium sp. CCMP2592. The sequence continues at coordinate 153,960 of CAJNDT010006205.1, forward strand.
TGGAATGTGATTATGCTAAACCCTTTATGGTAAATTATAAGGTATCCTACCCTGAAACCATATTCCAACTTTCTGGAGTTCCCTATAAGCCTGAAGCCCCGGACTCTACACCTTAACCCCGCAACCCCGCACCATAAATTATGAGACAACCCCCACACATACCCCAAACCCTAAACCCAAACCCTAAACCCAAACGCTGAGGCAGCTAAGCATCAAAAGCTTCAGCTCCAAACCCCAACACCCAAGCTGTTTAAGCACTAAATCCCGAAACCCTAAAGCCCCAAACCCCTAAAACCCTAGGATGCCCAGTAGTACCCTTATTCCCTTTTTGTAGTCCTAGGTTCCTTATAAAGGTACCCAATACCAAAAAGAGAGGCCTTCGTATTCTTAGGTTACTGGGTATCCTAGCTAAGCCCCTGGACCTAAACCCTAAACCCTAAACCATCATTGCTACTAAAGCCCTAAAAACCCGGACATCTGACAAAGCGAGCCTTCAGCCACCACTATTTTGGAATTAGGCCCCCCCAAAACTATATTTCAGGGTGGTCTTTTTTGGACGTCATTCCAGAATGGTAGTATACATGGACCCTTAGGGTAATCTTAGACCCTAAACCCTGAACCGCCTAAACCCTAAATCCATTAAACCCAAAATCCTCAGCTCTAAACCCTAAGCCTAAGCCTTAAGCCCAAACGCCTGGTCCCATGCCCTAATATCCAAAACCCTACAGGCCTAGAACCCTGAAGCCCTAAACCCTAAATCCTAAAACCCCTAAACCCCAAACCCTAAGCCCCTATAGATCCCTTTAAGGAACCCCTAGCCCTAGAACAAGCACCCTAGGCCCTGAGCCCTAAACGTGAAAGCCAGGCTGGCAGCCGAGCCCCCGGGAGCCGCCCTTCGCGTTCCGAGAAGGGTTCCTTTAGGTTCCTAACACTAGGGGGTTTAGGGTTTAGGGTTTTTTAGGGTTTAGGGGTTTAGGGTTTAGGGGTTTAGGGGTTTAGGGTTTAGGGGTTTAGGGGTTTGGGGGTTAGGGGTTTAGGGGTTTAGGGGTTACCACGTAGGGCTCAGTAGTACCCTTATTCCCTTTTTGTAGTCCTAGGTTCCTTACAGAGGTACCCAATACCGAAAAGGGAGCCCTTGTTTATTCCTAGGCTACTGGGCATCCTAGAGAAGGGGTCGAGATATGATAGGGTTCCTTTAACGTATTGGCTGTAAACTCAACCTTTCAACTTTTGGGGTTCTTATAACGTAGTCGATTCTGAAAGTTTCAACTTTTGTTTCTTTGGGTTTCGGCCAGTGGGTCAAAGGCACCGAAATCGGGGTTCCTTTAAAGCTTACTTTAATGATTCCTTTAAAGGATCTATGAGGGTTCAGGGTTTAGAGTTTATAAAGGGTTGCTGTAAGGTGCGAGGGTTTCGGGTGCAGGGTTTAGGGTTCGGGGTTTCGGTTTCAGGGTTTGGGGGTTTCAGGATGCTTTATAAGGGTTGTTGGATTATGATTAACACGGATCTAGCAGGGGGTGCTATAAGGGCTCCTGTAGGAGCCCTAAATAGTAGGATCCTTATTATAAGGACCCCAAATAAGGTACCCCAATTTTCGGAAACTACCATATTCCTTGAGTCTCTGGGAACCAGCTCCTAAGTCTTAAACCATCTTAAACTCCTGTAGGAGTCCCGACTAAGGCTTGGCAACACTGCCACTTTTAACATTGCTGCTACCATTACTGTTACCAGTTTAGCTTTTTGGGCTTTAGGGGTCTATGGTCCCTACAGGAGTTGCAGGGTTTAAGGTTTAGGGTTCCCAGAAGGGATCGGGAAGAGTTCCAGGATTTGGAGTGGCTTTCGGATAAGAGTTCCCATGCATTTGTGATCTTTGGAATTGTTGTTTCCAGTATCTTAAGCTACGAGGGTTCCTATGTTATAGGCTTTTGGGGGTAATAGGGTTTTAGGAATGGGTTTAGCTTTAGGCTTCAAGCAGAGTTTAGGGCTTAGAGCTGCAGGGATTTTCCGGGCAATTGTGAGGGCCGCTAATATGATCTACCTTAACCCCACGTAACCTACCTTTCTAAGGACTTATATAAAGAAATCATATTAGGAAACCCTAAAAAAGTAGGTCCCTTAGGGTCCAGGTAAGGCATATTCCTTGAGTCTCTGGGAACCAGCTCCTAAGTCTTAAACCATCTTAAACCCAGCGTCTGCAACCCAGAGCCTCCAAAACCCCTTAGTTAAGGAATATACCTTAAATTATAATAGGATCCCTAATATGATTTTAAGGTATATTCCTTAATTAAGGGGTTTTGGAGGCTCTGGGTATTGTGCCTTAGTAGTAAGTAGTAATCCTTGTGTACTGTTTAAGGGTTCCCTTAAAGGGCTCCCTTAAAGGTTCCCTTTATGGGAAGCTCAAAAGACTCTGAGGGTTCCTTAAAGGTTCCTTTATAAGATGCCTACACTACTAATCCCAAGTAAGAGTTGGGGCGCGAGCTTTCAGAGATCTGTCAGGAGCGAGAGGAAGAAGGCCGCGGGTGTTGGACCGGACTGTTCTGACTTCTGTTGGGTCTTTTAGGCTTCTATCAGGGCTAGCAAGGTTCGAATTGTCTTACAGGTTTCTAGACTTAAAGCCTTTGGGCCTGTTGGCGGGCTAAGGATTCGGATTTGACGGGTTTACCTTCACGGCTTCGGGGCTTGCAGGCTGTAGGGTCTGTCTAGGGGCTTGAGGGTTATTAGTGGGTTCGGCCACGCTTGGGCATTCAAGGCCTAGGGGGCCAAAGATGCCCTACTTGGAGGATCATGGGACTTAGTAAGTAAGGTTATAAGTACCTTAATTGGGGTTATAAGTATAGTTACCCTAATTATAACCCTAGTTACTAAGTCCCTTGATCCTTTAAGTAGGTTCCTGAGTAGTACCCTTTTGTCCTTTTTGTTTAGGTTCCTCTTATTACAACCGAATAGTGGCAAAAAGGGCACCCTTATTACAAAGGGGCTGCTCAGAAGCGTAGTACCGAGACCCTTAAGTGAAGTCCGTTGTGAGATGATGAGGTAATCTGGACATAAATAGGCCAATCTGAACAAGGTACGACGTTTGAGCATCTAGCAATCTAGGCAGGGCACACAAGTGGCAGGGAGCATGGCTGCATTTCTGATGCCGCAATACTTCGATTCTTGCTCTGAAAAATGGTAGTGGTTTTTCCCAAGCCCACAACATTAACAGTTTCGACAGTAGTCTTGTATCTCCATGCAAATTATTTGAATTCAGACTAGAATCGACTAGAAGTTTCGCAACCCGAGACCCACACAAAACTAGTCTTGATCGTGGTGAACCAGAACCCGAAACCATTAGATACCCGTATTTGTGGCTAATATTATTCCTGAGGAACGGAGTCAGTGAAGAGTCTTTCCAAGACAAGAGTAGCTTTTGGGGCTGGGGGGGTTGGGTTTGAACATCACTCACGAGACTTTGAGGCCCCAAAAGGCCACATAAAGAGAAGTATGTCAAGTATGTTGAGGATCCCAAACTGCTTTAGGGCTTCGAGTTTGGGGTTTAGGGTTTAGGGAAGATTCGGGTTTGGGGCCTGGTAGTGGATACACTTCACACTTTTTGAAAATAATACTACCCACTATAAAACTGAAAGTGTGCACTTCTGGGAGTGTTAGTAGGGGCCTTAATAATTACCTCGGGTTCCCTTCACGGGGTTCTATACCTTGGTATGAATTCAGCAACTACGTTTTAGTTGCCCTGAAGGCAAAGAAGAAGACAAAGCTGCCTGGCATCAAGCTCGTCATCTTCGATTTCGACTTGACCCTGGCTGCCGTGCATGCTCCTTCGCCTGCTAATTTTTTGGGCAAAGCGGGGTGTGCTGATTCGGTGTATGCCCTCTTTTGGGTAGGCGCGCTTTGGAGAAAGGGGCGTCATTGCACTTAAAAAAAAAATTGGGGCCTTTAGAGTTTAGGTCTAGAGGAGGCTTCATAATGAGAGTAGGGTTCCTTTAAAAGGATCTTTAAATGGGTCTATAAGGGATCTATAGTAGGGTTAATTACCTATAGTATTCTTCCTTACGGTTCCTTATTATAATTGTACTGTAAAGGAGCCCAAAACCCTATTCTGATTTTTAAGGCCCCTATAGTAGAGGTTTTCTCCGCGAATCATCGCTTAGGGGTTTAGGGCTTACGTGATAATGGTAATGTAGCAGCCTGGACGATTCTAGCTCGTAGCATTCTCCCCATGGTTCCTTGTTATAACGGTTCTGTAATATGTAGTATAGGGACAAATAATTACCTATTACTCTGGGGGTTCCTTATTATAGCTATAGTATAATATTTCCCAAAACCCAAACACGTTAGCATCTCCGATGACGTGTGCCAGACATGTCTGGTGAGGAGCTGGCTACTTTGTTGAAAGACGCAACACAGAAATCGACTGCGAAGAGCGGGGAAGAAGGATCACTAAACCCTAAACCCTAAACCGTTCACTAAACCCCAAACCTCACTGAAGGAACAAGCCTTGTAAAGGAAGTCGAGCTTCAAGAGGCAAGGCCGCTCAGACTAAAGTAGGAGTTGCGCTTGGTGGAACTGCTAGCAATCGCAGACTTGATCAAAATCGACGGGATACTCATCACTGGCGGTGCTGGTAACATTGGCTCTGATCTGCATGGGGTCTATTGTGGCGGTGATTTGGTGGATTGGGAAGCATCAGACGTCAACGTTGGCCCATCTTTGTGGCAGCTGGGTCATCTAGGACCTAGAGTAGGCCCTTATTCCCGTTTTTAGGGTTCAGGTTCCATTGTAAGCCCCTGTAAACCAAATAGGGCACCCTTTTTATTCCTAGCCTGCTCTTGGGTCATGTCGTCTTCCGTTGTTTCCGGCCATCTGTCTCTGTTACTACTGTAACATGGTACAAGATACCATGGACTGAAATAAAACACTTACAGCTGATCTACGTAGATATGTTCATCCGTGCTCATGCAGTTCTGACCCCCGAAGCCCTTGAACTCCATGTTAACCCTAAACCCTAAACCCTAAACCCTAAACCTTAAACCCTAAACCCTAAACCCTAAACCCTAAACCCTAAACCCTAAACCTTAAACCCTAAACCCTAAACCCTAAACCCTAAACCCTAAACCCTAAACCTTAAACCCTAAACCGTTTTTTGTTTCAGAAGTCCGGCTCCAAAGTTTTCGATGCCGCAAGCACTACCGAGGCCTGGGGCTCTGCCAGATCGTCTTGGTCTAGGATGCCCAGTAGTACCCTTAGGGATCTATAAGGGTTCCTTAAAGGGATCTATAAGGGTTCTATAAAGGGTTTAGGGTTTCCGAAATTTAGCCAGATCGTCTTGGTCTAGGACCCAGAGTAGGCCCTTATTCCCTTTTTTGAGGGTTCAGGTTCCCTTATAATCCCCTTTAAACCAAAAAGGGCACCCTTTCTATTCCTGGCTTACTCTTGGGTCTAGTCTTGGTGCTGGAGTTGATACTTTGGGGTGTAGTGGTTACCGGTTTAGGGTTTGTAAGGTTTAGGGGTTGAGGGATTAGGGGTTTAGGGTTTAGGATAATCTTGAACCTGTTTGGGGTGCCTCCAAAGTGTTACACTTGAAGGGTATAAAAAACTTTAAAAAAGCTTTTTTACCTATTTGGGGAGCCTCCAAATTGGTACGCTTGAATTCCCCCTACTTGGAGGATCATGGAACTTAGTAAGTAAGGTTATAAGTACCTTAATTGGGGTTATAAGTATAGTTACCCTAATTATAACCCTAGTTACTAAGTCCTTTGATCCTTTAAGTAGGATATGAGCTTCAGCATCCTTACTCCGCAGTTCTTGGGCCTGATAAACCCTCCTCGGCCCAGGTCTTTCACAATCTCACCGGTGGTGCGGAGGGGCAGGCAGGGAACAAGGGCACGGGTGAGAGCTTCGGGACATGATCTGCTCAAAAGTGGTGTTCAAGTGTAGGGTTCAATGAGGACTCAAGCATGACCCTAAACCCTAAACCCTAAGTCCCTCCTAAGCAGACTCGGAGTCGCAACTCAGACGGCTAAGTTTCTCGAAGTAGCACTCGACAGCGCACAATCGTCGCAATCGTGAGTGTTTTTGATGCTGGTTCTTGGGTTAACCGTCAAGACACCATCGAAGCACGCTTGCTCGAATTACCGGCTTTGGTCGTTGTGCTCTACAAGGACTGCAAAAACACCTTCCTACAGTACTTATGGTTAAGCCGCTATACAACCTAGGATGCCCAGTAGTACCCTTATTCCCTTTTTGTAGTCCTAGGTTCCTTATAAAGTTACCCAATACCAAAAAGAGAGGCCTTTTTATTCTTAGGTTACTGGGTATCCTAGCAACTCAATGAGCCGCAAAGTTGCTCAGGGTGTCGGCAGCTGCATCGCCAATCCACCATGGGCCACGACGGAGCGAGGCCCGCTTGGAAAGTGACATTATAGGATCCTTAAGGGAGGGTGGTTCAAGGTGGGAGGGTATAAGGAATCCTTAGGGGACTGTAAGGGAACCTTAGGGAGTACTAGGGAGAATCAGGGATCACTAGGCTATATACCCCCCTTGGACCCCCCTCCCTTAAGGATACTACAATGACAGGGTGCAGGAGCAAAATCCTGAAACTTGTGGACCCCTAGGTCGAAACTCTAAACCCTGAACCCCAAAACCCTGGACCCGAAGCCGTGCAAAAACAAAAGTGCAGGTAAATCCCAACCCTCATGAACCCTAAAGCCCTAAGCCCTATTCAGTAGTTGGGCTTGAGGTGTTTTCCTCCTTCACTTCAGGCCCCTTTGTTTTACCAGGTAAGGTCGCTTCTCCTCGTGATTCAGGGTTTAGAGTTTTAGGTTGTTAGAGGCCAAGCTCGGTTCGGGATCGTGAGCCTGCGTGCAGAGTTTAGGATTTGCTGCTGGGGCCTGGGGTTTAGGGGTTGAGGGTTTCGGGGTAGGGTTTAGGGTTAGCAGCCGATGCCGCAAACTCCGCAAACCCCCCCACCGACCAGGACCCCCAAGTGTCCACGCGTGGAGCGGTTATGGTTCTCAATTATGGGTATTCAAGGTACAAGAGAGTTGTTACCCCGCGCCCTACACAGGGGTCTCGGTAACTGTTTCGGTCTGGAGGTTCCTTGCTTTGGATTCGGCTCTACACCCTGAATCGCAGGCGAAAAATGTTTTGACACAAAAAAACAAAACAATGACCCCAGCTCTAAGCCGTTGCAAATTTGACGTCTTACGAGAACCTGATGCTGCTTCACTCTGTTTACTATGTGAGAAGTGTTTCGCAATCACTACCCGAAGACCCGATAACTCGAAAGCCGTAAGCACTGAACACGACAACCTCAAACCCTGAAAGGTCTTAGTCGGAGCCAGAGCTTATAAAATCCTGACCAAGGCTGAACAGTACATTTCCTAGGCCCCCAACCCCTACACCCCTGAAGCGAACAACGACAAAGAGCTTTCGAAACCCTATCTAAAACCCTCAGTCCTAAACCCTAAACGAACCCTGAACTCCTGAACTAAATCCCTCTAAAAGCCTCTAGAAGCCCAGTGCACCCTATCAAAGGTTAAAGCCCTTAGCTGCCCAAGCCCCACTTGTAGAAGAACCCATGGGTTGCTTCAATGAGGGTCCTTTACAGCGCGTATATAGCAAGCGCTACTTCATGGGTATTCTGAGAACTGTATCCTCTTCTAGTGATTAAAGCACCCTGTATAAAATAAGTTTAGGCCCCTCAAAATCCCACAAGGGAAATCCCGTATAGAAACCCGAAGCCCGCGCTCCCTTCCTGGAATCCTTTCTTATTGAACCGTTTGAAGATTAATACCTTCCCCCTAATATTAACCCCCCCTCCCCCTAATGTAAAACTTTATTTCCGGGGTTCTAATTTAATAATAGAGGGGTTGTGTTCGGGGCATCCACGTATGAGTCGGATTGAGAATAATATAATGAGCCAGACACAAAGACCGCCCATCACGCAGCCGTTCCGGCTGTAGAGCCCTAAACCCTAAACCCTAAAGCCCCGGAGCTCTAAACTCTATAAAGCCCCGAACCCTAAAGCCTTAGACCCTAAAGCTCTGGTCTCTTCGGTTTGATTAGTACAGCTGTAGTCTTTGGCTCTATTAAATCTCATACAATTCTGGCTCCCCACTAATGTTTTTACTTAACTTAAAATTATAGGCTCGAAATCGCGAAATCCTGGCGGCGAGTTAAGTTCATATTAGGGGGGCTTTAATATTAGGGGGAAGGGATTACTGTTTGATTCTGACTCCTAGTTATGGTAGTATTGATGTTACAGCCAGGCTTCATCATATTGACTGAGACTTCGAAAGCATTCTAGCAGAAGGCCGAAGGCCTTTAGCCGTTTCTTAAGGTTTAAGAGTTTGCGGGTGTAGGGTTTAGGCAAGCCCGAAACTCAAGACCCTAAACCCTAGACCCCGAAGCCAAAGCTCTGAAAGGTCAGGTGCGTCGGCTCATAGACCTCGGTCTTCCCAGCTTGTTTTTCTTGCGGCTTAGGGTTTAGAATGGGGTTCCTGTTTAGGGTTCCTTTGAAGGGTTAATCAGGGTTTAGCGTCAGGGTTTCTGTAAGGGTTTAGTGTTTAGGGTCTGGTGTTTAGGGGCTTGGCTTCATGAGGTTGAGGATTTGAAGGTTAGGAGTTTCGAGGTCAGAAAGTTTAGGGCTTAAGTGTTTAGCAACCGAGTAACTATCCTTGAGCCTTTTGGCATGTATATACATAGATAGTATATGTATATACATATGTTTATTTGTTTGCTTATGTTTTACAGCTTGCTTAATTGAAGTGCCATCTCAAAGGTTGAGTTTAGCTCCTAGTAGTCTCGACAGGAAGTTACAGGGATCCTTGCAGGGTGCTATTTGTAAATTGCAACCTGGACTCTGAACCATAAAGCCTAAATTACTAAACCCAAAACCCCTCAGCCCTGAAACTGCCAGGGCCCGGGTTCAGCTTCAAAGCTCTGGGCGGTGAGCCCCGCGTTCGACTCCTCTCAGAGACTTTGCGACGGCTAAAGGCGAGAGCTTTCAGTGTTTAGGGGTTTCGGGCTTCGGGCTGAGAATATAGGGTCAAGGGTGCAGTTTAGAGTTTAACTGGGGGTTTATGGTTCAGAGTTGAAGGTTCAGCGAGTGGCATAGAGGATTTTGAGTGTGTTAAAGACTGGGGCTTTCGGGTCTGGGGCTGAGGTTCTTTGCTTGTTCGGGTCAGCGGATTGGGACATGTAGCAATGCACCTAAACCCATAATGGACTCTACGAAACCCAGACACAGCCTTCAAGAAACGGTTTACAAAGGGCCTAGTTTGCGAAGGTTAAGGCGCAGCCATGCGGACATGAGAGGTGTGTAAGGGGAGACTGAGTAAGGCCATCAAGCTGAGGCAGACAATTCAAAGGGATTCACAACGGCAAAAAGGGACAGGAAAAGCTTGTTGCAATCACGTCCTGGTCGCAGCAGCCACCTGTGCAGGAATACGATATTGACCTCATCATTTGCACGAAAGGTCTGGTCGGGACCTGTCGGAAGATACTTCAGGACCGACGGTGTCTTGTTTCCCGAAAGCATCGCGAAGGGTTCTTCCGTGCGGAGCCGGCTAGAGAAGTACATAGATGACAGACATAGCGTCGAGTACATAGATGACATGCAATGACACTATGACTCTATGACTCTATGACTCTATGATTCTGTGACTCTGTGACTCTGTGACTTACTTGCTTACTTACTTGACTCTATGACACTTGACTCCTATGACCCTATGACTCTGTGACTCTGTGACTTACTTGCTTACTTACTTGACTCTATGACACTTGACTCGTGACTTACTTGTTTTCTTACTTGACTCTATGACACTTGACTCTATGACTCTATGACTGACTCTATGACACTGTGACTCTATGACTCTGTATCTACATCTTATAATCTCTCTTCTAAAGCGAGGGTGGCACCGTTGTCATCGATCGGGAATGCAACCCTTCACAAGGATTGGCTTGGTCGAGCGCCCAAACGCTGGGTAAAGTTACCCATTTTAGGCGCCGTGCGCAACTCTTCACAGGGATTGGCCTGGTCGAGCGCTCAAACGCTAGGTAAAGTTACACATTCTTGGCGCCCCGTGCAACCTCAGGGATTGGCCTGGTCTCTGCTCAAACGCTGGGTAAAGTTACCCATTTTAGGCGCCCCGTGCAACCTTTCACAGGGATTGGCCTGGTCGAGCGCTCAAACGCTAGGTAAAGTTACACATTTTTCAACTTACTAGGCGCCCCGCGCAACCCTTCACAGGGATTGGCTTGGTCGAGCGCCCAAACGCCGGGTAAAGTCACACATCCCAGGTTCCCCACGCAGCCCTGCACAGGGATTGGCCTGGTCGAGCGCCCAAACGCTAGGTAAAGTTACACATTTTGCGGTTGACTCGCAACTTTTCACAGGGATTGGCTTGGTCGAGCGCCCAAAGGCTAGGTAAATACACTTTAGATGCGCTTCGAGGCGCAATTTGCAACCCTTCACACGGATTGGCGTGGTCGAGTGCGCGAACTTGCAACCCTTCACAGGGATTGGTGTGATCGAGTGCGCGAATGCGAGGTAAAGTTGTTACTTTTGATGTGCATTGAAAGGAATTTTGCTACCCTTCACAGGGATTGGCGTGGTCGAACGCACGAACGCGAGGTAAAGTTACTACTTTTGATGTGCATTGAAGTGAAATTTGCAACCCTTCACAGAGATTGGCGTGGTCGAGTGTTCGAACGCGAGGTAAAGTTGACACTTTTGCTGCGCATGAAGGTTTGGTAGTAATAGTAGTAATAGTAGTAATAATAGTAATAATAATAATAACTAATAATAGTAATAATAACAATAATAATAATAGTAATAGTAGTAATAGTAGTAGTAATAATAGTAATAATAATAATAACAATAATAATAATAATAGTAATAGTAGTAATAGTAGCATTGGTAGTAATAGTAGTAATAGTTGTAATAGTCGTAATACTTGTAATAGTAGTAATCGTAATAAGAGTAGTAATAGTAGTAATAATAGTATTACAGTATTATAGTAGTAATAGTAGTAATCGCTGCAATAGTAATAATAATAGTAATAGTAGTAATAGTAATATTAGTAGAGTAATCATAATAATAGTAGTAGTAGTATAGTAATAATAGTTTGAAACCCAGAAGCACTAAACCCAGAATCTTTTGAATCCAGAAGCCCTTAACCGCAGTGCTAAACCCCTAAACCCAGAAGCCCTGCACCCAGAAACTTTGAAACCCAGAAGCACTAAACCCAGAACCCTTTGAAACCAGAAGCCTTAAACCGCAGGGCTAAACCCAGAACCCCTGGAACCAAAAACCCCTAAATCCAGAAGCCCTGCCCCCAGAAACTTTGAAACCAAGAAACACTAAACCCAGAACCTTTTGAAACCAGAAGCCCTAAACCGCAGCGCTAAACCCAGAACCCCGCTAAACCCAGAACGCTTTGCAACCAGAAGCCCTAAACCGCAGTGCTAAACCCAGAACCCCTGGAACCGAAAACCCCTAAACCCAGAAGCCCTGCACCCAGAAACTTTGAAACCCAGAAGCACTAAACCCAGAACCCTTTGAAACCAGAAGCCCTAAACCGCAGCGCTAAGCCCAGAACCCCACCCAACCTGGAACCAAAAACCCCTAAACCCAGAAGCCTTGAACCGCAGTGCTAAACCCAGAACCCCTGGAACCAAAAACCCCTAAACCCAGAAGCCCTGCACCCAGAAACGTTGAAACCCAGCACTAAACCCAGAACCCTTTGAAACCAGAAGCTTTAAACCGCAGCGCTAAACCCAGAACCCCTGGAACCAAAAACCCCTTGTTCCGACACAAGCTGACGGGATTTCAAACACATCGATCTCGGCATTACTATGTACTTCAGAATTAGATGCACTTCACTCCATGACTTTATGGTTCTATGCACTGGATTCTATAACGTAGCGCAAAACTCTTCGCTAATGAGGCTTTCGGACCAATTGTCTTCTAGTTTTCGATATACTTCTAAGCCTTTGGCCAGCCAGGGGAGATTCGAGGAAGGAAGTGCATGTTCGAGTTGTCAATGCTTGCGCTTCACATCATATTTTCGCGAAGAAGAACTCATGCGCCCGAAAATGCAAATCGCCAGGACTTCCATTGCATGCAGCCCTCCCAAAGTGGAACATCAAACGGAGCTTCAGCTGAGCATGAAAGTTTCGAAGCCATGTTTCTTGAGGGCTGGGTCAATTTTCTTGATTTAGGATCAAAAAAACGTGGTTGAAGGGCCTTAAAGCTTTGATCCTCATACACCTGCCGCGGGGGGGGGGGCATCAGAGCTCGGACATATGTAACATGGGTATAAGGGCTTTGAAGTTTTGCATTCCCACGAAGAAGCAGCGAACTGCCCGGCCCATCCTCGAGGTTCGGACGGTCTTCGACGAGCCCCAATGCCTTCAAGCCGAACCCGATTTCGAATTTCCCAAATTCGGTGCATGACGACGGAAATCCACAGCTCGAAAGTCGGCACCACCAAAACAAAACCTCAAAACCTGAACCCGAAAGCCTCTGCCCCGGAAGCATATGGTATGCTTCGCAGAGAGGTTTCGGATTATTGTGTTTCCGAACTTCAGAACCTAAGCCGTAAATCATCCTAACTCCGAAGACCCTCCATCCCACTCGCCCAAGAAAACGTAGCCGAAATCCCAACCCCGAAACTCCAAGAGCCAAAAAAATCCCAAAGACCCTGCACCGAAGAAAGGACCCTAAAGCCTAAACCCATAGAGCACACGGGGTTTAGGGTTTAGGGCTTAGGGTTTAGGGTTATAGGGTTATAGTACCCCTGAAAAGGAAGCCTGTAAAGGCACCTTGAGCTTCAAAGGAACCCTTGCAGGCCTTAACCTTAGAAGCAGCCGGGCTGTTTAGAGACTTATAAAGCCTGAGCTTGAAGCCAGGATGCCCAGTAGTACCCTTATTCCCTTTTGTAGTCCTATAGGTTCCTTACAAAGGTACCCAATACCAAAAAGGGGGCCCTTTTTTCCTAGGTTACTGGGCACCCTTGAGACTTATAAAGCCTGAACTTGCATCAAAACCCTTATAGTAGCCCTTACCGACCCTTTTAAAGGAACATTTTCAACGAAGCCCTAGTCTAATTATTAAGGCCCCTACATTAAAAGGACTGCGGCCTCCTAGCCTTCTTCCGGTCGGGGGCCCCAAGAGATCTGGGCTTCGTGGCCTATAAGATGGGTTTAACAGTGTAGAGTCTCGGGATTTAGCGGTTGAGGGTTTAGGTTTTGAGGTGTAGATTTAGGGTTTAGGGTTTAGGGTTTAGGGTTTAGGGTTTAGGGCTTGAGGTTTCAGGGTTCAGGTTTTGAGGTGTAGATTTGTTGGGGGTTAGGCTTTGGGGTTTAGGGTTTAGTTTCGGGATTTGCAGTTTGCGCTTTGCTTCAAAGCAGCGGCTTGGATAAATAGTTATTCGTATAACATACTATAATCGTAAACACGAGCCCTGAGGGTATTCTACGTTCAGGGTTCAGGGCATCCACTGTTTCGAGATTGGAGTTTGAGGCCTTCGGGCGTATGGTCTCCAAGTACTGAAGTTCTGGGTCGGTCCATTTTCGGGTTTGGCTTAGGGTGGAGATCTTCAGGGCCTTCGTAGCAAATTTTGAAGCTCGTTTTGGTGTTGGGTGACATGGAGGCTCTGGTAACTTCGAAGTGCTCTGCATGTGTGTTTTGATGTCTGCTACCCATTGGGGGACTTGCATGTCGATGATGTTTTGTTTTTTTCGGGCATAGCACTTTGACTTCAAGGATTCTATGCCGGGGGGAGAGAAGAACAGAAAGCAAGAAGCAGCAGTCATGCAAAGCTGTTCCAGACAAGTCTGGGACTTTCTGGTTTCACCTTAGGGCTTTGGGTTTTTGGTTTAGGAGCGGTTGAGTGCTTTTGGTTGGGCACGGCTCCTCGGATTTGCGGTGTTGCGCAGCTTGAGTCGGCAGAGAAAGCTAAATGATTTCCAATAATTTTCCATAGGCTCCTTTTATGATCGAAGTAGACTCTGCCACAAAGCGTTGTTCCAGATAATTAAGGCTCCCGATTATGTACCTTTTGTTCTGCCACGGCCCGGTTTCGGACTTTACCAAGCACATATTCAGATCGTGCACCAATGCCTAACCTGACCTGAATCGTCATATCCAACCCCGAGCGCCTACACCACTAGCAGACACGAACGGCCACAGGCAGAGTAGCCTGTTTGCGCAACTCCTGAAGGCATCATGTTCTGAAGCTCAACACCCCAAACCCTACATCATAAGTCATAAGCCCTATTAGGGAGTTCGATAGACGCAACCGATAGGATCCCTCGGAAAACAAGTTGGAATTACTACAGAAAGCTCCAGAGAGCCCTCATCCGAAACTTGTTTTCAATCCTGTGGGCATGTTTCTGCTTGGAGGATCATGGGACTTAGTAAGTAAGGTTATAAGTACCTTAATTGGGGTTAGAAGTATAGTTACCTTAATTATAACCTTAGTTACTAAGTCCCATGATCCTTTAAGTGTTCATGAAATGAAATTGCTGAAGAAGCAAGCCTTGTAAGGCATATGGCGGAAGGACTGCAAAAGACGTTCCTCAAACTCCGACACCCAAATGCTACACCCCAAGCCATAGCGACCCTAGAAGCCTTGCCTTCACTTACCCGAACCAGTTGTTTTGGGTAAAGGGTCCCTACAGCTTCCAACCTGCGAAAAAATAGGTTGAGGTAGATTAAGAGCCCTAAATCTCAAACTCTGAACCCTAAACCATAACCCTGTGAGCCTTAAGCTGATAGACGAATGTCGCCAGGACCGTTTATGGAAACATCGGTGACTGCTACGGCTGCTCACAGGAGAGATGGGGAGGGGTTTCTATTAGGGCCCTATGCAAGGGTTCTGCAAAGGTTCCACTAGGGCTCTATAAGGGTTCTAGGGTTCCACAAGGCCTCTATGATTACAAGGATTCTGTAAGGGTTCTATAAGGGTTCTACAATGACATTACAAGGTCTCCACGAGTTTTCTACACGAGTTTGGTAAGGGTTCTATAAGGGTTCTATCAAGGTCGTATAGGCCAGGCTCCTCATTCTGTGGCCTTATTCAGGATCCGAAAATCTAAGGTGGTGTTGTCTTTAAAGCTGGGCTGTCTTGCTGGCTTCGAGTTGCAGGGTTCAGTGATTTGGACATTTGGAGGTTTGAGGATTTGGTGCTGGGTTTAAGTTTTTTGGGGCTGTAAGATTTGACCTTCTGTGGCCCATGATGGCCTTGTTACATCCTGTTGTTATTTGGGGCTTGGCATAGGGTTCATCAAATTCTGACGCTTGCGACCTATGGTGTGTTGCACCGTTCCTGTTTAGCCCAGTCTTCAAGGAGTTTGACATCATGTCGTCCGTGGAGAAATGGTCTCCGTCGATGGTGCCTCGGCTGAAGCCAGTAGCTTTTTGTGGACATGTGATTTCGGGTTTACGGCTTCAGGATTTCAGGGTTTAGGGCTTAGGGGGTGCTTTGGCTTTGACCAGGGATGAAACTTGAAACATTCTGCAGGGCGGTAGTGTGGCAAACCCTGCGCGCTTCATGCTGTTCTTGATCCTTTGATACCGCAAGCCTGCGCCCTAAACCCTAAACCCCTAAACCAAACCTTAAACCCACGCACCCCTAAACCCTAATTAGACGTTGCATGGTTGCCTGGTGTCAGGCAGACTGAGCCTGTGGCTCCGGTGTGGGAGTATTTGGCTTGCCGTATCTGTCTTACTTGGAACATGATTTTTTGACTTCGTAAGTAAGACTAGAAGTACATAGTTGGCATGTAGTTCAAACCACTCGATGCTCAGTTCCCTACTCCTTCAGGCAGCTCTGTAGCTATGAAAGGTTCAGCGGTTTGGGGTTCAAGAGAAGCCCCAACAACGACAAGCGGCAAGGACGTGGCAGCCCTGCAGTGGCCTCAGCCGGACCCAGCACAAAGCTGACGAGAACTGTTGATGCCGGGTGTCCGGGGCAAGGCATTGGATTTTTGCCTCCAGGATTTGTTGGTTTAGGGTTTAGATTCGTAAACCGTAAACTTGCCCTGAACTCTGACTGGGATGGTGGGAACTTTATTTGACCACAGGCAGAAAGAAGGATTCCCGAGCATCTCTCATGCTCGGTTTGAGCTTGGGGGTGATTGTCTTGCTAGACTTCTGCTCAGGAGGCTCTCCCAGGGGGGTTTAGTGTTGACTTTGTGGTCCTGTGTTTTCCTTCGATGTCGACTGCATGGGTTGACTGTGGCACGACGAAGACATGTTTTGTTCGCTGGTACTGAGGGGACCTTGTGGCTCAGCACTAGCAGCATGAGTACGAAAGTCGCGCTTTTCTTGCCACTACCCATGAACCTCCAAGTACAAGGGGCCATACCCCTGTAGTCTTAAGCTTTCACAGAGCTCCTGAGCCCTAGCAGAAAGTCTAATCCTCAAACTCAAACCTGGGAGTTTCCGAAGATTCGGGGTACCTTATTTCGGGGTCCTTAAGCAAGCATAGGCTAACCCCACACCTCACATCCTATACCCCCCCTACGCTTTCACGCCATTTCTCGACCCGCCTAACAATTCAACCCTTAAATCCCCCAAAACACAAAGCACCTCCCAAAACCAATACAACAATCCCGAAAACAAAGCAACCCACCAACCAATACAACAATCCAAAACACAAACAAAATCAAAACAACCTCCTTCCCCCACACCTCAACCCTTCAAAACACCAAAACACAAAGCACCTCCCAACTCAACAAAAACACCAGCACACAAAACAAAATCAAAACAACCTCCTTCCCCCACACCTCACATCCTGTACCCCCCCACCCTACGCTTTTACCTCAATTCTCAACCCGCCTCCCAAAATCAAAACACTAAAACACAAAGCACCTCCCAAAACCAATGCAACTACCCAAATCCTACTCTCAACCATAAAATGATCAACATCCTAACATGAGGTGTGGGGTAAGACCCTAATAGAAAAATCCCCAAATCCCATAACCTTGCCGCGAGCACCGCGAGCTTCGCGAGGCTTTGTCAGGCGTCCCATGAATGACATGACATAGAATAATAATTACTGTGAAGAATAATTATTATTGTATGTTATTTTCGTCTTGCTTATCTCTTCTCGTAGTGTCTATTGTCCTTCCATCCACAATTTCAACAGATAGTTTTCCATTCCTTACATAAGTTGTCAGCACGCAGTTGTCAATATGTGGTAAATTGTCTGTTAGTGTTTTCATAACTTCATCCTTTACCAAGTTTAGATCATTATTAATTTCAATCATTTCCTGTTTGTTTGTATATCCAGATGCTTCTGCCTTTTTTTTTCTAAGTCATCAATTCTTTAAATGTGTTTTGTAAAATATGGTTTTTGTATAATACAATATCTAAAATGCTTTCTCTTGGTTGTCAGATTTAATCTCATAATATTCTAATGTCTCCTTCTTTGGAAACTTAATATCTTTGTTGTTGAGTTTATTAACATATACACTCCTTTATTCTTATAAATATCACTTTTTGTATCCACTGTTTTTTTGTTTAACTGGTCTTCTTTAAGTTTATTTACTGTTTTTCAATTAGTTCTAACTTATCTAATATCTCTTGAAAGCGCGTTGCCTTTGTTTCTTTAACATCATCTACATCACTCCTCTTGCTATATAAAAGTTTTATATGAAAACTTTTTAAAAGAGTTTTAGTCTAAAACGTGTTTAAATATGTAGTTACTGACTACAATTTACCATATGCTACTTTGTATTTATTCGTACGGTCTAAACATTTCCTACATAGTTTGTTGTAATCTATGTTTTTGTTCCTACTCTTGAAGTAATGATGGTTTCTACATATCTTACAACTCGGACAATACCGTATGTCATCTAAATTACATTCGCGATGGCATTCATCATGAACATTAAACGATACAATGATTTCATCTACATATCTGACCGTATACTTAATTGATTTTATAATAAAACTATAAAGTCAATTCCTTAATGCTTTAACGAAACTAATTAAGCACCTGCTTATGAGATGCTATTGAATGTTCCATCATTACTTCCCTTTCATGAGCCCATCCAATGTGAAACGAAAGGTGTTGGGGGTCTCTCTTCCAAAACGGCAGACTCGCCCTGTCATATTGTATTAGAAATATTCCTGTAATCAATTTCAATCTTTGAACTGCTTATGTCTTCTATATCTTTTTTAATTTCAATTATTTCAGTTTCTACACGTTCTAATCGTTCTTCTAATTCTTCGGGTGTTATTTGTCTTGAACCCCGTCCTGTATCGCATATTTCAACGCTCCCTGCTTGTAAATTAGTGTCCGGTTTAAAAACGTCGTCTGGTGAGGTATGTCTACCTGTTGAACCGAATTTGTAGTATTTCTTTTATCTATAACCGTATTAGTTGTTATTATGTAATTCTCGTTTGTTGTTTTTGTTTCCTGATGAAAAATTGTCTTTTACAACGACAAGGAAAGAATACAATATATACCACGAGCATTAATTCTAAATCCCTTGTCCGTGCTTTTCTCTGATGTATCGCTCATTTACATTCATTAGATTTTAATTTAAAATTCTTAACAACTGCTTTCACTAACTACAATATACTATAGCAACACCTCCTGTATTTGGAGACATTGCAACTTCTTCCACCTTTTCTATTTCATGAATTACTTCAATAATTTCACCATAACTCATATTATTATCCATATTATTATCCATATTATTAATAAGGATATAGAAAATTCTATCTATTATTAATAATGTCTAACATTCCAACCGTTGAACCTATTGACATCCCTGAGTATAAGTATAAAAAAACAGTAAATACGAGATGATGCCCAAACTCCCTATGAGAAGCGTTTTAGTTGCTTCTTCAACTGGTGGGAAGACTGATTTACTTCAGAACCTCATTTTGAAAATCTACCGAGGCAGTTTTGAAAGAATATACATATTTAGTCCGAGCGTTGATGTTGATGATACGTGGAACGCTGTTAAGAAATATATCCCCTTTACAAGACTTCTCTGGCATCTGGAGCCCGACAAGGATCCATAGACCCAATTATAAGAGTCCCATCACGCCTGGCGCCTTAATCCCCCAACTCTGGACCCTACACACCAACACTGCCAAAAACCCTCAAACCCGCACCCTAAAGTCCTAAAATCCCAAACCCCACAAAGCCCTAAACCCAAAACCCTACAACGCTCCAAGAAGGTTGGGATCGTCCGACTGCACCTTCACGGCCAGCAAAGGCCGGGCGTTGGCTCTTCGTTATCCCTAAACCCTACTTGGAGGATCATGGGGCTTAGTAAGTAAGGTTATAAGTGCCTTAATTCGGGTTATAAGTATAGTTACTTAATTCGGGTTATAAGTATAGTTACCATAATTTTCCCGTAGTCAAAAAGTCCCATGATCCTTTAAGTAATCGCCAAACCCTCATCCCGTGAACCATATTCCCTAAACCGAACCTCTGAACCCTAAACCCGAAACCCTCTGTCGGACGTGTAGGTCTCGCTGCAATATGGCTCATGCCAGCATGAACTCCGAACTTCAACCCTACACCCTACACCCATAGATCCCAAACCTAAACTTAAATCCATATGGTACCCCTTACTGTCTTAGTCGTAGACCCTCTTAGTACCGCTGTGTAATGCTTATCGGAAGCCTCATAGCATCTTTGTAGCAACCCTAAGCGGAACCGAGTATTCTTAAACAATCTTATGGTTCTTTTTCAACAGGGTTCTTCTTCAGAGTTAGCCCCGACCTCGCTCACAATTCCGGAATTTGCCTTAAACACCTGAAACATTCCAAAACGTACCTTTTCATGCCACAACATTCTAAAACCTTCCAAGAAATTCCAGAACATTGGGTCGAGGTCTGTCAGCAAAGAAAATGTGCCGCAAAGAATTGGGCAGCATTTCCCTTGCCAGCAGGCAAAGGTCGAGAGAATTGAAAACCGCACACACGCGATCCGGAAAGGATTTTTTTGGAGTTTTTTGGAATTTGTTGGAATGTTTTGGAATGTTTCGGAATGTTTGGGTATTTTTCGGAATCTTAGCGAACATTTCCAAACGTTGGATTGGCTTGTCCGAAAAAATCCCAACCGCATGCATCAGAGGTTGAAGCAAGGCATCGTTTTGGGCCTATTTTGGCTGTTGCTGGACGCCGCTGAACATTCCAAAACATTCTGTATCATTCCAGCCATTTGAGAAATTTTCGGAATCTGCTTCTTGGCTGCAAAGGCCACTGAAGAAGTACCCCATTGAAGAAGCACCATATGATTGTCAATGATGTATAACCTTGGCAGGAGCCACCAGTAACGAAAAACGGCAAAAACATTCTATGTCATCCGAGACTTAAACCCCTAAGCCTGCACTTAAGCTTAAGCCATGCTACAAACCCTCAGCAGGAGCCTTTCTGGGGACCTTTACAGGAATCCCAAGCCCCTAAACCCACAAGCCTGAAGCTTAAACCCTAGACCCGGAACCCCTAAACATCTGGGAATTACATCCCTAAACCAAAACACCCCTAAACCCCCAAACCTCGAATCTTCTGGGCCCTAAACCCCTAAGTAAACCTTTTTCGAGCCCCTTCAAGGAACCTTTATGGTACCCTTTAATTGTAAGGAGCCCTTGAAGAATACTTTAAAGGAGCCCTAAACCCCTAACCTTAAACCCTTAAACCCATATAGTACCGTTTGAAGGAGCCTTTACTGTTTCCCTTAAAGGAGCCCTAAACCCCTAAGTAATACTTATAAGTAACCCCCTAAACCCCGAAACCCCTGGACCCTACTAAACCCTTAAACCCCTAGACCCTAAACCCCTATAGACTCTGAACCCCTTAAACACCCGAAACCCGGTTCTTTTGGCGACCGGTCCGTCCGCACAGGCGCTCTCATCAGCGATCTGAGGGTCGAGCACTCGCCCCTTGCTGGCTGTTGTTTGATGTTGCTAGGGTTTAGGGGTTTAGGGGCTGGGGTTTGGGGTTCAGGGTTTGGGCGGGATCCTCCAATGGTTACGATAAGGGTTTGGGTTACCATCTCGGAGGGGGCTCTCTAAGGGGCACCATGAGGGTTGCTATCAAGTTCAGAGTTTAGGGTTTCGGTGTTTTCTTTGGCTTTGTTTAAGGTTTCCTCCGGAGGGAGGATACGATAGGGGTTACTGTAATGTAAGGGATTTAGTGGTTGTGGTTTAGGGTTTAGGATTGAGGGTTTGGAAGCATTTCGATTTGGCGTTCAGCGTCTAGCATTCGCGGATTGTTACTTGTCGTGGTTTTGCCTTTGTGGTTGGAGGCAGGGCTTTAGGGCTTTAGGGTTTTTGTTACGGTGAGCTAGAGTGGCTCTTAGGGCTGTAGTTACGGTGTAGCGATTTAGCGTTCGGACTCTTTGGACTCTGGGGTGTGAAGGGTTTAAGGTAGTGTCATTGGCAATTGATCTGGTCCCCGGATTTGATCGAAAAAACCCTTCAAGGGACCCTTTTAACACGAAGTTGGCTCAAAGACACTTTATCAAACCCGAAGCCACCCTTCAAAGAACCGAAATCCAATAAGACGCTGAGCCCTAGAAGCTACACATGGAGCCCTTCTAGAACCCTTTCAATCAAAGTAGCACATCACAGTAGAGGCCCTTTAAAAAGGTCAACCCAATAGCCTAATCTTTCAGAGTAATGTGTCGGGAATCCCAGCACTAGTTGGCCTTAATCCGGTTTCCAAGTTTACAGACGCTCTTCAAACCCCTAATCTAGGACCTAGAGTAGGCCGTTATTGTTTTGTTTTAGGGTTCAGGTTCCTTATCAGCCACTTTAAACCCAAATGGGCACCCTTCTGATTCCTAGCTTTTTCTTGGGGCTTTAAGTAAAAAAGCCTCTATAATTCGAGCCGCTGAAATCCTAAACCATAAACCCTGGAAGTACTAACCCAAAACCATGAGCTTCTGGCGCCTTACAGGAAGCTAAACCATATACCCTAAACCCTACAAACTCTAGAAGCTCTATAAACCCTACAAACCCCATAAGCCCTAAACCCTGTAAACCCTACAGACCCTAGAAGCTCTATAAACCCTAAACCCAACCCTATAAACCTCAAAAGCCCTAAACCCTACAGCCCCAATTCCTTAACTCCAAAATAGAACCCTTATAGGTCCCTTGAAGTAGCCCTCAGGGCCCCAACCCCAAAAGAACCCCAAACTCTAAACCCTAGGGTTTAGGGTTTAGGGGTTTAGGGTTTAGGGAAACCCTATGGATCACCTGGGCCGCCAAAACATTTTGCAACTCTGTCGCCAGATCCACGAGTCTTGCAGGCAACTTTCCACTGCGGAGAAGCAAAGGTTTAAAGGAACCCTTAAAAAGCGATCCCTTTGAAGTAACCCTACTTGGAGGTTCCTGGGTGGTTATAAGTGGGGTTATAAGTCCCCTAATATGGGTTATAATTATGGCTATCCTACTTGAAAACCATTCTAACCCCACTTATAACTACCAATGAACCTCCAAGTAAGCCGAGCCGTTCGAGGCTCGATTTCGATCAAGTGCTTTTCGTCGACGACGACCCGAGGGAGCTTTCCAGCGCTGCTCGCGTTTGCCGCACGCACCTGGTGAAGGCTGGGTGGCGGGGGTGGGGGGGGGTTTGGGGTTTAGGGTTTGGGGGTTTGGGGGTTTAGTGCCCAGGGTTTAGGGATTTGGGTTTTGGGGTTGTTTTAGGGGTTTGGGGTTTAGGGTGTAGGCTTCAGGGTTTGGGGGTTAAGGGTGTAGCTTTCTAGTTGAGGTTTTAGCGGTTTAAGGGTTTCGAGCTTTGGGTTTCTATATTATCATTTAGATATTCTGAGTAAGGGTTCCTTCATGGGTTTGATACGGGTGTAGGGGATTGGGGTTTTAGGGTTTGCGGTTTCGGTGGGTGGGGATTTAGGGGTCAAGGGCTCTATTTAAAATCCTCGTGGTTGAGGCTTCGTAGTGTTTGCGAAGGCGGCGAAGGACCTCTGTCATCGAGCTTCAAGGAGAACCCTAAACCTTAGGGGTACTTAGAAATAATTTTTAATCTTTGGTTATTATAACCCCTAAGAAACAGCTAAAATTATAATCTTTGCTAGGGTTCTAAGTTCAGTTTAGAAACCGTGAAACCGGCAAAGCTTGTGTTTCTAGGCCTTTGTCTGGGCCTTCAGCCTTTAGAGGGAGCATCCTGAGGTCGTTTAACCCTACTTAAAGGATCATGAGACTTAGTAACTAGGGTTATAACTAGGGTAGCTATACTTATAACCCCAATTAAGGTACTTATAACCTTACTTACTAAGTCCCACCTCTACGTACAGTAGAAGCCAGAAAGTTGGAATATCATTATCGTAACCCCTCTAAGGTAAATTGTAGGGGATCCTACCATTAATCCATATTCCAACTTTCTGGAGTTCCCTTTATTCTTACATACGTCATGTGCGCAACACATGCCAACAACTCTTTGATATTCATCGTCATCAGCAAGCACTCACAAGCCTAGTTAGCTCAGATATCAGGTATGCAACGAATAGACAGCCTACCCTGCACCGTAAACCCTAAATCCTAAACTCTGGGATCAGCCCTTAAACAAAATACTGGTTTCAAAATGCGGGTAGTTGTCAAAATTAGGGGTCCCTTTGTGGGCACCGTACATATTAGGTGCCGTATCATAATAAGGACCAAAAAAGAGACCACTTTTTGACAACCACCCATGTAACCCCAGACCCTACTTGATGGATCCATCTCCGTCCCCACTTCACATCAGAAATGGGAGTTTCCGACAATTAGGGGTACCTTGTTTGGAGTCCTTATAATAAGGATCCTACCAAATTTTCGGAGACAGGTTCAGGGCTTATAGGGTTTAGGGTGGATCGATGCGGTACACTTTTGGAGACATCGATAGGGTACAGTTTTGGAGAGGGTAGAGGCAATCAACTACATGAATCCGATGTTTGACTCTTATGACCAAGCCAACATGTTTTCTTTGTTTTAATCTTCGTTTTGGTTTACTTACTTTGCTTCTGTTGATGTGTGTGTGACGGCCCGCGTAGTTGTAGATAGGTCGATGCGGTTTGTATGGTGTTCTCTCAGGCCTCCACACGAAGGACTGATGGTGTATATCTCTGGATGGAGGGAAACATGTTGGGCATTGTCTAACAAGCTCGCTTTGGTACTTTGGTACTGCCCCCACTCCGTAACAGTTGAATATGGTTCATAATATACATATAATATTAGGACCGTAATAGTACTCCTATCATGGACTGTTACTGTATGAGGGTAGTACTCAAAAGCTCGCCATTGCAGGGGGCCGACGGGGCGCCGATGTCCGGTCTCAGCCAGGCGCTGCGAATGCCACTTATGGGTACTTGGAGGTTCATGTGTAGTGAGAAGTGGATGTGTAGTGAGAAGTGGGATTTAGGGCAATATAGGGTTCTATAATATAATATAGGGTTCTATAATAGGATTTAGGGTTTTCTTTAAGGGCAATATAGTATAATATAGAGTTCTATAATAGGATTTCCTGCAAGGGCTCCTTTTGGGGCCTGTAGGGTTCAGGGGCCTGTAGGGTTCCCCACGGTTTGGGGTCGTACTTGAAGGTTCATGGGTATACGTGAGATTTCAAGTCCCCTAATATGGGTTATAGCTATGGTTACCCTACTTACAACCCCACCTATAACTACCCATGAGCCTCCAAATATAGGATCTAGAACCTACTACCTGACCTAGAGGCTTTCTGGTCCTTGAAGCTGCTTTAGACGTAAGAAACGGTTAAACCCTAAACCCTAAACCCACAAATCTTGGAGCTTTTGTGTGAAGGCCGGGACCCGTTTAGGGGGCTTCAGCTTAGCTTCATCTTTGTATCAGGGCAGGGTCTGGCGACCGGTTTAGGGGTTTAGGGGTTTAGGGTTTAGGGGTTTAGGGTTTAGGGGCTTAGGGGTTTAGGGTTTAGGGGTTTAGGGGTTTAGGGGGTTAGGGTTTAGGGTTTAGGGGTTTAGGGTTTAGGGTTTTTTCTGTTTAAGTGTTCAGGGTTTAGGGCTCTTATCAGCCGCAAATATCCTGATTTCGAAGGCCGACACCACTTCTGCATTCCAAGCAACCTTGACCTGTATGAGCCGAAATATCCTCAAAAGGCCGGAGAACCCTGAAATGCCGAAGTAGCCACGAGCAACTTGGTATATCTCGACAGTAACAGTATCTCTCTGTCTCTCTATCTCTCTCTCTCTCTCTCTCTCTCTCTCTCTCTCTCTCTCTCTCTCTCTCTCTCTCTCTATATATATATATATTATACATATCTGTATACACACAGAGACATACATACATACATATATATATATATATATATATATATATATATATTTATACATACTTACATACATACATACAGACATACATACATGTGGACGCATATACATATACATACATGACATGCATACATGCGCACACAATTATTTCACTTGGAAAACTGATGAAGTGATATTAGATTCCTAGATGAGCCAAAATATTCGCATATTTACAGCACATTCTTGTTAGTGTTGTCAAAAAGTCGCTTTGTGATTGAGCGATCTCGTTGGTGCAGCATCGCTTAAGCAGGTCAGTTAAGGTTATGGTCTCAGAACCCCAAACCCCAAACCCTAAACTCTACAACCCTCAACCGCTAAACCCTAAATCAAAGCAGGCTTCTCTGAAGCAAACCACCTACTGCTCTGCAGGTTCAACCTGGTTTAGGGGTCGGAACAAGTACCAGCACTATTATTCCTTAGAGAGCGTACTGTAATTCTAGCCATAGCACAATATTATACCTATTACTTGTTTGGATTCTCAGTGTAAACATGGTTTCCGGTGTGGCTTTCTTCTGGGATGCTTTGCAGGTTATCCCCTAAGACCCTAAGCCTCATTGAGCGTCTGAAGGCCGAATTGTGCTGCTTGAAACCAAGCTTGAACGATATAGGCTTAAGGTTTTAGGGTTTAGGGCTTCCAAGGGTAAAAGGAGGGACCCTTAATAAGGACCCGTAGGTATATACCCTTAATATAACTATTATATACCCATTATATTGCCCATTCTAGGGTAGGGGTCCCCATTAAGGTCCTCCTTTTCCTCTTTGAGGGTTAAACCATGGGTCCTGAAGCCCCAAGACCTAGATCTGTAAAGCCCTCTACCTTGGGTACTGCCCCGACTCTGTAGCAGTTAGTATGTGTAGTATCGATAACTTCAGGCCCTTAATGGTAGCCCACTATGGACTCTTACAGCATGGGCAGTAGGCTATACCCTACATTGTAGCTCCACTCGCCACGCTCTAGGACGATCTGGATCGTATCATGGCAGTCGTAGCCCCGTGCCAGATATTGGTTCAGGGCTTTGGAGTTGCCTACCGTAGTAGTCAGTTCCTAAACCCTAAACCCCTAAACCCCTAAACCCTAAACAACTAAACCCTAAACCCTATAAGCCCTAAACCCTAATAGTAGTCAGTTGTGTGGACCGGTCTGCAGCTGTGACGAGAAGAAGATCGTGGTAGCCAGCAGCCATACTCACAGGGTTCAGGGGTTTAGGGTGTCTGAGACAACACCCGAGCACCGTGCATTCAATATGTGACGGCAAGGAGTTCCAAAAGTATTATCTTCATGCAACACGGTTAACAGTGTTTGAGCTCAGTGCAGCAGAGCCAAGACCAACATGCATGCATAAGCCGGTTTCTCAAATATCATTGTATTCAGCGCAGATGTTGGACTAAATTTTTCGCTTCAAGCAACAGAGAAGCAAGCTAGATTGCAGACGCCTGGGTGTGTACACGGCTAAGGTATCTCAAAGCGGGGTCGTCGGATGGGGCTTGAGGGTAATCGGATCAATCGGTTTAGGGTCTCAAGTTTAAGTTTTGAACTTAGGGTTTAGGGTGGCCTCCCTAGGATTTCGCTGGAGGCGGTCTTCGAGAAACGGAGTTCCAAAGCACAAACACTTGGAGGTTCATAGGTAGTTATAAGTGGGGTTATAAGTCCCCTAATATGGGTTATAATTCTGGTTACCCTTCTTATAACCCCACTTATACCTTCTCATGAACCTCCAAGCAGAGTTTAGGTTCTGGGTTTATGCCTGCGCGGCTCCCCGCAGGTCAATTCAGGGTTTAGAGCGGCTCGGGTTTCGTGTTCCCGGGAGCTTAGCAACGCAGTCGGCCGCAGGGACCAGGTACCTAGTCTGCGTAGTAAGGCCTTACTGCAGTTACTAAAAGGGATACTATAAGGGTTTTGCGTTTAGGGGGAGTTTAGTAGCAGAGTAGGGAACCTTTAACCATTTTGGGGTACTGTAATCCCTATATAATATAACCCAAAAGGTCAACCTTTAGTTCTTATCGTGTACTGGACAGGTAGTCTAATAGTCGTATAAGTATACTCCACATACTGGCATTGATAACTACTACCCTAGACCAAGGTCCCTAAATACTGGGACTCTTTGACTTTTCGACACTTAGGGTACAGGTCGCGGTTTCCTAGGGCCAACCCTCAGCTGCTGACCAAGTAGATCGGCTGCAGAGTTCTTACCAGTAAGGACTCAATGTGTGACTGTGCTACATCCTGCGATGCTTCGACTTGTTCTTAAAGTGCAGCACCGAACCTCAAACAGTTTCTAAATCGCTTCTTGTCCTGCGGCCCAGGAATCTTCACGCAATGCGGGAGCATCCTCAAAGGAAGCACCAGCGCAGAGTATGCACCAAAATGCTGGGCGACGTCGTTGTGGCTTAGTGGTTCTTGGGAGGTGGATGGAGGTGGCGTCACAAGCGCTCTCTTGATCATAGACAGAGGTACTTTTCGTTCCTTAGGGCTTCTTACCGTGAGTACTTAAAGGATCATGGGACTTAGTAACTAGGGTTATAATTAGGGCAACTATACTTATAACCCCAATTAGGGTACTTATAACCTTACTTACTAAGTCCCATGATCCTCCAAGTATACTACAATGTACCCCACCAAAAACCCTAGTCTGATTATGAAGTTTTCGTTATGGAAGCCGCAATAATTTATCAATACTACATCGTCGTTCCTTAGGGTTCCTTTGTGCTTATCCTACAACATACCCCTCCAAAACCCTATTCTGATTATGAAGACCCTTTTTTAGACATATGGGAGTTTCCGAAAATTCGGGGTACCTCATTTTGGGGTCCCGATTCTCCCGATAACAAGGATCCTACTATTTGGGGTACTATATCAGGGTCCCCTATTTTCGGAAACTACCATATCGATCAGACGAGGTGTATCAATTCAACGAGCCATGCGGGGAGTTCTTCAACTTCGGGTCCCTTTTAGGTTAGAAGCTGCCCCCACCCTGTAATAGTGGTAAAATAGGAATATAATGGGGCCCTAATATAATCCTTGTAGTCACTGTTACAGGGTGGGGGCAGCTTCTAACTTATAGGGTCCTTGTTTTATAACAATGCCGGACTATTTGCTTGGCGTTCTTCTGGTTGGCTCCTAGGACTTGAACTTCGGGGGTTTCTATATGAATTGTAATAAGGAGGTTAAAAGTTTAACTTTTTGGTTGGAGAGGTTCAGAAGTCAGCCAAGTTTTAGGACCCGATAAGGGACCCTAATTTTGACAACTACACATGAAAAGCACGGATCGTTACAAGGCAGGGAAGTTCGAGGTCACCGCAACCAGGTCATAAACCAACGGCCAGCTTGGAAACAAGGTTTAGTGTCAGTTTAGGGTTCAGGGTTCGGTGTTTAGGAAACTGTCTGCGATATACGTATTCTTAGTCTTAGCTAGCAGCCCCGAATGTCGGGTAGGCCAACAAGACCTTGCCCGTTGTCTGTATGTTACAGCCTCACAAGTGCCCACTCTCTGTACCTACATCGAAATCAAGACGAGCGCCAGGTTTTGTACTATTACCAGGTCTTTTCGGCCCTGACTGACCCACCCCAGTCCAAGTCTGCAAGTCAAGCAGTCAGAAATTTCAGACACTAAATTCTTCTGCCAGCAACTTGAGCCGTTAGCCCCAAATCCTAAAACAGCACCGATTTTTTAAAATAAAGCAATGCAAACTCTCTGTCCCAAGGTTCCTCCAGATCGCACGCAGGAAGGATGCCCGCTCTGCTCCTCGGTGATTCTTGAAACATCCGGGGAAGAAGCTGATGAAGGTTTACTTGGTGGTAAACTAGGTAACCTTTAACTTTAACCTTTCGGGGTACGTAGTATAACGCCTACATAATCCGGAAGGTTAGCATTTAGTTCTCTGGGTTACTGGTCAAGTCGGTTTGTGCGCCTCTAGGTCCAACTACACCTAGAAGGAAAGCCCGAAACTCTAAAACCCGAAACCCTGAACCCTAAACCCTAACCTACTAACCTCATTTCCCGAGTCCTTGATGATGCTGCGACTGGAAGCCCGGTGGGCTTAATTAGCGTAGGAACCTGATCAAGAAACCTTGGGCCTTTATTAAGGTTCCTCATATACATCCTACTATTTTGGAGTTATAGGCCCAGGGCTTCTTAATCAGGTTCCTACATTGTGCTTGATGTGTTGTCCTTTGCTTGGAGGTTCATCGGTAGTTATAAGTGGGGTTTTAAGTAGGGTAACTGTAATCTTAAGGGTGCTGGGTTCCTTTAAGGGGTCCGTAGGGTTTACCAATTGGGGTTTGGGGGAGGTATAACTGGGGTTACAAGTAGGTAACCGTAATTACAAGCCATATTAGGGGACTTACAACCCCATTTATAACAACCCATGAACCTTCAAGCAAGGTCAAGATCAAGAAGAACGGGGCCCAGACCAAGTTCAAGATCAGGCGCGCCAGCAGTTGCAGGGTCTTCGCAGCACAGGACAGAGAGCCAGGATGGTTCAGGGTTTAGGGTTTAGGGATTAGGGCTTGGGGTTCAGGGTTCAGGGTTTAAGGCTTGGGGTTTAGGGGTTTAGGGTTGGGCGTTTAGGGGTTAGGGCTTCAGGGGTTTAGGGGTTTAGGGTTTGGCTCTTCAGGCTTTAGGGGTTCAGGGGTTAGGGGTTCAGGGGTTAGAGGATTAGGGCCAAGTTTAGGCTTAATGGATTGGGCTTCATTAAGCTCTTGAGGCATCCATCGCCCGTCTGAGTAGTGCATGGCCGACGACATCGATCAGCGAAGCAGGGCTGAACACAGGCTCCTGAAATGCCAAAATAGCAAAAGATGGTTAACCGACTATTATGCCGTAGACCTTAAGGACAGTTACACCCTAAATCCTAAGCCATGTTCTAGGAATTATGCCTTAAACTTTAAGGACAATTATACCCTAAACCTTACGCCGCCAAGCCTTTACTATAGGGGCCTCAATAAGTACCTATACTATTTTGGGGGGTTCCTTGTTGTAATTGTAGTAAACTGGGCCCCAGAACCTTATTGTAATTTTAACGCTACGCCGCCCGCCTCGGCTCTGCAGTGGCAGGGCGAGTCGGCAGTGGATGTTAAAAACAGCATGCTAGGCGAGCCTCTGAACCCCAACCTCGAAACGGGTGAGTGTCGATTGTGCGAGCGCCATCTTCCGGCCTTACTGCTCTTTTGCTGGTTATGCGGCCGCGAACGGCGACGCAAAAAACCTGGAAAGAATTTACAGCAGCGGAGGGGAGGGGGGGAGGGGGGGAACAGGGGGCGGGGGGGGGGGGCGAGAGAGGGGGAAGGAGGGGCACCAAGACGCCTGGGCCTGTGGCCTCGGCGGATTATTAAGGACCCTGTGTATGTACATAACCGCCAAAAAGCGCCTCCAACCCTTTCTTTCCTGCATTCAACAAGCACAAGCCAGGGGCTTTGGGGTAGATTCAGCTTCAAGTTTTAGAGGGTTTGCGGTGAGGTGCAGCCGATATCTCTACACGCTGATCATGACAGACAAGACGAAGGCTCCTTCGGTTGTTGCCACTCCAGAACGGCATCTAAACTTATGGGCTGTACCAGGACCCTCCTTGTACCCTCAAATAGAGGTATATGGTCCCAAATAAGGGGCATTTAGGGTCTAATCGAGGGTAGATGGAGGGTCCAGGTAAACTCAACTTTTCAACTTTTGGGGTTCTTAGAAGGGAGTCGATTGTGAAAGTTTCAACTTTTGTTTCTTTGGGTTTTGGGCTTTGGGCCAGTGGGTAAAACCTTAAGCCCCTAAACCGCCCTAAACCTTAATTGCATAGGACATCCTTGGATGCTTATGGGTAGTTATAAGTGGGATTAAATTTAGGGTGAGATATAGATAATAATGTAAGAACCTGATTAAGAAACCCTGGGCCTATAACCCCAAAATAGTGGAATTCATATAAAGAACCTTGATACAGGCCCAAGGTTTCTTACTCATGTTCCTACATTATCCCATTAAACCTTTGCGGTCCATGCAGCAGTCGGGAACTAGGAAGGGTGCGGGTGAAGGGTTTAGAAGTTTACGGTTCAGGGTGTAGGGTGAGCTGTGCTTGGGAGGTCGTGTTTGGAGCTGATTCTACACAAAGTTGAGCTTGCGGGCTGTGGTGCTACCCCTGTGGTCTTGTGTGCTGGGGAGGACAGGGTTTAGGAGACCCTAAACACTAAACCCGGACTTCCAAACGTGAAAATTGAAACTTCTAAACCATAAACACCAAATCCAAAGCCCTAAGCTCTAAACGGATCTTGGACGTGTCAATGTCTGGGTTAAGGTCTTCGGGGCATAAACTTGATATCCGAGTGATTTCGAGCTCTAGGAGTTCCATGTATATATAGAGGAAACGAATGAACGGTATGTGTATATATATATATATATAATGCATATTTGCATACATCTATCGACCTACCTACAGACAGACAGACGACAGACAGACAGACAGACAGACAGACAGATAGACAGACAGACAGAATGGTACGCTTCAACACCTTACATACTAGGACCCAGAGTAGGCCCTTATTCCCTTTTTTGAGGGTTCAGGTTCCCTTATAATCCCCTTTAAACCAAAAAGGGCACCCTTTTTATTCCTGGCTTACTCTTGGGTCTAGCATATGACTCTGCCTACATTCGCGCCTACAAGATCAGATGAGACGCAGCCTGTTTCAGACAATGCGAGACTCGAGCATTTAATGGACAGTGGGATCCTGACTGCATGGATCCCTACATTGCATACGGCACCTGTGTTATTGAGATGGTCCACGTTCCAGAGTGCGCTCGCAGGCAGAGAAGCTGAAGCAGTCTCTCCCGTCCTCCGGCAGAAGTTTGGATTCGGGGGGTTGTATGATACAGGGTTCAGGATTTAGTGCAGAGGATTGGGGGGGTTTAGATATTCAGGAGAACTTGGGTTTCTTTGAGTCGGGACTGAGCCAGAGCTGAGATCTCGAGGCGCTTCTGCATTGCCTATACGAAGGACTCCACTCGAGTTGTATTTTGTGATGAAAAAGTTATTCCCTAAACCCCTTAACCCCCTAACCCTAAACCTCAAACTCCAAACCCTAAAATGTGGTCAGGAGCCAGGTGCCAAAACGAAGAACCACTTTGGAGAGTACGAGCATAGCTCTTGCTGTCGCAAACACCCACTCTAAGTCTGAGCGCATGGGTGGGAGCCCACCTCCCCCTCATTAATTACTCCATATTTCTGGAATCTGCATAGCCAGCAGAAGCCCTTCGCAGTTTAGGCGTAATCTGAAATACTCCCGTATACTACGTAGTTCGTAGAATAGGGCACATCTAGAATATTCCTTAAACAGAAGTCTGGCTCCGTAAATGTTTAAGGAGTAATTACAGTTATATAATCCCAAAATCTAAACTGACCGTCAAGGGGAATGTAACCCTAAACCCTCAGCTCTAAACCCTAAACCCCGAAACCTTTCCCCTAAACCCTTTTCTGAAAGTCCGATACCCGTTAAAACAATACGTTTTCTGTTGACCAACTGAGGCCCTCGCTGCAGAAGAAGGAGATCTGAGGCACCCGCGCCGCGAGGAACTGCTACCCCAGACCGCTCGTGAAAACCCTGGGAGGGCTTCGCGCGAAGGATTCTTTGTCATAGTTGGGCCTTTTTCACATTTTTACGGGCACTTAAATCCAATAAGGATTAAAAATGTAATTTTTCAATCCTATCCCAACCATGAACTAGGTTTAGGGTTTGGGCTTTAGGGTTTCGAGTTTAGGATTCAGGGTTAAGGTTTAGTGTTTAGGCTTGAGGGTTTAGGGTTCAGGGTTTAGGGTTCAGTCTTTAGGATTCAGGGTTCAGGGTTTAGGGTTTAGGGCTTATAGGGTTTAGGGTTTGGAGTTTAGGGGTTAGGGGTTTAGGGCTTTAGGGTTTAGGGCTTTATAAGGTTTTAGGGGTTAGTAAGGGGTTTAGCGGTTTAGGGCTTTAGGCTTTAGGGTTCAGGGGTTCAGGGTTTAGGGCTTAGGGTTAGGTATAGGGTTTATCAAACCCATCAGGATCAGGAAAATCAAAGAAATTTCATAGGTTTCTGGGACATATCCAGCCGGTGGGGAAGCTCAGGCCGATCCTGATTGAAATGTAGGACATTATGGGAGTTTTCGAATACTATATTAGGGTCCCCTTTTTTCAAAACCCCCTTTATAGCTTAAGAAGCGAGAGGCCTTCCAAACGTTTCCATTTCTTAGATTGGCCATTACCAGCCTCAACCTCAAATCCCAAAGCTGAGACCCCGACCAAAACCCCTTGTAACACCTCATATCTTATTGGCTGTAAACTCAATTTTTTCAACTTTTAGGGTTCTTATAAAAGGGTCGATTCTGACAGTTTCAACTGTTGTTTCTTTGGGTTTTGGGCCAGTGAGATATAGCCTTGCGAAGACCTTTAAAGTGTATGGCAGACGAAACCCTAAACCCTAAAGCCGTTCGAAGCCCTCAGGCCTGAGAAAGACACCCTAAAGCCCTAAACGAAAACCCCTAAAACCCCCTGGTCCCTAAACCCTAAAACCCTATGGTGGAACCCAGACAGTTGGAAAATTCAATATCCTCAGGAAGCCCTAAGGTAGGGTATAGGAGATCCTAGTTCCTAAACCCATGTTCCCATCCAACTTTCCCTTAGACCCTAAACCCCTAAACCCTAAACCCCTACACCCTAAACCCTAAAGCCTAGACCCTAAACCCTAAACCCTAAACCCCAAACCCCAAACCCTAAACCCTAAACCCCCAACCTCCCCCACCTCCAGGTTGAAGGCCTTCAGTCCCCCAGTCCCGAAAGGCGAAGTTCGGTGTAAGGATTTAGGATTTTGGGGTTTTTGGGGGTTGGGACTGTAGTTACGGTTTGAGGGTTTAGGCGGTTTGGGTGTTAGGGCTCGGGAGTTTAGGGTGCAGAGGGTTTTAGGATTTACAGGCTCACGGCATGCACAAACGAAGGCGTGTGTTTGGACCTATCTGGCTTGCTTGTGAGGAGATGCCTCCCACCGTTCCCTGTTCCCTCTTTCTTTGCAGATTCACCGTCATTGGCAGACAGCATGGGGTTCAGGCATGCCTGTTTTGTTTGAGGGCAGGGTGAGCGGGGTTGCTGTCCGGAGTCGGTGCAATACAGCTCCTGCTGCGTGGGTGTCGTGATTTTGAAGACTATATGTGCTGCCAACGCAGTTGTGGGCTCAAGTTCTCTGAGTATCGCATCAGCACGTGCAGAGTCTTTGCTGTTGCCACTCGGCATATCTGTCTTCTGCCTGCTCTTTATACTTCGAGGATCATGGGACTTAGTAAGTAAGGTTATAAGTACCTTAATTGGGTTTATAAGTATAGTTACCCTAATTATAACCCTAGTTACTAAGTCCCATGATCCTTTAAGTAGGCGCTTCAAAGACATAGCCTCTTCCGATATCACCAAACCCAGTTTGGTGAATCTAGAAATTGAGGCGTTCAGGGGCTTGCCGATGCAACAGGGTTGTCTAGGGTGTAGGGTTTAGGGGCTAGCGGCTAGTGTACTTGGAATAGGGTTGTCTAAGGTGCAGTATGTCGATCTTGCTGAGTAGAGCAGTATAGTGTTTAGTAGCGTAGGCAAGTTTGGCATAACATGTATATGTATATATCTATATATACACATTTATTTATGTGTGTATATGTGTGTGTGTGTGTGGGTTTGTGTGTGTGCATGTCTATGTCTATATGTATATGTAGATAACACACACATACACACACTCATATCCCTGATCCCTGTACGTTTTCTGACAGGGTGCGTTGGGTTTTGTAGGTCGTGGTTGGGGTTCGTTCAGGCTTCGGGTCTGTAAATCCTCAGCCCTGTATCTCAAGCCTTGAGCTTGGCGTTCCGGCGGCTGGCTCTTAGGACTTCAACTTTTGGGGTTTCTATATGAATTACAATAGAAAGGTTTAAAGTTTAACTTTTTAGAGGGGTTCAGAAGTCAGCCAAGTGAACCTGCCCTAAACCCTCAACACTAAACCTGCCTAAACCCTCAAACCCTGAACCTGCCCTGAATACCTGAATACCCTAAACCCTGAACCTTTACCCAAAACCCTAAACCCGCCCTGAATATCCGTTAGCCTAAGCCTTAACCACAGTAGAAGCCAAAAAGTTGGAAACCCAATAGCCTCAATCCTTAAGAGTAATGTATAGGGAATCCCAGCACTGTTTGGCCTTAATCGGGTTTCCAACTTTATGGGGTTTCTGTAAACCCCAACCGCCGCAACCAAACAGCGAAGGCCAGATCCGTCATCGTCGCAGCCATGTGGCCGTCGGATCCTCGGATTGGGGATCATTTGAGGGGTCTAAAGAGTAAAAGGGAATCCTATAAGGGATACTACAACAGATGCAGGGATACTAGAGGGGAGGTTTGGGATCTTCTGAGAGGTCTAAAAAGTAAAAGGGAATCCTATAAGGGATACTACAAAAGATGCTATAAGACTATAAGTAAGGGATACTAGAAGGGAGGTTTGGGATCCTTTGAGGGGTCTAACAAGGGATACCATAAGGGACACCATCAGGGATGCAATGAGGCTTGCTATGAGGGACACTATCAGTGTTACTATAAGGCTTACTATACATGGGTTTTCGGGCTTTTTGGTTTGCGGGTTCAAGGATTTCGAGGATCCGAAGTTTACAGGTTTGGGGTTTCGTGTGGCCGGAGAGGGCCATCGGTTGCAAGGCAGGCTTCAGACAAGTGCGATTTTGGGTTGTCCAGTGCAAACACGCAGGGTCAGCGCAGGGCTAAGTGTTTACGGTCGCTTTATGGGGAGCGTACCCAGTGCGAATGCGGACTTTGGAGCATACTGATTGGATGAGATAGACTCCTATTCTGCAGTCGAACGGTACTGGGCCACATCATGAATACCCGAAGCCCTGAACCCTGCAGCCTAACCCACAATCCATAACCCTAAAATCGAGTCCATGGTCCCGGTACGACTTGAAATCCTCTCATCTGTCATAGAAAGAACCAACCTCTTTGACACTGAGCCCTAAAATCCCTAATCCCCTATCACACATAGTCCCTAGGCCCCACACCTCGAGCCGCAGCGAGCAAAGGGTTAGTGAACTCCAAAATACACGTTCGATGGTACAGACTGGAAAAGCTTCAAAGGCTCCGGTGGGTGTGGGTAGGGCTTTCTACGATACTGCGGGGAATTTTGTTCATTTGGGGTTGCAGAGTTTATTGCCCTGGACCGTTGAGTATTTCATGAACATCGTTGTTGTATTTTATATGGTACATTCATAAGTAGAACATGGTTGGTTGCTGTGTTTGTTTTCGGCAACCGCGGTGCCAGGTATTTACTGAGTTCACCAATCCGTTATTGCAGCCCACGTCCACGCATCTCACTGACTTTGTGCACTGCGCTCTCACAGCATTGATAATTTCAGCTTATAGTATGGAGAGAACTCTCAAGATCTTTCTGCAGATTTTCCTTTCAGATTCTTGAAACGTCATGACGCGGTCATCCTATTCTTTTCGTAGTCCCTTAAACGATCTATCTCGGCCCACATCTTGGTGCAGTGCCGGGGCGATCCCGCGTAAGATGTTGGTCACGCCCGTTTGGGTATGAACAAAGACATCTGCGTTTCTTTGGCCACTGGGAATTTCAATGAATGTCCTGTGCTTCCCAAGATCATATCCTGAATCCTACACCCTTAATGGGCCCCTTGAAGGTTGTAACAAAAGCCCACAAATGGTGGAAGCCTGGGGCCAGCTGCATCCGCCCGTCAATGCCGCGCAGCGTTTGCAGACCTAGACTAGATCCCCCCCCACATCCTCGAGACCCGCATGCAGACGCTGTAGAGCCTTCACAGCGAGCCTGCAACAAGCCATGTCGGTTTAGAGTCCCAGCCCCGATGCACCCCTGGACCAAAAACCCAAGAACCACAGAAACCCCAAAGCCAGCCCCCGACTAGCCCTGCAATAGTGAAACCCAATGATTACCACACACACTCCCACCTTCAACGACCAATAACGGCTTCGCAGGCTGCCCTAAACTGATTTGAGAACATGGCTCCCGTCACTCGCCGAAGCGCGGCGCTTCCCGTGGCGTGTGTGTTGTTGCTGGCCGGGATGCTTTCAACATGGAGGCCACAGTTTGGGATGCTTAGTAGCTATGGGTTAGCTTGAGGGTATTTGGCTTAGTGATCGTGGTCGTGATAGCGGACACTCAGAGTCATATAGTGGTAGTGATTTTTATACTGATAGTGCTAGTTACGAGATTGATGTAGAGAGCAGTGTTCCCGTCTAGCCTGGCCCATGCTGCACCTCAGCCTGATCCTCAAACACTCTCGCGAAAGGCTTGGCCGGGCTTTT
This sequence comes from Symbiodinium sp. CCMP2592, assembly GCA_905221615.1. NCBI lineage: Eukaryota > Dinophyceae > Suessiales > Symbiodiniaceae > Symbiodinium > Symbiodinium sp. CCMP2592. The sequence continues at coordinate 191,587 of CAJNDT010006205.1, forward strand.
GTCGGCAGTGCTCGACATGCAGGCAGGAACTCTGGGAAGTTCTCTAAGTTAGGGGTCCTTTCTGTAAGGGTGCCGTACTAGTGTGGGAACACCAAAAAAGGATGCTAATCTACATGAGCCGCTTTCGAAAATTCGTAGGTAGGATGCCTTGACGGATCCTGCAATGCGCATGGTGGAAAGTCAGACGTTGTTCGTGGAGCCTGACCGGACTCTAATCAAATACATTTAGATGGGCTTTAGGGTTTAAGGTTTAGGGTTGAGGGTTTAGGGTTATAAACCCCCGAAAAGTGCAGGCATCGTTTCCCGGATGATCGTAAGCTCCCTTCGCCCCTACTTGTCATGCAGAGGACTCGACCTTAGCCCCAAATCCATGTCATCGGTATCCATCAGGGTAACACAATCCGCAACGCCGCGGCAGTGAGTGTTTCTAAAGCTCCATAACCCCCAGGGTCCAAGTACCTACTAATCATACACTCTCCAAAGTCCTAACCTACATTACTATCCTAAAACCGAGTACCTATTTAGTAGGTGCATTGGACCCTTGGGGTAAGCCATGCTCATGGCTACTTCCGGGCCACAAGCTTCCCCTGAAGCGAAAGCCCTACAGTAGATGATCCCGGTCCTAACTCCTGTACCCTGACAGTACCCCTGAGACCTGGAGAAGCACTGAGCACCGCACAAAACTTGAACGCTAGACCTCAAATCTTTTCAAATTGGCCCTCCAAAAACCTTAACCCCCCTAAACCCTAAACCCTCAACCCTTCAACCCTAAACCCTAAACCCCTAACCCTAACCTAAACCCCAAAGCCTTCAGGTCGTGTGAACTCCGGCCTCCTCCGGCACGCTGGTTCCACGCAGGGCCCGGCCTTTTCTTTGATATGAGGGCTTTGTAGGTTTGTCGAAAAGCTTTGTGCTTCTTAAAGGGCTTTGTAAGCTCTTTAACGGACTTTGTAGCCTTTTTGAAGGGCTTTGTAGGTTTGTTAAAGGGCTTCTGCAGGTCTCTTGAAGGGCATTATGTGTGTAGAGATTGGAGTTGGTTTGCGGGCCTGACTTCATTTGGGGGATTCGGATTTGGGATGCCCTGTAGGCGCTTTCGGAGGCTTTGATAGAGGGGTTTAGCTTTTGCAAGGGGGTTTAGAGGGCAGTTTTCGCTTCAAGGGGCTTTAATGCTAAAGCTTTACATTCTTAGGGTTATAGGGTTTAGGGTTTAGGGTTTTCGGAGCCTCTGAAACTGCAACCTAAAACCCTGAACCTGGAGACTTAAATTCCTCAAGTTTTATCCTCCCCCCCCCAAGACATCCCCGGGCCCCTTAACCCTTAATCACTTTCCCAAACAGGGTTTAAAGAGAGTAGGGGGTTTAGGGTTTAGGGTTGAGGGACTACTCTCAGACCGCCCTTGCTGAATTCAACCGCGAAGCCGCAACCCTGGCTTTCACTTGAACCCTGAACTTAGGATTTTAGTGTTCAGGGTTTAGGGAACCTAGACCTTAAAACCTAGGCCCTGAGCACCAAGCTCTAAATCCTATACTACTCTAAACTTAGGCGTCAAACTCTATGGATCCTAAACTGCCCTAAACCTGGCTAGCTAAGGAAGTGTGTCTCCCAGTTAGCGCAAACCCACCCTAAACCCCACCTTAACCCTGAACAACCTACCTTTTTGGGGTTCCTTATTATGATTTCTTTATAAAGGTCCTTAAAAGTGTGGGTTCTTCGGGGTTAAGGTAAACTCTAAGCCACGGGTCCTGGTTGCAGGCGTTCTGGAAGACGTGTCAACCTGGCGCCCCAGTGAAATGCGGCGGCCACTGGGCGTCAAAGAGAGCTCAAGGCTTCTATCCTCGTATCTCAGTTTTTTTTTTTTTTTTTTTTTTTTTTTTTTTTTATGTTATTTTTTTATGTGGGTTTGTTGTAGGAGCTCCTTAGGGTTCCAAGGATCCAAGAGTTGAGCATTTTGGCTAAGGATCGTCGTAATTTTCTTTTCAGTTTGGGAGCATCTGGTTCCGAGTTACTCAGACTCTCAGTGTTCGGGCTTTTCGGGATGCAGCGTTGCAGAGCCTTCAGGTTTACTTGAAGGATCATGGGACTTAGTAATGAGGGTTATAATTAGGGTAACTATACTTTAACCCCAATTAAGGTATTTATAACCTTACTTACTAAGTCCCATGATCCTTCAAGTAGGGTTTTGCGGGGGCTCAAGGTTTCGGGTTTCTTGGGTGCTTGCGTGTAACCAGGAAGCCCCCCAGCGCACTGACTTTCTGTGGAAGGACTTTGAAAGCACGGATTCATGGCATAGAGACCCCTTTCAGCAAGAGACATGTATATATATATATATGTCATATACAAACGCATATATATATATATGTACACATGTCGGCATACTAAAACGAGACTGTCACTCTATTGTACATAGGTCGAGCGACTGATAGAAAGAAGGTAGCCTGTTTTGCATTTCTAGCCCAGACGTTTCAAGCTGTCTCAAGCTGTGTGCAGGCATACCGATCCTCCACCCAAAGCCACGCCACCCCTTCATCCGAACTTTTTCGGGCGAAAATGAAAGACAACCGCACAGAAATGTAGACTTCGGGAATGCAAATCAGACAGACAGCTAGATAGGTAGATTACAGACAGATAGATAGCTGGAAAGATTGTGGAGGAGATGGATAGATGGAGATGGAGATAGATTTGGCAGAGAGCTTGAGACGCAGATCGATAGATAGATATGTACATAAATTGATCGGTTGGTTGGTTGGTTGGTTTTGATTGGTTGACAGGAAGACACACCTGTGCAGGTTCACGGATCCAGCAACACTCGACCCGCATATCTACAGGTGCAGATGTATGTAATAGGTGTGTTTATATGTGTGCACATGTGCCCAGAAGGCCTGTACAAAGTACCTCGTCTGTCTCATGCACACAGACACAGACTAAACCAGCAACAATTGCAATGCCCCATACCCTGGACCACGAAGCCAAGGGGCCCTGTCTCTACAAAGGCTGTTCCAGAGCCGGGGTCCTTAGCGTACAGGGTTACCATGCCCGACCTGAGGTACTTGGACGAACGGGGCATTCGGCACAATGCCTCTCGTCTGCAAGTAATCGAGCATGGTTGACGCATAGATACGGGCTGAAAATCATGTGCAAAGACTGTGCAGCGCAGCTAGTCGCCATGACAGTAAGATCAAAGGGGAAAAGGAGGGACCCTTAATAAGGACCCTTGGGTATATAACCTTAATGGCTATTACATACCCATTATATAGCCCATTATAGGGTCCCCATTAAGGGTCCCTCCTTTTACCCTTTGATAAGAGCGACAACCAAAGTCAAAGTCAAAGCACAGAGTCGGCCATAAGAGGATTTGTCTTCGTTGCTACTGGAGCAGCGCTGGGAGATGTTGGATGCTCACTTGACTGTGCAGAGACCGTTTAATTCTTTTTGGGTAGTTCTCTAAATCAGGGCCCCCTTTCTATGTACCGAAATAGTACGGCACCCTTATAAGAAGGACCCTAAACAGGGGCCCTAATCAAGAGAACTATCCATACAGACGAAACCAAAACGTGAAGTTTGGCCTACCCTCTTAAGCGCAGAGTCGACCCCCCTGGGGATAGGGCCGAGCCCCACGACCTTCAAGTGCAATACTACAACCACTACGATAACAACTACAAGAACATTTACTGTATTAACTACTCGAATATACTAGCACATGCCGTGGTGTACTATAATATACTGTTATACTATCATGAAGTGCCGGCACTCCAGATCCTAAACATTCAGGATTGCTTTGAGAAGTCGGAGCTTATCGCGCGCGTGGAGGAGACCGTCGCCAAGAATCTGCCACCAAAGGCACGCCGCCAGGATTGTATGTTTCAGTATATAGAGCAATACAGGGTTTGCACGCTCCTGGCTTGAGCAAGTCTATTACGAATGCTTGGACAATTTCTGCCATTGAAAGGATTCGCAGGGCCCGATATGGTCACTGCGAAGTTGAAGCAAAATGGGACGACACTGACACAAGGACCTAAGCACGAGAATCGTTTAAGTTTGTGCTGAAGCTTCGTACGACCATTAGAATTGTGTCGACAGCCCAGAAAGAAATCGGAAGTTGGGTAAACGGGGCCCTACTTGGAGGATCATGGGACTTAGCAAGTAAGGTTAGAAGTACCCTAATTGGGGTTATAAGTATAGTTGCCGTCATTATAACCCTAGTTACTAAGTCCCATGATCCTTTAAGTAATCCCTAAAACCCCTCTTATAAAGGAACCCCTATAGATCCCTTTAAAGGAGCCTTTTAAGGAACCCTAGTTACTCAGTCCCATGATCCTTTAAGTAAGGTTTAAGCAAATTTGGCTGAGAGACCCGAAGCGTATGCGGCGGCTCGCTGGCAGTTTCTCGTGATATAGGGGCCTTCATGATTAGACCAGGGTTAGGGGGTATGTCATGGTATAATCATCTAGGAACTGTGGAGGGCATGATTGTAAATTATTCAGGCCCTTGAACTTATTGGCTGTAAACTCAACTTTTCAACTTTCGTGGTTCTTACAAGGGGTTCGATTCTGAAAGTTTCAACTTTTGACGGTGAAAAGCCACAACGGGCTGAGCAAAGGAAGCTCAACAAGTCTAAAGCTTCAAAACGGTTCAGGGTTTCAGGCTTAGGGTTTACGGTTTAGGAGTTTAGGTTTTGGGGTTTAGGGGTTTCGGGGTTCAGGATTCAGGGCTTAGTGTTCAGGGTAAGTTTAGGGTAACATCTGAGGTGCTTAAACCGCTAAAGCGCTCAAGACATCCCAAAAGAAGTGAGGCCGTTAGCTGCCTTAAAGGATCATGGGACTGAGTAACTAGGTTTCCTTAAAAGGCTCCTTTAAAGGGATCTATAGGGGTTCCATTATAAGAGGGGTTTTATGGATTACTAGCTATACTAAGGGAACCACAACCCCACAACCCGATTCCAGTTTTGAAGAGTTCTGCACTACGCCCTTATAGTAGCCCTTATATAACCCTTGGAAGGACCCCACTCGAATGTTCAAGGCATTGCTACTTCGGCTGATGATATAAATCCTGCATTACCTTAAGGACCCTAAAGTACGGGAACTATGGTATATTCCTTATTGCGGGTAGTGCAGGATTTATATCATCAACAGTAGGAGTCTTTGCGCTTCAACTTGCAAGGCAGCCCAAAAACCGCAGCCGTCTGCCGCGACTGCCTCGGCGACGGATCCGGTGCCCCGGCTCTTTGGTAACCCTAAGCCCTCAAACCCAAGACCCTAAACCCTGTTAAAACCCTAAAAGCCGATTAACACCGCACAGCCGCAAAACTTGAGCCCTAGTTGCCTAAGCCATTGGTTAGGGGTCTAGGTTCTATGGGTCGCTTTATGTTGGATTTGGGTCAGAAGGTCTATGGCGCAGTTTGGGGCTCAGGGTTTCGGATTTGAGGATTGGGTGGTAGGATTAGCGACATTATTCCTTAAGTTCCTTATCATTATCATATGTATATCACTATATCATCTATACCTATACCCCAAAAACCCTTTTCGAATCAGCAAGGCTCTGATTACTCACGCTTGACTGGGGTTTGGAGATGGGAGTTTGGGGACTAGGGGTGTTGCGGTTTAGGCTTTCACTTTCGGACAAAGGGCTTCGGGTTTTGGGTGTAGGCTCCAGGGTCCTCACTGAAGTATAAACTCCTACTGAAGTACTGAAGTAGGTAGTGTAGCCTGTAAGCACCCCACCCCACAAGTTTCTCGTTACTGAAGCCGAACTCTTTAAACACAGAAAATCTTAGAGCCCTAAACTTTCGAAGCCCTCAAAACCCCAGAGGCTGAGGGTTTACTGGCCCATGGACCCACACCCGAATCGCTTTGCCTTCGGTATCTTCTGTATTCAGGCCCTGATGCACCAAGAGAGGCTTTAGGTTTTAGGGTTCTTTGCGCAGGGTGTCTGGGGCGTAAGGACTTTTCGGGCTTGTAGGCTTGAGTCCTGTAACTGTTTATTTTCTTTAGGCCTTTTCGCGTTGAGGGCTTACAGCTTAGTGCATATTTACTGGGAGGATGACGGACTTGGTAAGTTCCTGAGCTGGCGACAGGGCTTAGAGTTTTGGGCTGAGCGCTCTCAGTTCAAACTGTGCGCCTAACCCGACATACCGAGCGTAAGTGACCCTTTCCCTCTCCCCTTCAAGGAACTCCTCCCGAAAAGTTTCGTGTCAGCTCCATATTTTCGAATCCCTTGCAGTAGCTGCAGCTCCGGATGCTTGCACCCTGGACCGTGAAACCCCTTCAGAACCCTTATAGACTTATAGATTTCATTTATTCAAAGGCTCCTAAGCGCCTATGTGCTAGAATGTAGTAGGGTTTCTATAGTAGGAATTACTATTATGATTTGGGAAGCTATCCCCGGATATCAGCACCTAAGATTTAGGGCTGGAGGAACCCTAACCCCTAAACCCCTAAACCCCTAAACCCCTAAACCCCCAAACCCTAAACCTTAAACCCTAAACCCCTAAACCCTAAACCCCTAAACCCTGAACCCCTAAACCCTAAACCCCTAAACCCCTAAACCCTAAACCCCTAAACCCCTAAACCCCTAAACCCCTAAACCCCTAAACCCCTAAACCCCTAAACCCCTAAACCCCTAAACCTTAAACCCTAAACCCCTAAACCCTAAACCCCTAAACCCCTAAACCCCTAAACCCCTAAACCCCTAAACCCCTAAACCCTAAACCCCTAAACCCCTAAACCCCTAAACCCCTAAACCCTAAACCCCTAAACCCCTAAACCCCTAAACCCTAAACCCCTAAACCCCTAAACCCCTAAACCCCTAAACCCTAAACCCCTAAGAGCCCGGAGCCCTGCTCCACAGCTCCGGGACGCTGCGGGGCGCTTCGCCCACTTCGGCGAGCTGGTCGAGCTGCCCAGTGCACAGACTCTCGGCTCTGAAGTTCAGGGACTCCAATATCCCTTAATTAATATTAAGGAATATACCTCACAGTAGGATCCCTAATATCATTTAAGGTATATCCCTTAATTAAGGAATATACCTTAAATGATAGTAGGATCCCTAATATAATATAAGGTATATTCCTTAATTAAGGGACATTGGAGTCTCTGGGGAGCTCAGGGCCTCAAGGGTTTCTAGGGCGCTGCCGGCAGAGCTGTGCAGTTCCCATGAAGTAAGGGCAGTAAGGGGTAAAAAACCCTTAAGACACAGTATAACAAAGCCATGAAGTAAGGGATGTACCTTAAGACAGAGTGTGATAACGTACCCCTCGGAGCTGAAGTTTTAGGGGCACAAGGCACTGTGGCTTGGGGGGGGGTTCTAAGGGTAGAAAGCCCTGTAGAGCGACTTCATGAAGCCAGCCAGGGTAGAGCTCGTGTCTTTTCTGCCTTGACTGTCTTGCTACAGCTTGGCAGCTTCAGCTATGCAAGCTCTGAAGCATCTTAGCGAGCGGTTTATGTAAGGCTAGGCTGCTTGTGAGTGCACTACGTTACTTGCCTAGCGGCCAGATCTCCTTCTCCAGGCACTTGGTAAGAAGCTTTATAAGCACGTTCAGTTGCGGATAAAGGTTATTATGGCAACCATTACATTGCCTGTATATAACCCATTTGTCTAAGTCTCCTGGTCCTTCAAGTGCAGCTGAGGAAAGAGGATGGTGTCTTCATCTTCCTGCATGGCTTCGGCGACTCGGGCAGAGGCTTCTTGGCGTGGCTCAGGGGCCAGGCTTGGTTGCACAAGATCCGTTACAGCCGACTGCCTCCTTTCCTTGTGCAAAAGCGCGGAAGTCCTAATCTTGAGGCCCCGAAGTTACAAAGCTGAACCCCTTGCAGACCTAAACCCTCAAGCCTCAACTCTTTCAGACAAAGTTTGGGTGCTGTCTGTGACTTCGAAGCCCACTGATGTAGGCCGTGAGAACCGAGGGATTATGATCATCATGATGATGGTGGTGGTCATGCTGACGATGTTTACAAACATTTTTTTACTACCAGCATTAGCAGAGCAAAACTATCATGTCGACTTGTGCACCTTCAACAGTTCAACCACACGGACCAGCTCTCATACGGTTTAGGGTTTAGGGTATCAAGCAACAACAACAACTCCTCATTCCACTTATGCTCATCTAACTTAAATGAAGCGAGCATGTCGCAATTATCCAACAAACCGGCGGACCCTAAAGCCCCAAACCCCAAGCCTACCCCAAGGCTTAAACACGTAAGCCCAAACCCTTGCACCTCTAAGCCCTCAACCCCGGGCACAAACCGCCCTTAAAGCCTAAACCCTAAACACTACATGTCACAAGCCCCTCAGGCTTCGTGAGCCAGCTTCCCAACTTACTGAGCTTGCCATCTGTTCGCTATGTGCTGCCCACTGCACCCTCACTCAGCGGCACCTCGATCAAAGCGCTCCTTCGGGGTGTTTAGGTTCGTTATGGAATGTTCTAGAGGTCTATACCGCTTCCTAAGGCTTATAAGTATAAGGTTCTGTATTTGACAGGGCACCTGGCAACTTTCGAGAGGGTGTTATCTAGCACAGGGCCTAGGAGATTTTAAGTTTGCACGGATCCTACGAAGGGTTCTATACAAGGGGTATTGAGATTCAAGCTTAGTGTTCAGGGCTCAGGGTAGAGGTTCAAGGGCTTCTGGTTTGAGGGCTGCGGGCTAGGGGGATTGAAGAGCTCAGCAAGATACTTTATCACTTGTCATATAACAGATCCGGACCTGTTGTCCTTTGTACTGAGGTTGTCCATAGTTCCCGTGCACAACTGGACAGGCAAAGTCTCTCGCAGCCCTATAACTTGCTGTGCTTGTTGTCCGTGCTGGGAACAGGCCTTCTTACATCTTAATTATTATCCAAGTTCCTAGACCCGTCAAGCCCACCTCAAACTCTAGGCTACCCAGAGGCTCCATAGTCGTTCCTTTGATTACCTTAAAGGGTTCTGCATATGAACCCCAAAAAGGAACTACTATGGAGCCTCTGAAGGCCTTGATGCTTGCGCCGGCAAGCAAGCACCAAACTGTAGGATTCGGGGGCTTTGCGCTTCCTCGATGTTCCGAACTTTGTGGGTTAAGGTTTGAAATTATGTAGGTATCTATGCTACGTTTTAATACTTCAGAAGGTGTAAAACCTTTGGGGGATAGTTTCGGTCTCACAACGAATAGGCCCTCTTAAGAGCAACTGAAGTACATAAAGTCTTGCGCCACTGCATACTGATATCGCTAGGAAAAACTCGAAATCAGGAATGCGCTCCTGGTTTACAACCGCCGCGATGATGGGCGGCGCATCTGTTGGGGGTGAGGCCGTGCGCGAAAGCATCGACTATGCACCACGCCTGGACTTGATTCTATGGTTTGGGTTTACATAGGTTCTGGTTTGGAATCTGGGAGTTGTGAGGCAAAGGCTGTTGCTTCAGGAACGGTGACATTGCTTTGCAGCTGCGTGCAGATTTTGCTGCAGAGTTCTATGCTAACCTCTCAAGTTCTCAACGAAGACAAGAGTCTGAATTCCAAATCCTGAAACATATCTGCAAGGCCTCGTACCTCAAGTACTTTAACCCCTACAGATTTCTTAGGAGGAGTTTCCCAGCCTTCGGCCAACACTGAAGTTAACCCTACAAAGCTTGCGCCTGAAACCCGGTATGGAGAACCAAGTATTTGACCTATCCGTTTCTGGGATCCCGGCATATAAACTTACAGTATGAATCCCAACAAGACTAATCCCTTCCCCTAACATTAAAACGCCCGACCCCCCTAACATAAAAAATGATTTTTGGGATGGTGTTTCAGTATTAGGCGGGGCTTCGGTGCATCCGGGTGTGAGTCGGGTTGACAGTAGTTCGTCAGAACAGTCAGACGAGTCAACAGCGACCAATTCCCGCGCAGCTGTTCCAGCTGTAGACTAGAAAGTCAGCCCTACAGCCTTAAGCCCTAAACCTTAAGCCCGAAAGCCTGAGCCCTGAAGCCCAAGCCCTACCTTAAGCCGGAATAACCTACCTTTTTAGGGTCCCTTATTCTGATTTCCTTATATAAGTCCTTAAAAAGGTAGGTTATTCCGGCTTAAGGTAAAGCTTTAGCCCTGAGCCCTAAACCTTTGAACCCTAAAACTCTGGTCTCTTCGGTTCATGAGTACTGCTGTAGTTTTTGGTTCTATTCGCAATCATACAATCTTAGCCCCCCCCCTTCTAGTGTTGTTAATTAACTTTCAATTGTGGGCCCGAAACCGCGAAATCCTGGCGGTGAGTTATTGTTTTTAAAGGGGGGAAGGGATTACAAGTGGAGATTGGCCATGCCAACATGTAAAGCAAAGAAACCTACTCCGACGATACGAGGTGCATATCCTGATACGTCGAGAGATCGCCCGGGGCATTCCGAGCGAAACGCGTCTCAAATCTTGATAGGGCTGCTTTAGGGCTGGTATTTCGGTTTGGGTTTTGAGGTTTGCCGGTTTAACAATGATAACATAGGTTTAGGGCTTGCGGCCTTCGGTGTTTTGGATGCAGCATATCTTAAGAGTTTAGAGAGTATAAGGGTTGAAAGGCTTTAGGTGTATGGGTCTACTCTGCGTTTTTGCTTTTGGACTTGGTGGTCATAGGTCTGGGGTTTCTGGATTGCGGGTTTATGGGTTTGGAGTCGGGTTTATGAAACTTGGATTTGTGGTTGATGGTTTCCTCAGGGACTTTTGATTGGGGGTTGAGGTTTTCGATTTGCTTTCAGGCGGGGTTTCTCAACGGTACTTCAACCGGAGGACGGAGGCCCAGAATGCACACAGGCCGTCGGACTGTCGGACTACGAACAACCGTACACGCTAATCCTTCTTCTGCAAGGCCCCAACCCTAAACCTGCTGCCGGAACTTTAGAAAAAGCCGAAACCCTAGAGAGTAGAAAGCTCGTCGCACCCGGCAACCCAGGAGAAGATCTTCGTCGGCGGATTCTCACAAGGCGGCTGCATCGCCGTGCAGGCGCCTGCGAAGGGGCGGTTGAATTTCTTTAAGGGTTTTGAGGGGTTTAGGGTTGTAGGGTTTTAAATTTCTAGGGCTTTAAGGTTTTAGGATTTATGAGTTTAGTGTCTAAGGGCTTTTTCAGGGTCTATAGCGGGTTATAAACGGGTTGCTAGGAGGATTACACGTGTCTTGTCTCTTAGGGCCGGGTTGTAGAGCACTCGGCGTTTGCGATTTTTGGTCTTTGTATTTTGTGTTGGCGCGGGTGATTGAGGGGGCATGGGTTCAGGATTTGCAGGTAAGGTCTAGGGTCCTTGCACAGGCCATAAACAGCAGGCCTTGTCACTCTATCTGCACTAGGCTTGGAATATGGCATATGTTTCTATTTGGACATGTATGTGCATATCCACGCGGACACAACACAAACAGCTACAAGTATCATTTCTTTGCTTCTTGAGCCCTAACCTAGCCCTTTTTGCAACCTTTTGTGAATCCTTCTGGTAACCCTTATATAGTTACACCTGACCTGTAGAACCCCTGCAGACCCCACCAAAACCCCAAACACATCCTCGGCAAGGCTGCGTTATCGTTTCCAGACGCACCGCTGGGAGGAGGGAGCTGCGGCGGTAGACCCCACCATCATCGGGTTATTTCGAGTTCAGGGTGAAGGGCCAAGTGTGCGAGGGTTAGAGTTTGAGCGTTTATGGGCTCAGGTCTTCAGGGCTGAGGGAGGGTTGAGAGTTCGACCAGGGCTTGGGCTTAGGGGATCTTGTTACAGCCCCTGTTGGGGCTTTGACCTTTTAGCAAGACAGCCCGGTGTGGCCAGGGTTTTGCCTCGTGGAGGACATGTTTTGGTGGGGCCTAGGGTGTTGGATCTAAGCTTTTTTAATCTTGTGGCAGTTTTGAACAGTTGGTAAGTGGTTTAGGAACCGGGAGTTTACAGGGGACGCAGTATCTTTACGATTTTCGGTTTGCTTCGAGTTAGGTTGCCGGGCTCCCACTTCAGACGAGAAGCACAGGTGCAGAGCTTTTTAGCCCCCTTTCTTTTGAGAATTGTAGGACCTTGCTGGTACTTAGTGGATCCCTGTCACAGTTTGAGACTTGTTGTGACCGGGCGTGTATGAATCAGAGCTCCAGGGTATAGGTTTTTTACATGAAGGGCTCAAGCAGCCCCATGTGATACCTTATGCCAAACTTTACAAGCTACGACCTTCTACACTGCACTAGTGCCTGGGTCCTTTTGTATGCGTGGTACGGATGACCAAGAAGAGGCACCACAGAGGGCTGCTTATGGCATGACACGGATGCCATGAGCGACTCCAATAAAGAGCCGCTGTGCTCATCGATGAGGTCGTCGAGCAAGCCCGCCGAGGGACAAGCCCACGAGCTGTCAAGGTCCTGCGGACCTTGATCCACAAGCTTGTGCTCACCACCGCCGAGGGTGAGAAACTCACCACCGAAGAGATCCTGGCCAGCTGCTGTATAGGTTTCAGACTTAAACCCCAACTCGATGTTTGCAGACTCCGAGTATCTTGTCGTGATGCATACATGGGCCCTGGGCTTCGGCAGGCTGAGCCAAGTAGACGCATAGAGCGAGTCTATGACCAGTATTCGAGATGGCAGTTTGCGCTATATACATTCTTCCCGCACCTTTTTTTCTCCTTGAAGCCCTAAAGTCCATACGCCTCTACCCTAAACTCTCTACTGTAAACTCTGTATAAACCCTAACCCCTAAAGCCCTGTGTCTTTCATCAATGAGGGGCTCATGGCTATGGACCCAGAATTGCGCCTTCGACGGGCCTGTCAGCTACGCGGACAACTGCAAAGGGCTGTACACCGGGCGGTGGGATGGCAATGGAGGCTGGTGAGTGCTGTGCTCACAGCGGCCGGCAGTCCACCTGGGTTCTACTTGCCACTGGATGAGGAACCATCCTGGGTCAAGAATGCGATGAGTATGCTCGCCGCTTGCTCTTCAGCATGGCCTACAACCACTTGTCTGATTCCTGAAGAAATGCAGTCGGTGACCATCGACGAAAGCCAGGAGCCACCGCGGACTGAGGAGGACGAACTTCGAGCTCGAGAAATAGAAGAAGAAGAGGCCCAGAACGTCAGGGATCGAGCACTTTGGGAAGCACACGAAGCGGCTGTCTATAAGGATTGGGAGGACTGGGTGGTGCTGAACACACCGACCGTGGTTCCACCCAAGCTGCGTGTCCGGTTGTCGTCAACGGATGCATGCTCCAGTTCGGACTGCGTGGTCTTGCAGACGAGCCAGTCCAACCTCCCAGTGACCTTGGTGGTGACTGTTGACCGGGACCATCGTGAAGAACAGCTGAAGCCGCCAGCAGGAGTTGGTCGACCGGAAGGGTCTGAGGCATCCACTGCTTATGAGCCGAGCTTGGATATTGTCTATGGGAAGTGGAAGTCTGGACAAGTGACGGATGCTCAGGTGGTCGCGGACTATGGGGAGGATTGGCTTGATCTCTTTATGGGCCAAAGGGATCTGGAGACCTCGCTTGAGACTCAACTGGATGGAGATGGTGATGGTTGTCGGACTGAGTGTAAAGGGATGCTGGACAACGACCGAATGGCTGGAGTGGGAAAAGAACCATGTGAGCCCGAGTTGGACACTCCGGTACATCCTGCGGTTCCTGGGCATCCTTCTGGTCTACTTGGACGTGATGTTGGAGAGCTACCAGTAGGGCATCTTGCTGTCCCTGCCCCTCTTCCTGGCTTATGTGAGGGTGATGGTCTTGGACCGGGGAATATGAACGAGGAAGGGTTGCTTGAGACCACGGAGCTTGGATCTGCAGAGTCCTCGTTTGAGAATGGGAACTTTGGGAGCTTCACCATGGTTCAGGAAGTTTCGGGGTCAGGGGTGTCTGGTGTTGCTGGCATGTCTGCGTTCCCGCACCCCCTGGTGGAGCACGAGTCAACGATCCAAGTTGAGTCAGGGTCGGCTATCGATGAAGAGAGTGAGGGCGAAGGGACTGGGGTTACTGTATCTGAGAAAGCTGAGCAGAGTGAGTTGGACATAGATGTGAAGACGAAACGACTCCGCCGAGTATGAGGGTGAGTATGTGCTCTGTGTCAAGTTCTGAAGGGCTGTTAGTTACCTCCGAAAACCAGGTACTTGAAACTGAGTATCTGTTGCCTGCCCAAATGGGCTTTTGAGACGCTTCATGCTGATCGAAAAGGGGCCCTTAAAAAAAAAAAAAGCCCTAAACCCTAAGCCCTAAACCCGTTGTCATGGCTGCTCTCATTCCTGCAGGCTGCGTCGCTGCATCGACTTTTCTGAGTCTGGGCGGTGGTCCCCAGTCCGTGCAGGTAGCAGACACAAACAGGCGAGGTTAGGGGGTTTAAAGGATTCTTGAAGGGCTCCTTTAAAGGGTCCCTTTAAAGGGCTCCCTAAGGGTTTAGGGGGTATAGATTGATTCTTTAAGCGCTCCTTTAAAGGGTTCCTTTAGCGCTCTATAAGGGTTTAGGGGCTTAGTGTTTAGGGTCCAAAAACAGGCGAGGCACATGGGGTTTAGGGTTTAGGGCGCTATAAGATTTCAGGCTTCCAAAAAGGGTTACCAAAAAGATTTGGGTCCAGGGAAGCTTAGCGTTGTTTAGGGAAGTTTAGGATTTAAGGAAGTTTAGGGGCTGAGGGGTTAGGGCCTAGTGGCTACGATAATCCCTAAACCCTAAACCCCTAAACCCTAAACCCCGAAACCCTAAACCCTAAACCCCTAAACCCTAAACCCCTAAACTCTAAACCCTTGAGCCTTCTGATAGGGCAAGGCCCCAGATCGAGGGTTTGCGCGTTCATGGGTTGGATACCTGGGAAACCTTCTACTTAAAGGATCATGGGACTTAGTAACTAGGGCTCCTTAAAGGGATCCTTTAAAGGGATCTATAGGGGTTCCATTATAAGAGGGGTTTTAGGGATTACTTAAAGGATCATGGGACTTAGTAACTAGGGTTATGACTAGGGCAACCATACTTATAACCCCAATTGGGGGACTTATAACTCTACTTAGTCCCATGGCCCTCCAAGTAAGTCGGACACCCTCAGACAAATCAGACCGCCTGCAGCCACTCCTAAGTGCAGATAGTTTCCTCAAGAAGCTGGAATTCCTTCTCCGTGATATTAAAAGTAAGAATCGTAGATCCCCAAACTGCAATTTCGCAACTGTAGAACCCGCTGTGCTGTCAGCACCCTTCGAGTTTGAGTATCTCTGCGATATGAGGGATAGACAGGAGCCCTCTACGCTGCAGGGCTTTTGGCTTGAGTTTTAGGTTTACTTGTTGAAGGGCGGGCACGGGGTTCTAGGAAGTGGGCTTATCAGTACATTTGCTAGTACCTTAGCTGCGGGTAGAAGCAAATACACCTCTGTCTACCTTACGTCCCTGCTTGTTGAGTCCCCGATCCTCCAAGTACTGCTTCCTTGTGCAGGCGGCTCCCCGTCCTGGGTGTGCATGGTGAGGCAACGCTGTTGTGTGCTCCAGGCTTTGTACGAAGGGTATAGGGGCCCTATGTTTCCTTCATGTTCTTTAGTATGTACCCCAAGACACTCTTCGAATCATGTAGCCCCAATACGACCTGGCTCATGAGACCTGGAAAGCCCTGTGTTGTCGTTATGTAGTGACTTAGTAGGGGAACTTCAAACTTGTGAGAGTTCTTGTTGAATTTGTTTGTTTTGCCGTAGTCAGTATGAGATTATAGAAGGTTTCTGAGAAAACTCTAGCCGCCATTGTGCATTCCAGGATTCTACATGCCAGCAGTGATATCATTTTGATCGCGATTAGGAGTTTCGTTTTAGGAGTTTCGTTTCAGCTTCCTCGGCTCGTACGGCCCCGAGCGTTTAGGGTTCCGGGTCGAAGCCCCGAAGCACTCCATCGCTAAGAAGCCTTACTTGGAGGGTCGGGGGACTTACTAAGTCACCATTTCGTAGATTTATACAGTTGTAAGTACCTTAGCCCCAAGTAGGATCCCTTTTCCGGTACTTATAACCCTACTTGATTATAGCCGACCAACTCCCCTGGCCCTCCAAGTAGGCAGCAAACCCAAGCTCGAAGTCATGTCTGGCACTTAAAGGATCATGGGACTTAGTAACTGGGGTTATATTTAGGGTCACCATACTTATAACCCCAATTAGAGTACTTATAACCTTGCTTACTAAGTCCCATGATCCTCCAAGCAAGCTCGAAGTCATGACTCACATGGGTGGTTGTCAAAATTATGGCCCTTTTTGGGTCCTTATCATAATACAGCATCTAATATTTAGGGTACTCAAAAAGGGACCCCCCAATTTTGACAACTACCCTTATAGAACCCTTATAGATCCCTTTAAGGAGCATTTTATTATAGACCTCTACAGTACCCTTAAAGGAACTACTAAGTCCCATGATCCTCCACCCGCATGTCAGGCAGATGGTGCCGTGCCTCTTTCCTCCGGACGGAGCCTCGTCGACACTCTCCGGCAACAAGGCGGGTCCAAAACAAACCCACCTGGAGGATCATGGGATAGGGTAGGGGTCCCCATTAAGGGTCCCCCCTTTTCCCCTGTGATCAAAGCCACAAGGCCCTAAACCCTAAACCCTAAACCCTAAACCGTAAACCCCTAAACCCTAAACCCCTAAACCCTAAACCGCCTCAAACCCTGGTCTCCGCCCTGTTCCGAAACCCTGAAGCCTCGTGAAACCCTGAAGCCTCAAAGTTTTGACTTTCCAGTTTAGAGGTCATAGGGTTTAGGGTTTAGGGTTTAGGGTTTAGGGTTTAGGGCATAACATACCCCAAGGGTTCAAAGGATCCAAGAATTAGGTACTTGGGTTTAGGATGGTAGTTATGTAGGTTACTATTTTCGAGAGTATATGATAATTGGGTACTTGGACCCTTGGGGATAGGCTTGGAGAAAAGGGTTAAGGTTTCAACTTTTAAAAGCTTCAGCCCGAATCTCAAACTCCCTCGGTGTGGACCTCTGCTGCAAGTAGAAGCATTTCACACAAATCGCGAAACGGCCTTAGCTGTCATGTCTAACAGTTCTCTATGAGACCTCAAACTTTACAGCCCAAATCCCTGCAGTAGAGGCCAGAAAGTTGGAACATCATTAGCCTCATGGCCATGAAGTAAAGTATAGGGCCTGTATAGGGAATCCCAGCATGAATCATCCTAAGTCTATGGTCCAACTTTCTGGGTTCACTAGAAACTTTACAGCTTCGAACCCCGAATCGAACGCCCAGGTCTGAACCCTCAAGTCAAAACTTAAGGGGCTACGAGGGTGGGATGAAGGTAGGTGGGGTAATCCCAAGATAAGAGTCGGGTTTAGGGTTTAGGGTTTAGGGTTTAGGGTTTAGGGTCATATATGGGATCCTTAATCCTAGCTACCTTCATCCCACCTTTTGATGCCTCCAGAAAACCCCGTCGAGAAAGCCTTCTGGAACCCGTCAACAACAACCCTTAGCCAAAACCCTAATATACCCAGTATAGTAAACCTTAATTGTAGTAACCCTGAACCCTAAACCCTAACGCATCCGTTAATGAAGGCCCCAAATTATCAAACAAGCGAAAGCAGAACCCTCAAGTCGCGGCCTCCGCCTGAGACGTGAACTCCGATAACCCTCCACCAAACAGGGTCCTCAAAGGTTTTGGGGTTTGGGGTTCAGGATGTCCCAAACCCAGGGTGGGACGAAGGATCAGTTCTAGAGGGCTCTTCTTTCAGGGATCGTACCACCTTATGAGCCCATTGAATCAACAAAGCCCGGTGCTTCCCAACTCACGATCTACATCAAGCACTGCTCATTAAGGATCCCTCTTCGCGTTTCAGTGGTGTTCCTTTTTGAGGCGGTAAACAGCAGTGAATCCCTTGTACAGCGTTGTCTGGCCGTATACAGATCTCAAAAAACTCCATAGACGGCAATGAAGTTTTGTATTATCACATAAACATCTGGCAACCCTAAGCCCTAAAACCCCATAAAGGAAACCCGAAACCCTAAAACCCTATATATAAAGGAAACCCTAAACCCCAAAGCCCTATAAAGGAAACCCCAAACCCTAAAGCCCTACAAAGGAAACCCTAAAGGCCCTAAAACCCTACAGAGGAAACCCTAAACCCTAAAACCCTACAAAGGAAACCCTAAACCCTAAAACCCTATAAAGGAAACCCTAAACCCTATTTCCCTACGAAGGAAACCCTTTTTCAGGAAACCCTGAGCCCTAAAACCCTAAACCCTAAAACCTTACAAAGGAAACCCTAAAACCCTACAAAGAACCCTAAACCCTAAACCCTATCAAACCCATGGCCAGGCATCCAAGCAGAGTTCCGCAGCTACCCCGGCATGGGCCATGCCTACTGTCCCGAGGCCCCCGAGTGTTTTAGCTTTCAGGGGTTTGGGGTTTAGGAGTTTAGGGGTTTAGGGGTTTAGGGGTTAGGGGTTGAGGGTTTAGGGGTTAGGGGTTTAGGGTTTAAGGAGGCCCGGGTTTAAGGAGGCCCGGGTTTAAGGAGGCCCGGGTTTGAAAGTTGTGGTCTTGGCTTTGGACTCGGCTTGTGAGGTTCAGGGTTCAGACTTTATGGCTAGCGATTTGCGAGGGTTCCATAGGTGCTTGCTAGGTTTCAGTTTTCATAGGTTTCTCTGGGGTTGGCCAGGGTTTAAAGGTTTAGATTTTTGGGTGTGCGGGCGATTGCCCCAAATCCCTGTTACAACAGTGAGTTTCTGCTTCTGTTCCAACATCTGCTGCCACTCTTACCACTCTGAACATCTATCTGTCTGTCTACAAATTCAAATCTATATCTTTCTAAAAATATTATTTATCTGTCTCAACATCTATCTGTCAGTCAGTCAGTCAGTCTACTATCCATCTGTATCTGTCTACCCAGCTATCTTTCTTATCTGTCTATCTATCCTTTATTTACCTAGTAGGCTTTTTAGGTCGGAGACATACCTCTACATGATATCGCCTGACCATGCTTCTGGAATGCCACAAACCGCTTCACAATGACATACAGCTGGATTCCCCTCACAGTGTGCACAGCCCGAAACCCCCCAAAAAATAAATACACCCCGAGCCCTAAACGGAAGCCCCCAGACCCCTAAAACCTGAAACCCCGACGCCGAAACCCGTAAACCCCCAGCCGCTACGCCCCTAATCCGGAAATCCTAAGCCTCTAAATGCCTTCAGGAAGAGATCCTACATTCCTAGAAGGGACGTTATGCTAAAAAGGGCTTCCTTCAATGTTCCTGTCTGGAGTTCAGGAGACAGTGTAAATAATGTAGGAACCTGATGAAGAAACTCTGGCCCTATAACCCCAATATATCAGGATCCATATTAATAACCCAAGGTTTCTTAATCAGGTTCTTACATTATTATAGTACCCCTATAGATCCCTTCTCCTACAGTAGGTTTAATAGGGACTGGCGGCCGGAGCTCGGATCCTCTAAAAATCCCATGTCCCCACGTGCTCCCAAGAGCTATGAGACCAGTAGAGTTTGGGGATATTTTCCTAGCAGCTGAGTGGATACACTTTACACTTTTTGGGATAATCTGACCCACTTTAAAACTAAGAGTGTGCATTTTTTGTGGCTTATGAAATCAGCAACTAAGTTTTTGTAGGGGCCTTAATAATTACCTAGGGTGCCCTTCACAGGGCTCTATACCTTGGGATGGACGGGTTTAGGGTTTAGGGATAAATCCTGTGGCTAAACCCGAAACCGTAACCCTAAACCCATAAACCCTTTTTTCCAGTGCTCAAAAACATAAAGCTTATAAACCCTAATTAAACCCTATCAACGCTATCAACCCTGTAAACCCTATAAGCCCTATAGAAACCCCGCGCTTCTTGGTCTCTTTAACCAATCCTCAGGAAGCCAGGGACGTCTCGGCCTTCGTGGCCCGGCGTTTGCGGAGAGCGGTGCGCCCGGAAGAGTTGGCCAGGCACGGCCTTTATCCTTTAAGGGTTTAGGATGCAGGGTTGAGGGTTTAAGTTTAGGGGTTGAGGGGTTTAGGGAGTTAAGGTTTAATGGTTCATGGGTTTAGGGTATTAGGGCTTGGGGTGTATAGGGTTCAGGGGTTTAGGGTTTAGGGTGTCTTGTTGCGCAGTGGCTGGTAGGTAATCCATGCTGCGATAGTGCCACCTCGCACCAGGATTTGTGTGAAACCGGAAGTTCTCTAAACCTCGCGCGCTGTGATGATACCACAGGCAACCACACAAACCATCTCCTGTTAGGGTTCAGGGCTTATGCCCTCAATTCCCACATCGAATCAGGCACGGGAGGCCCAGAAAAGCCAGGGGGCCAGGGGGGGGTGAGGGCTTGGTCTAGGAGGCCCTGTTGTCCTCTTGGCGGGGTTCGGTTGTGTGCAGAGGTCCGCCGAGACATGGGGAGGGCCTTCCCCGTGAGTACATATTCTTGGTAGGGTAGCGTCGAACGGCCCAATCTCGGGAGATCTTCCGGGCTGCCTCGAAACCCCCTCCATATACATTTCCCTGGTCGGCCCGGCAGAAGTTTAGCAACTTTTCATCACCATCGGCTGGGAAAGGAGTCTGTGTCTGTGTGCGCAGTGTCGTGCCCAGTGCCGGGCAACATCAAGTAGAGGCCGCCTCTTTTCGGCTTGTCTTTGAGACTCAGATGTGCTAAACCTCAAAGGCAAAAGCTGTAACCAAAAAGTTCATCGAGCCCCTTAGGCTTCGACCAAAGTCTGACCAGAGTATGGTGTTCCAAGGCCCTTTGTTTCCACTCCCGGTTCTAACTTTTTGCGACAAAGCCCCTGAATGAATCAAGTGAGGGAGAGAGGGAGGGAGGGAGAGAGAGAGAGAGGGAGCGAGAGGGAGACAGAGAGAGAAACACAGAGAGAAAGACGAGAGAGAGTGAAGAGATAAAACGAGAGAGAGTGCAAAGAGACAGAGAGAGAGGCAGTGGGACCCCAAAGCCAACCACTCAATAATGACATTGTGTGGTTGGGCACGGCCGATGGCCTGAGGCTCACGACCTGCAGAAAGGAAGAAAAGTGAAAACCAAGAGAGAGAGAGAGAGAGAGAGAGACAGAGAACGAGAACGAGAAAGAACCAGAGATGGCGAGAGAGAGAGAGAGAGATGGAGATAGATCGATAGATAACTAGATAGATCTATCAATCTGCACGGATACAGAGAAGTTGCGCACAAACCTCCGACCACGTAAGCCCTGACAACTAAAACCCGGGACCGTCAGAACCTCGCACCCAACCCCATATATATATGGTGCCGCGTCGCCGCGTCGCAGGCCCCCCCCCCCCCCCCCCCCCATGGTATGCCCCCCCCCCCCCTTGCCCAGGCCAGGCCTCTCGTCCCAGCAAATAGTCATCCACGCAACTCCCCCCCAAAACATACCTCTCCTTAGCAAACGGGGAGAGCGGGAGGGGTAACCAACAATCCATAGAACCACAAGACAGAGAACCACAGGGCCCCTTCCCCTTCCCCTCCCCTTCGACATACAGATGAGAATGATGGCGATGATGTTGTGCCCAATGATGTTGATGTGCTATTCCCGGTGTGGCTGTTGGTGGTACCTTTGCTTTTGTGTTGCTCTGGGCTTCGGCACCGCATGCTCATTGCTTTATTTAGTGTGAAATTCGTGCTTGGCTTGTGATGTTCTTGCGAAAACTGTATCGACCGTTGTCATTCCAGGCCAAATTGCGGTTGGGTTCGTTAAAAGTAAGTTTGAGCACGAATTTGAATGATTTTCATTCGGGACTCTTGAGCAAGGGACCGGAGGAGAGTGCGGATGGGGATCATGACCAGCATCTTGGTGGTCATTGTCATAACCAGAATATTCATCTCTGTCGTTGGCTTTGGAGCTCAGGGCAGGTCGGAGTCCAGTCGAACTGTATCACATCCTAAGGCCAAAACCCTTAGCAGCCGGACGCCCAACCAGCAATAGCCATGGAAGGGGGCACAGCTGACCGCAGCCACAGGGGGGAAGGGGAGGGGGGAGCCCACACCACAGCGAACCACAGAGGGGGGAGGGGGGATACCATGGGGTGGGGGGGGGAGGGGGGGCCTAGCAGCGCTGCACCATATATATATATATATATATATATATAAAGCTTCGAAGTACACGCCTGAACCCATAACTCTTACACCCTGAAGATTCGAAACATCAAGTTAGACTTCTCGGGGGCTCCTCGTGGAGCCTGCACAGAAGGCGCCAGGCAGCGGGCCAGGGGCTCACGCCGTCCGACCGGGGACCGGATGTGCCTGGAGCAACATGTCGATTACGAACAACCCAAAACCAAAACACTGCTGCATTGTTTTGAATAGACTGAGGAACCAACCTAGGGCCGAAATGCATTTTCCTGTACGGTTTGGTCTGCATTTACTTGGAATGTTTGAAAGCTGATGCTTCGCAGTCGTTTTGCGTTTTGAGTGTTGTTGAGAAGGGGGAGGACAGCAATACTCGACTAGCTAAGCCCCTAAACCTTCATGTCGTATAGCCTCTTTGGTTGCGTTTCAGCTGAAAGGTGGTGGACAGGGACATGACATTTCCATGTCGTAGTCTTCTCGAAGGCTGTTGAGCACCGAGCGCCGAGAGCAACGACGGCGAGAACAAGGATGGCGAAAAGATTCCGGAAGCGAATGCTGCCCCCGTCGCTGCCGAGGCTTCGGATGGAGTTCTGGAGCTCGGCAGGCCCACACGCGGCCTGATGAGACGGACCAGGACATGCTTCGGAGACTCGAGTTGCTTCTCCCTCCAGTCATCGACTCCGTGAGCGAGGCGAGAAGTGCCGAGGGTTGTTTGAGCGCAGCGCAGGTCTACGGTCCGCGCGAGCTGGATGCACAGCGGAAGATGGAGCACGAACTGGCCATGAGCCAACGAGCGTAAATCAGCTGCTCATCGTGGCAGAGCCGAGCTCAACTTTGGACCTCCTTCCAAAACCGATGCGTGAAGTGCCACTGCCCGGCAGAGGCTCTGGAAAGCTAATACACCAGCAAGCTCCAGGTGTGCCTTCACGTCGGTGACGAGCAGGGGCGTTCCTGCGACCTGGTGCGGTCCGATCCTCATGCTGGACCCGATCTCCAACCAGGGCACCGTGCTGGGTGAGGTCAACCCAGCAAGGGCGAACTTGGAGGAGAGCAGGCTGGGCTGCCGCTGCACAATGTGGGGTCGTGTGGGCAGTGCATGGGCCGGGTATACAGAAGAAGAAGGGGGCTAGGTCAGTCGCAAGGCCTGCTGCAGAACTTAGTCCTGCACCCCTGGTCAGGCTCCGCATTGCTCTGGACTCCGACGTGGCGTCAGCGCTGCTGACACAGCGTGCCATTTCAAATTGCCTACGGTGGAGTTGGCCAAGAAGCAAGATGACCCGACTGTGGTGCTCTGGACGGCGGAGCATTTCCCGCAGAATGCATTGGGGCGCCGGAACGGCGCGGCCTATACAGACGAGCTGTGGAAGTGGCATGAGCATGCGCATGGCCACTCGTTGCCCATGCCGGCGAAGTGGGAGTGGAAAGCTTTGAAGCAGGTGTTGGCGGGAAAGCAAAGCAAGATCCCCCCCCCCCCCCGCAGTTCTTCCGCGAGCTGTCGCCGGCAACGCCGGCGCCGCTCCAGAGTTGCGCTGTCGTGGCCTGTGCATCTTAGTTAACTGCTGCCCGTGGGGCGAGCGGGCGAGTGAAAACGATGTCCCGATCTTGTTTTTGTGTGCTGCAGCCAGTACATGTCCTCCACACTGCTTCCACAGCTGCAGCCGAAACCCTCAACCCCGAGCAGCATCAGCACTAGCAGCAGCAGTAGCAGTAGCAGTTGCCGCAAAGCCGCAGCATCGGCGGCAGCAGCAGCAGTTCGCTATAATCGCATTCTCGTACCAGATGTCACTCGCATGTCACCGCAGCAAGCATGACTTTGTGCCTGCCTTCGTGTGCTCGCACCGATCCTACACCCGTGCTTGTGTGGGCATGAACCGGGCATGGTGGGCACTGCACCTGCAGGGCCTAGAAATCTACGCGTCAGGGGGTTCGTACTGTAACCGGGGCGGGCTGGCGATGCAGACGACGATTTTGGGCAAACCAGCAAGACGCAGATTAATGTACTGAAGGTGCAGGCTACACGTCAGGGGGTCTTCAAGTCTTCCCACCCCAACACCTGCACTCCCTAGGTTTTGGCGTTTTGTTGGCTCGGCCCCTATGACCAGCCGGGTGTCTGGAATCTGCCTGCTGGGGATCGAGGGCCTGGACCCCTGAAAGTACCCATTTTCAAGAATGGAAGAATGCCAAACGCCCGAGGAATTTGAGCGTCGGTTTTAGGGCATTCCCATCAAGGGGAAATCAACATATTCTAGTGGATCTTACGCCCCAGATGGGGCTGTCTGAACCCATGGTTTGGTGAGAAACTGCCCGGCATCTTCGGGGTCTGGGCATTATGGGTGGGAACGGCATAGGGGCCCGGTGGAAATTTTGGGGTGTAGGTTGGGGGTTAGGGGTTTAGGGTTAAGGGTTTTAAGGGTGTAAGGATTCAGGGCTTTAAGTTTAGGGTCTGCTGGTTCCTTTAATTAAGGGGTTCCTGTAAGGGTTCGTTTAGGAGTTCATGTCTTGAGTTACCTAAAACTGCTGCACGGGTTTTTTTTGAGGGTACAGTGAGGGCTTTGAAATTATGACGGTGCCATCCGGGTTTCGGGTTTAGCTCCTAAGGCACTTCTAGGGCCCTAGGGTCCATGTGTATATGTGTCCCTAAAACACCTGTATAAGGATTACTTCAAGGCCAAACCATATAAGAAATGGTGCAGCGCTGCTAGGCCCCCCCTCCCCCCCCCACCCCATGGTATCCCCCCCTCCCCCCCTGTGGTTCCCTGTGGTGTGGGTTCCCCCCTGCCCTGCGCCCCCGTTCATGGCTATTGCTGGTTGGGCGTCCGGTTGCTACGGGTTTGGATCGTAGGATGTGATACAGTTCTATTGAACTCCGACCTGCCCTGAGCTCCAAAGCCAATGATAGTGATGAACATGATGGTGATGATGATGATGACGAAGATGGTGGTCGTGATCCCCATCCGCACTCTCGCCCGGTCCCTTGCTCAAAAGTCCCGAATGAAAACCATTCAAACACGTGCTCAAGCTTACTTGTAGCGAACCCAACCGAAACTTGGCTTGGAATGACAACTGTCGATCGCAAGAACATCACAAGCCAAGCACGGTTTTCAACTAGATAAAGCAATGAACATGCGGCGCCGAAGCCCAGAGCAACATAAGAGCAAACGTACCACCAACAGCCACATTGGGATTCGCACATCAACAGCATTGTGCGAACATTCTCATTTGTGTTCGAAGAGAGGGGAAGGGAAGGCGCCCGGTGGTTCCCTGCGTGGATTATCCTTCCCCACCCCTCCCCTGTGGTTCGCCGTCTTGTGGTTCCACTGTTGTGGGTTATCCCTTCCGCCCCGCCGTTGGCCCGCCGTTGGCCAAGGCGAGAGGCGAGGCCTGGCTTGGGGGGGAGTTACGCGGATGACTTGTGAACGATTGATGGGACGAGACGCCTGGCTTCGCGGGGGGGGGGGGGGGGGCCGGCGACGCGGCGACGCGGCACCATATATGGGCACTTAGGCCCTTACGTGTTCATACAGATGAATGTCGCTCGTGGTGACCGCCGGATCAATGTTTCATGTATTCATCTAATACTTGATATTTAGAGCCGCTGTCTTTACCAACTATGAACTATACTACTTTAACTCATAGTGTTTGTACGCTTCTTCGTGATACAGTAGTTTTGGCTTTCGTTTTTCGAAGCGATTTGCGTCATTGCGCAGGATTCAAGCCTGTCGAGCATTTTATGATGTTATTAGCGGTCGGAAGTTGTTTCGATTTAATGACTCGGGCATTGGCTTCGCGATACCATCGCTCTACAATGACAACGCTGGCGTGCAGTTCTGGTTTAGTGTATGAGGCGCAAAGATGATTTGTCATGAGTTGGCACCCAAACGGCGACTGAAACATCGTAGCTTGGCAGCTTGATGCTTCGGGATTCATAGACGGTTCCAAGTTTCCTATATGTACTCGGCGTGAGGCTGGGTGTGTATAGCATCCAACCGTGTTCGTGTAACGTTCGTCGAGGGTCGGCTCCAGTGCTCGAGGAAGCTTTATTCGGTTGGGATTTGGCAACCTTTAACCTTGAGGAGGCTTCCGAGGTCAGTCAAGTCTGCAAAATGTATTGCGCCAGGATGTCGGCGAAGGACCCCGACATGAGAGCGAGACAACAGTGATAGTCACTATGTTGCCAGAGACTCTAAGACATCTTAATTAAGGAGCATAACCTACCTATTCTAGCTTCAGGGACACTTTTAAATTCGAGGTTTTGGTTTGCTGTACTCAAGTTCTGGCATCCTCGGAAGACGGGGAGGGTTGCGGGCTTACGTGGTGTGTTGTTGTTATTGGGTTCCGGGGTTTTGAGGTTTGGGGTGTTTATGGATGTTTGCGGGCATGCTGTTGCCATCTCCGGGCTAAGTACTTGCGCATGACGGTCAAATCGGTGCGAACTTGAACCGAACCTTTCAAGAGAAGCAATACTAGCAGCACTCGGAACCTGCAGCGCAGGTATCACTCAAGGAACCGCTCGGATTAACCCTTGGGGTAGTGGTGCGCGAGAAAAGCTTCAGCAATTTAACTTCACAGGCCCCGAACCCGAAACTCCTTACCCCGAAACACCATAAATCATAAACCCTAAAGCCCCCTAGAGGCGCACCATCGGGCATGGCAATGCCAAGAACCGCAGTAGCCGTTCTGAGGAGACCACTGTAAGCAGCAAGTTCTGGCCATAACGACACTGGTATCCGAAGAATACTACCAGAGATACTACAAAAGTTATCAGGGTTCCTAGAGCTTTCTTCGTCGAAGTAGCAGCGCGCAAGCTTTTGTGTCCTCGACCCGAAACCACAGGAACCCTAAACCCTACTTGGAGGATCATGGGACTTAGTAAGTAAGGTTGTAAGTTCTTCTATTGGGGTTATAAGTATAGTTACCCTAATTATAACCCTAGTTACCAAGTCCCATGATCCTTTAAGTAGACCCTAAACCCTAAACCCTGTAGATCCCTTTAAGGAACCCTTATAGATCCCTTTAAGAGCCCTTTAAGGAACCCTAGTTACCAAGTCCCATGATCCTGTAAGGAAACCCGACTGATAGCACAGCTGAACCTGGGAGCTGCCTTTGGAACGCAGTCCTCAAAGGTTTAGGGTTTGGGGTATGGGGTTAAGGGTATTAGGGTTTAGTGTTATATAAGGGTATTAGGGTTTAGGGTTTAGTTTGGAGTTATTGCGGGGATTTGAAGGCAGAAAGGTTAAGGATTTGGGGCCAAGCACTTACTTCGGTCATCCATTTGTCCTTCACTCGTCAGGCTTTGCCGCCCTTGAGCCCTAAACCCTAAAGCCCTAAGCTGAACTCCTGAGAATCAGTGGTGTCGTGTGTTTTGTTGTCTGTACAAGAAGCTTCATAGGGCTACGGTTGACCACCCGCAAGCTCGAGAAACCACAACCTCGCGAAGGCCAGTATCAAAAATGAAGTCCTAAACCCTAAACCCTACCCTAGATCCTAAAACAAGCTGTTGCAGTAGGTGATTGGGTCTCTAGGCAGTGACTGTCTTGTGGCGTCGAGGAGCTGAAAGCGCTGCTACTAGATGCCGGAATCAGCGTGGCTTGGGAGCATTTAGGGTTTAAAGGGATGTGAATGTAGGGTTTTTGGCCAGGGTTAGGGCTGACATGGAGAAGCCACTGTAGATACCCTCAAGAAAACGACATGACTTGTATATCTAATCCAAGAGGTAATGATGAATAAGACCGAATCAATTACTACAGGAGTCTGCACTATCCCATGTTCAAGCAGGAAATTCTGAAAGCAGGGCGAGGCTCGGGGAATTGAGGACTTGCCCCAAACCGTGAATCACTGTTCCGAGACCCATGAGCCGCGATTTTAAGGGATTTTAGCATTCGACCTCGGACACTTGTTTCATAGGAGGCCAAAAGGGGTTTTGGCCTATGGGGGCTTAGTAGGGATTACGGTTCCCGTAATAGGGTTCCTATTATGGAATCCCCACCCCAAGAATCTTAAACCCCCCTTGTGGCCTCCCATCATTGTTGGCGGCTCAGAAGTGCACATTCCACCCAGCCCACCTGTACTTCGGGCGGCACGACATGTTCGTTCAACTAGGCCTAATCTTCTTCCCAAGCCCCAATAATCCGTTCCTACACCCCCGATTGATATCCTGAAGCCTTGGACGGTTATAGTAGAAGCCGTAGAAGCCGGAAAGTTAAGGTGAAGTATGCAGAATCCCAGCATGGATCATACTAAATCCAAGTTCCAACTTTCTCGTGTTGACTTTGACGGTTTAGGGTTGAATTTTCTTAAACTGCCAACGCATGCCAGACTCAGAAAGGTGGTGGGCTGCTTCGAGAAGTCAGAACTGCTGGAGCGTGCGCGCGAGACCCTTCTTTGACCAATGCGCGCCGCCTCGAGGCTACTGACATTAGTAGTAGGACAGGCAACCTTCGACGGTTTTTGGGGGTCCATGTTGTTTGTGTTTGCTGTGTGGGGGTCTGCGTGTTTCTTGTTCGCGTGGTGCTCTAAGTGAGGGGAACGGGGTCAGAGTTTTTTCCATGATGGTATTGAGTATTCAGGGCTCGGTGTCAGGCCCATGCCGAGGATGTACATGTCTGAACGGTCCCGCGTATGGTTCCCAGTTGCTGTATTCCTTTGTGACACCTCTTTCAAGGTCATTCGGTTGCCATACGAATCATCTGCCTCCGTGCAATGCCCGAGGTGTTGCATCAGTATGCAACAACACCGGGCGAAGCAGACATCACAAGTAGGGCTTTCTGGGCAGATGGTGGGCGAAGTCAGAACGCGATAGAACGCGCATCAGTATTGAGACAGCATTCCCAAACGGACATAATGTACGTAGAAAGTTCTCAATGGTCTCAGTCGCTCCTTATCAGACTATCCCACGAGATGGACTTCCTCCCTTGTGCATTTCAAGCGGCAGAGATACATCTTTCGGGCTCTTCAGGGGATAGGGTTTTGAAACTCTGAATCGTGACATGATGAGACCTCCTCAGGCTGCTCTTATCTGAGGCCGCCGCGGCTTTCGGGTTTAGGGTGCCTGTTTGATGTGAACATAGCGTCTACCATGGCTCAGTGTGTAGGATTTCGAGCGTAAGATCTGTTGGCTCCAGGTGGAAATGGAGATGCTGTAATATAGGCGCCTAAATAATTACCAATACTTTTTTGGGGGCTCCTTATTATAAAATTACTATTGTTATTCTTATTGTTATTGTTTTTATTATGGGCCCCAATGCCCTGTTCTAATTATTAAGGCCCCTATATTAAGTCTGGGATTCCCAGTCTGTGACTCGAGATCTAAATATACGATGTCTCTATGCAGACCCGTCGACATTGATTCCCGAGAGCAGTGGTAAATGGCTCAGAGGTATGTTGGAAGTACTTGCTGCAGAACTCTGCGCACTCTACTCTTCATCACTCCGCCAACCCCCAGAGACATTTTGGTTTACAATAGGATTTATATAAGATTCCTGTTGTGTTAACCTTTCTGCTCAACGCGTGTTCCAGGTCACATGGTCATAATGCGGCAGGCCCGTCTATCGTAAGCCAGCATGGTACAGATGCCTTCGGCCTGACCAGGGTGTCCAAGCGCCTGACCACCGTATCTGTAGATGGACACGTGAAATCCTACCCTACTTGTACACTGGTACTTCCGTTGTCAAAGGTATAGTACTCATGTTACCACTGTTGAGTTGTTATTATGACGGCAGGGCTTCACTATTGTGGACAGACCAATTAAGCTTCCCTAAAACTTGTCGAGCCGGACGCGTGTGAGGTTTTGCTAGCCACGCATAGACATGGTGGTTTTCCATGAATCCTACAAAAATCATTCTGCAATGGTTCAGCGCATGAGCCGAACACCCAGGTCTACAGAAGGTTGCAACTGCATGTTATTTTCCTAGGGCCCTGGTTGTACAGAGAGTCTTTCAGAGGGCCGCCAAATTTTCTGGGCTGCGGGCCCACCTCGTACGCATGTCTAAACCCGAAACCTTTCTGTGAACCCTGGATGACCTTAAGTCCCGAACCCACATCTACACCCGTATACTATGTCAGACAGAAGTGAAGATTTGGGATAGATGTTATTTCCCCTTATTGTTTAATATAGAGCCTTAAGTACAATCAATTTTGGGGGATTGTTGAAATGAACTCCTAGTTATGCCTTCAAGCTACGGGAGTCTGGGTTCCCACCCCTAGGGAAAGCATCGTACTTGTGATAGTCGCAATAGCAGACGTAGTAGGTAGTAGTAGCAATCGGTGCGTCGTAGCAGTGTTTGCTGTAGCAGCAGTAGTAGTAGTGGCAGTACTAGCAGTAGTGACAGCAGCAGCAGCAGCAGCAGTGGTAGCGGTAGTAGTAGCAGCAGGAGTAGTAGTAGTAGTAGTAGTAGTAGTAGTAGTAGTTGTTGTAGTTGTAGTTGTAGTTGTAGTTGTAGTTGTAGTTGTAGTTGCAGTTGCAGTTGCAGTTGTAGTTGTAATTGTAGTTGTGGTGGTAGTAGTAGTAGTAGTAGTAGTAGTAGTAGTAGTAGTAGTAGTAGTAGTAGTAGTAGTAGTAGTAGTAGTAGTAGTAGTAAGTAGCAGCAGCAGCAGCAGCAGCAGCAGCAGTGGTAGTCGTAGTGGGTGGTGGTCGTGGTCGCTGTCGTGGTGCTGGTGGTCTTGGTGATGGTGGTCGGAGAAGTAGTAAAAGTAAAGCCAGAGCGAGCATTACCAGCATTGATCCATGTTTAACCACGTCCGGATTCCTAAAGCCAAAACCCCGGAACTTGAACTCTTGGAGACTCTGAGCGCTACGATGTCTGGCCGCAGTCCTAACCAGACAAAGTGCCCGGGATTCTGAGAGCTGCGCAGTAGCAAAAGTTGCAAGCGGGGACGTGTTCTTCGGGCATGGTTTGTCTTATCGAGTCCTTCCAGGGCTTTTCTCTGGATTTTGCAGTGCTTGGCCTGCAGAAAATTAAAGGGTGTTATACTGTCATACCTTCTACAGTACCAGCTTTTATCTGTCGGCTCATGTTTAAATCTGTATGCCTGCATATATACATATATACATATATATATACACATATAAATATACATATAGATAGATAGATAGATAGATGTATATATGTAAATGCTTATAGTACTTCCCGCATGTGCTGGCCCTAGTTCCCTCTTCCGGTCTTCTGGCACGCTGGTGTTCAGGATCTAGGCTGTACCCCGCCCAAATCTGGCCGCGCCTAAACCCTAAACCCTAAACCCTTAACCGTTCGAGAGACCAGGTTGGAAGATGCTTGTTCGCCGTGCTGCCACGTTGTTGACGAGGACCGCGCCCGGTAGGGTCATGATCAGGGTTTAGGGTATAGGATTTGGGGATTAGGTTTCGGTTTAGGGTTTGCGGTTTAGGTTTTAGACGGTGGGGGTTTCGAGGTTCAGGGCTCAGGGTTTTGGGTTGCGGGGTATTTACAACCGGCCTTAAGACTGGGTAGTTGGGAGGTCTAGAAGAACCCTAAACCACAAACCCCTAAACCCTTAACCCTTAAACCCTTAAACCACAACCTTAAACCCTAAACCCCTTAACCCTAAGGACCCCTAAACCCCTCAACCCTATGGCCCTTCTTGGGCTTAGGGTTGGGGCTGTTAGCAGCCGTGGGTCCGGGAGTTTCTTCGATTGAGGTCTACATGGGTGAAATTATGGTCCCTTTTTGGGAACCCTAAATATTAGGTGCCGTATTATAATATGGACCCAAAAAGGGATCCTAATTTTGACAACCACCCACATTGTTGAGGTTTATACATTCATTGTTGAGGTTTCTTGGCGTTCCGGTGGTTGGCTGTTAGGACTTTAACTTTTGGGGTTTCTATATGATTATAATAAGGAGGTCAAAAGTTTAACTTTTTGGAGGGGTTCAGAAGTCAGCCAAGGTTTGTGGCTTCGGGTTTAAGTCTGTTACGGATTTACAAAACCTTTACCCCGAACAGCTACGTATATGTATATATGTATATGTATTTATACTTATATGTACCTATAGTTGTATGGACGTATGCATACACATATTTATGAATATGCATATACGTACATACATACAGACATACATACATACATACAGGTGTATATATCTATATATGTGTTCGCACATGCTTGTTCGTATTTGCTTGTGTATATGTATATAAACATGTACATATAATGTTACATATACACAAAACATGATATGCCCCAACACCCTATCGACCGAATCATTGCGCCGCCGTCCTAAACGCCATCCAACAAGAGAGACCCTGTAACACCTTACAAGAGCGCGTCATTGCAAATGAGCCGATGTTTGGAGTACCTTTAGCACCTAAACCCTAAACCCTTTACGGTAACCCTAACCCCTAAACCTGAAAGTCTAAACCTTAAGCTCAAACCTGCGAGGAGTCCGGGTCAGAGGAGATGGACTCGAGCCTCTACCTTTGCAAGAGGCTCTTGGGACCCGGCGGTCGGTCGATTCGGCCTTTTTGAGGTTTTTCAGGTTTAGAGGGTTTTGGGTTGCGGGTTTTGAGTTGGGTTTAGGATTTAGGGTGTAGGGGTTCGGGTTTAGAGTTCAGTTTTGCGGCCTTTGGGGTGGGGCTCCAGTTTGTTTTTGACAGCGGGGGAGGGGTGTGGGATTTGGGATCCTGGCTTCAACATTATTTTAATTTGTTTCATTCCATTGTTGACATCCCGGTGCTGAAACTAACATGCGTTTGCACAACAAAACTTATAAGATAGGAGGATCTTGGATGTTTGGTTTGTGTTCAGGGCCGTTTGCCGTTGAGGGCAGATCTATATGTAGCTTATAACTCAACAAACTTGGGATTCGAGGAATTCATACATATTTCCCTTTGTAGTACTTTTTTCTTAATGAAATACTGTACAGTCTAGGAAACCACCAAAAAACCCTATTCAATTTTTTTCCGCCCCACCTTTCACACCTCCATGCCAGGAGGCGTGCCTACTGCCCGCCGCGGGCGGAAACTGAGGAGGCCGGGGCACTCTGATGCCTTAGAAGTCTTGGGTCTTGGTAGGGGTTTGGGTTTTTATATTAGGATACCTTAAGCCTAAAAGTTAAGAGTTTTAGGATTCAGGGATTTCAGAACATTGGGGGTTCTAGATTCTATAGTTCTTTGTTTAATAAGTCGTGAGACCCTCTTTACACTGAACCCTTAACCTGCAACTTTGGAGACTTTTGGGTAGGGGCAGTGCCGGGTGCAGCACGCTGCATGTCTTCAGGAGCACAGGTCCGGACAGTAAGCGCAAGCCCGGACCTTGCCCCAGCCTAGCCTTAGAGCATTCGAAACCCAAAGGGACCAAGTGACAGTATAGTACATATTTTTGGGCCCCAAATATCGACGAAGAGGCGAGTATAATGGTACTCGGACCCTTTAGGCAAAGCCTCGACCCCGGCGAAAGGGGGGGGTGGGGTCATAGGACGCCGACAGGGTTTTTTAGCGAATGGTTTCGCAGTAGAGAAACCTATCTGAACGGCCCGTTTCGACTTCCAATCATGATTCCGAACTCTATGTGGAGCCTCACACACCTATTTCCTCACCCGTAGAACCTGAAGCTCACTAAACCCGAGAAGCAACTCCTTGAAGGGCTCATTCAAGGCTTTCTGGAAGGTTACTTTGAGGGTTCTCCGATCGGTTTCTTCCCGGGTTGTGTTGAGCAAGATTTCCATTAAGGGTTTGATTTCAAGAGTTCTTTCAAGGGTTCGTCCAAGGATTCTTGAAGGATTTGGGCGCCCAACTGGCGCTCAAAAAACATGGCGAGTGCAACGCGGCCACGTGCTGAGGGTGTCCTTGGCCCGGCGCCCTCACGACTCCATATTCGTTGACGACGTCGGCTGCCGCGACCTAGAAGACCTTGCCAAGATCACGCATTTTCCACTCTGCCACTGTCGCATACCTTTGGGTTCCCTTCTCGACATCCGCGACAAGTGCGGCCTCCCGGTCACAGTACAGGCGTACACCTGTGAGCTGCCCCTCCAAACACCCTGAGGTGTTGCAGCTCCTGTCTGACATGAAGCCGGTGGCAGTGTGGTGGGTGTTGCAGGGGTTCCTATGACGGTCCCAACAAGGGTTCCGTCGAGGCTTTGGGATTCATCCGATATGCTGCTTAACTTAGAACATGAGTACATCACTAGCACTGGAGCAACCTTTCAATGATTAGAAGCCACCTAACTAAAGGCAAACCCCGGGACCGTGATGCATGTCGGCCAGATCCCAAAGAGTCAGCACTCACTTCGCCCCAATTCTGCAATCCCTAAGGGTCCAGGGACCCACATAGTATAGACATTGGTCTTGATATAGTCCCTATTGAGGTACTTTGGGGCCAAAGTACATGCTATTGAAGTGCATGGACCCTTACGTAAAGGATCCTGGGACTGAGTAACTTGGGTTATAATTAGGGCACCATACTTATAACTTACAACCCCAAATAGGGTACTTATAGCCTTACTTACTAAGTCCCATGATCCTCCAAATAGGGATTGTGATGGTTTGGGGGAGGAATCGCAGCTGCCGACAGCAACCAGTTCCGACGGAGCAGTCCGGGGGGCCCAGCAGCACGAGAAGGGCCTTAGTAATTAGACTAGGGTGGAGTTCCTTTAAAATTGCCTGAAGGGATCTATAAAAGGGTTCTATAATATTGGGGCCTAAATCAGTAGCATAGGGAAATTTGGGGGTTCCTTATTGTAATTATAGTAGAATACCTATCCTCCAAAACCTCATTCTACTTCTTACAGCCCCTACCTTAGTTGCAAAGTGAGAGGTTCTCGAGAGTGCTTGCTAAAAACAATTTGGTTTTGGAGGGTTTGTTAACTGTGGTTTGGGTCTGCAAGAAGGATCAGAGAACTTCGTCAACAAAGGCCCCCTCATAAAACTCATGAGGTGGTTCTCGGTGTTCGAAGGCTGCCTGGGCTGGCAAGGCGATTTCTTCGCGACCAAGATGGTCTTGGAGTCAAAGCTCGCAACTGAAACTGAGACTGAAGCCGCGGTGCTGGCTGAGCCAGTGCAGGAGAACGCCGACACAAGCAAAAACGAAGCTGGATCGAAGTCGCGGAGACCGCGGTATCAGAATCAGAGCATGAAGCTTTAGCGGTTTAGTCTGGAGTCTAGGATCTGCACGCCGTGTAGGGCTTGTAAGGGTTTAGGGTTTGGGGGCTAAGGGTTTTTTGTTGCATTTAGGGATGACGTCGGACCCCGTGAGATAAAGCTCTCCTGTGGCCCCGAGTTCGATGCAATTGGCACCTCACAACCCACAAATATGGACCCTGAAACAGTAAAGCCCCTCCCCCGAATAAGATTCTCGGGACCGAGAATCAAGCCCATAGGGCGTTGCACTACGCGGAGCCCCAACTCTTATCCTTCGAGGCGTTTAAACAGACTACCCTAAACCTTATCCGCCCCCAAACGAATCTAAACATGAGAGCCTGCTAGACATTATGCTATTACAGTTAACCCTTACGTGAATCCCTGTAGTAGCCATTACAGGAAGCCATGTATTGGCCCCGCTCTCAGCCCTAATGCCACGCCCTTGACCCCAAACCCGAAACCCATAATCAGCCGAAAGCTAGGAGCCTAATCCGCAGGCCTCAAGCAGACACGCTAATAATTACCTCTATTAGTTTGGGGGGCTCCTTATTGTAATTATAAGGCCCCTATATTAAACCTTACCTTAACCCTAAATAACCTACCATGTTAAGGTTTCTTATTATGGTTTCTTTATATAAGTCCTTAAAAGGGTAGGTTATTCCGGGTTAAGGTAATCCCATAACCGAAAGCTAACATGCTGCCCAGGGCCGCACCCTCCTCGAGGCATTGTCAACGAAGCCAAGGCAAAGAGCTGTTAGGGTGCTGGGTGGGGTATACTTGGAGGTTCATGGTCAGTTATAAGTAGGGCTTATAGGGTTCCTTTCATGGTTCCCTCAAGGGTTCTATAAGGGTTCTTTAAAGGGGTTTAGGGTTTAGGGTATACTTGGAGGTTCATGGTCAGTTGCAAGTAGGGCTTATAGGGTTCCTTTCATGGTTCCTTCAAGGGTTCTATGGAGGTTCTTTAAAGGGGTTTAGGGTTCAGGGTATACTTGGAAGTTCATGGTCAATTATAAGTGGAGTTATAAGTCCCCTAATATGGATTCTAGCTATGGGTTACCCTACTTATAACCGCACCTGTAACTACCCATGAACCTCCAAGTAGGGTTTAGTAATTTATGGACCTGCCTTGCCTTTCATAGAAGTCTTTGGAGTTCTAGAAGGGTCTCTCATACTGGTTTAACACGGTTTTACAGGGATTTTGCAGGGTTTCACAGGTTCCCTGAAGGCTCTGGACTTGTAAAGGGCTTGAGGGTGTTGGGGTTGCGGTTGGCTTTGTGAGCCACGTAGCGTTCAGGGTTCGGGGTGTATGTGTTCATTTTTCCGGCGTAGGGTCCGGGTGAATTATTGTGGTTCGGGGTGAAAGGGGAGGGGACTCC
The DNA here is from genome assembly GCA_905221615.1 of Symbiodinium sp. CCMP2592. Classification (NCBI taxonomy): domain Eukaryota; class Dinophyceae; order Suessiales; family Symbiodiniaceae; genus Symbiodinium; species Symbiodinium sp. CCMP2592. The sequence continues at coordinate 228,001 of CAJNDT010006205.1, forward strand.
ATCTTCCCAATCCTTACCTTTGGGAATGGAAGAATGGTAGTTATAGTAATTATCATTGTACCCCATTCCTCCACTCCCTACTAACCAAAGGTAAGAAACTTGACCGAAAGTGGTCAGCACAAGGCGATGTGCGAGAATGCGGAACTAGCCCGCTCTGAGAGGCAGGCACTTGGAGGATCACGGGACTTAATAGGTAAGGTTATAAGTACCTTAAATGAGGTTATAGGTCTAGTGATAACCCTAGATACTAAGTCCCATGACCCTTCAAGCAAGGATGGAGAAGGTTATGGAAGACCACTGAAGCGCATTCAGACCGTGAAAGCTGCGGGTGCGGCGTGCCGGCATATCTTCCAAAGTGAATGCGGAGCTGCTGATGAAGGACCAAGAGCTGGAATTCCTCAAGGCACAGACTAGTAGAGAGCAAGGCATCGCAAAGAGAAAGCGAGAAAGAAAGAGAGAGAGAGAGAGAGAGAGTGAATGGGTAGATCTGCAGGAACTACGACTCTAGTTCTCTGCTGAATAGTCGTATCTAACAGTAATCCTGGCCCTGAACCCCAGACCTGAAACTCTGAACCCTAAACCAACCCTATCTAGTAAGTCTCCTGAACGTTTAAGTAAATGGTCACCCAAACCCTATGAACCCCAAGCCCTAAGCCTAAACCATAAAGCCCAAACCTTGAACCCTACTTGGAGGTTCATGGGTAGCTATAAGTGGGGGTAACCATACTTATAACCCTTTCTAGGGGACTTATAGCCCCACTTATAACTACCCATGAACCTCCAAGTAGTGACGATCGGCAGGTCAAATCCGCACCTTCCCCTGGGTAGTGACGGGGAGGCCTGGAAGCTTTGAGGGTTTTCCTGGGTTAGGCCTTAGGGTCGTGGGGAAGCTTAGGGTCTAGAGTTTTAGGGTTTATAGGGGTTTTAGTGTCGGGTCCCTGAACATTTTGCGATTTTGCATAGCCATAAGGGTCCAAGTACCTTGTAATCTTATACTCTCCCAAAAGGTAAGCTACATAACTACCATCCGAAACCTAAGCACCTCATTTTTGGGTCCTTTGGACCCTTCGGGTAGCAATCATAATAAGGAGCCCCTTGAAACGTAGGTTCTTTAGGGTCGCTCTCGGGCTCGGTTCAGATATTTTGGGCGTTGCTTAAGCGATGCTGCTTTCAACGGATTAGGGTTTAGGATTTAGGGTTTAGGGTTTACGGGGGAGTGTGGGGAGCACCTGAGCCGCCCGGGTTCGAGAGTGTTGTAGGTCGACTGGGGTGCCAAGGGATACACAAGACAACGTCCGGTGGTGGTGCAGCAGCTCCGCGGATGACCCCGAGTTCCGCAGGACGGCCATTTCGCGCCAGCTGCACATCACTCACCAGACGGAAAGAAAAGAAGGGTGGTTATGGGCTTTACTTGGGAACTCAGACGGGCTTAGCACAATTCATTTGGGTGATTAATGCTAGTTATTCTGTCTTAGAATCCTATACCCAACTTTCAAAGTCCTGATACTTTACTTTAGTAAGCGTCCAGGCTTACGTTGGCGGGCTACGGTTTAGGGCTCAAACTACTAGCAACACATACCCGGTTACCCAGAGGCTCCAAAAAATATTGTCTCCCTAAAACCATGACAAGATGGTTTGTTGGGACTTTATTGTTGATCAAGACTTCTCAAAGAGAAGAATTTCATGCATTGTTACCAAGACACAAGGCGTGAGAACTGTTTAGCTCTTAGGTTGCCCTTGAGGGTCTTTGAATCCAAGGGGAAAAGGAGGGACCCTTAATAAGGACCCCTAGGTATATACCCTTAACATAGCCATGATATACCCTTAATATAGCAATTATATACCTATTATGTAGCCCATTATAGGGCAGGGGTCCCCATTAAGGGTTCCTCCTTTTCCCCTTTGATTGAAGGGGCCAGAAGGCTTCCGTGAGGAGGGTCGAAGGTTTTAGCGCCGGCTTTGGGGCTTCGGGTTGGTATAATGGAGGTTCATGGGACTTAGTAAGTAAGGTTATAAGTACCTTGATTGGGCTTATAAGTATAGTTACCCTAATCATAACCCTAGTTACTAAGTCCCATGATCCTTTAAGTAGCCTCTTATAATAGAAGCCCCCTATAGATCCCTTCAAGGAGCCCTTTAAGGAACCCTAGTTACTAAGTCCCATGATCCTTTAAGTAGGGTTTAGGTGCGAGGGTCCTAAGCCTCTCAGCCCTGAATCCACAGGCATCCCCTTGGCCCTTCATTAGCAATTTCCGAGCCGGACTCCATATATAGGAACCCGTATAGGGACCTTGAACCGCTCACGCAGGCTTTGCTTCAAATCCGCAGAGCCTTGCGCCCAGGAGATTAAGGATTCTGGGTGAGCCGGAATGTGCATGTGACATTGAACGGTTCAGGTTGTTGGGGCTTTAGGGTTTGATGTTTGGGATGGGGAAGCTATTTTGGCGATGAGCAGCTTGAGTCTTTTGTTTACACGGTCACTCATCCTATGACCCTATAAACCCAAACATCCCCCACATCCCTCACCACCGACTCCCGAAATCCCTTAAAGCCCTAAACTTTGGAAACTCCAACCCTACATCCACAAAGCTGGAACGGTGCTCAAAGCACAATGGACATTGAAACCCACCATCAATATACATATTACCATGATTACTATTCTCATAATTAGTATCCAAATATTCGAAACATAAATCACAAACAACTCCACAAAGCCCTTGCGAAGCCGAAAACTCCGAAAGCGACGAAGGCCCGTGCGTACCAGGGTGAGGGCTGTGCCCGGGGCCCGTTCAGGGTTTAGGGTTCCTATAAGGAAAGGGATGTATAGGGGTTCTATAATAGGGTCTACTTCAGGGATCCTGGGACTTAGTAACTTTCGTTATAATCAGGGTAACTATACTTATAACCCCGATTAAGGTACTTATAACCTTACTTACTAAGTCCCATGATCCTTCAAGTAGGGTTTAGGCTGTGATTGGCAAAGTTGTGTTTCTTAACAGTTGCTACAGGGTTGTTTGGGTTTGTTGAGTGCTGAAGATCAGGGGCTTGATGATTCAAGCGATAAACCCCTAAACCCTGGGTTTAGGGTTTAGGGTTTAGGGTTTAGGGTTTAGGGGGGTTTTCTGGTTTCTACAGGGTGTTAAAGCTATAGTCATAATCAAAAATGCTTACAGCCTTACTCAGTCCCCTTATCCTTGAAGTGGGCATTCAGGATTTTGGTTAAGCCCCAAACTCCGAACCCTAAACCGTTCATTAGCACTGCATAGTCAGTTTTAGCGCGATTTTCACAGTATTCAGTAGTGTTTGAGTTATTTGATTGGAGATTTAGTGCAAGCGGGTTCGGGATTTGGGTCGTGGCATTGGGCTTTCATCGAGATTCTCTGGGTTTACGATTTGCATTCACCCCGGACCGACAGTCTCTAGAGCCCTGGATGCCTCAGGGTTTAGGTAGGGTGTTTTAGGGCTGTGGGTTCAGGCTTTTGCTAGATTTCAGTCCCCAAACCCAAACCCTTAAACCCTAAACCTAGGACCCTAATGCCCTGACCGCTAAGTCCTGAACCCTCAACCATAACCTGAACCCCTACATCCTAAACCCTATGTAGACCCAAAACCCCGTACCATCGGGGCCTCAATCATTACCTAAACTATTTCAAGGGTTCCCTGTCATAGCCTTCGTAGAATCGGCCCCACAACCGTGTTCTAATTATTAAGGCCCCTATAGTAGACCCTAAACATATTGTCCTAGCCCGGGCCCGGGTTTAAGAGCCATCAGCCTCCAGGTGATTTTAAAAGGCTAAAGCATAGGGTCTGTTCAGGGTTCTGTGGTGTGTTTTTAAATACGGCTTTTGCGTTTGTACTATAAGGTTTACTTAGTTAGTTGCGTGGATAGTAATTAGCAGTACTATTCCGTAGGGTGCCATATTAACATTTCCGTCTTATTTCTATATACTTTAATGTCTTCCAAAACCCCGCCCATCTAGCATATGCTTTGACGTTTAAGTTGCTGTATAGGAGCCGCTTTAACGCCGAAGTAGGTGCATGCATGGACTCTGTGGGCCGATTCTACTAAGCTTTGGGACTCAAGTAAGAGGGGAACTAGCAAGCACGGGACTGCTGTTCCTCATCACATTGACTAAGTGGTGGTAGTAGGGCAATTTCGATATGAGATCTTAGTAGTAGAGTAGGAAACCTTCAGCCTTTCTTGGGGGTACTATAAGCCGGGGAAATCCAAAAGGCTAACCTGTAGTTCCCGCAATTTCCTGGACCAGTAAGAGCTTGCTTCTTTCTTGCCAGGCCTTACAGAAACCATAAGGTTAGTTAGACATACAGTAGAAGCCCAAGAGTTGGAAACTCCATAGCCTCTATCATTAAGAGTAAAGTATAGGGAATCCCAGCACTACTTGGCCTTAACCCGGTTTCCAACTTTATGGGGTTTACTGTAGTTAGACATAAGTATGAACAGGCATGGCGATCCTGGCGAGTTTTGGCAACGCCTAAACTGCTTCTTTGGCATGCCGACCAGGCCAAAGCGCTGGCAGCAGAGTTTCTGGCCAAGGTCCCTTGCAGCGTGTTTTTGCTGAGACTTCGGGTCTTTAGGGTTTAGGATTTAGGGTTTAGGGTGTATTGGGTAGGTATTGGACCGGGCTCGAGACGAACAATCTGAGTTGGTTTTGTGGCTAATCCCTCAAGCAGCACCATCCCTCGCGAAAAAAAATCGATATTCTTCTGGCAAAGTATACCTCGTGACAATACTCTACACGTAGACCTTCCGTCTGGATTACTTACCCCTGCCGTCTGTTTAAGGCTTTTTTGGCACGATCATGCTGTTCTAGGATGTTTGTTTCGTGTGTTCGAGATTTCCTTTGCCGGGCCACATCAAGCAAGATTGCGAGTACGGGGCTTGATTTACCAGATCTAGTATATACTGCAGCTGTTTGGGGCATTGCTTGCAGTGTTCCTTTCACTAGCAGACGTCGTCGTTGTCGTCGTCATCGTCGTCGTCGGTGTCTCAAGCTTTCAAGCCGAATTCCGAAATTGTAATCTCCTAACCTGATCTCTACTCAGACCGCAATGTGTTCATCGTGTTTCCTTCTTTGGATCCAGACCATCAGAACTCAGGTTATGGGTTCGTCTACATTGAAAATTATCGGAAAAACACCGAAACTGCCAGGCGCCGATGGCATAGACCCGCAGCCACTGCCTCAGCACATGTGGAGAGGCTGGGAGATGTCCAGAGAGCCCGAAGCGTCCGTTTCTGCGAATCGACCTTTTTACATCAAGTCGCATCAAGAATCCCTATATTGTTGTAGGCAGATCGTATTTACAGGGTATAACTGATTAGACCTCTCTGGGTAGGGGAAAGGCTTATATAAAGGCTTATCACTGAAGGTCTGAGTTTGTGGGCTGCCGCATTTCCATAGGACGAGGGGACTTATTTTCTGAAGTAACTATAAAGACTGCTTCCAACTGTTTATAGCAGAAAAATGCCCAATTACAGTGCTTTTCACTTCTATCCCTACCTTTATCTACCATGGATGGCAAGGCAAATTGTTGCCGTTTCTGGAAGCGCCATATGCGTTAAACCGAAGAACCTCCTGCATTCGGCGACTCGAAGCCCCTTACTTGGAGGATCATGGGACTTAGTAAGTAACTAGGACCCGGAGTAGGCCCTTATCCCCTTTTTTAGGGTTTAGGTTCCCTTATAACCCCCTTTAAACCAAAAAGGGCACCCTTTTTATTCCTAGGTTACTCTTAGGTTTAGGTAAGGTTATAAGTACCTTAGCTGGGGTTGTAAGTCTAGTTACCCTAATTATAACCCTAGTTACTAAGTCCCATGATCCTTTAAGTACAGGTTCGGCTCGGAGGGTTCCAGGTTTGGGGCTTGACCTGAGCCCGAATCAATATGGGAGTTTCCGAAAACTGGGGGTACCATATTGGGGGTCCTTATAATAAGGATCCTTCTCTTTAGGTTGCTATATTAGGGTCCCCTATTTTCGGAAACCCCCATATCTAGGACCTGCCTACTCGTTTACCACTGAGTCGCAGTGCTGTGCCGAGTTTACCTTTTTCCTGCTACGCTTCCAACCTCAAACCGCCTAGCCTTTTTGAAGTTAGGGTTTGGGGTGTTTGGGTGTAGAGCCCTTTGTCAAACCCCAAATCAGCTATCCATTGACCTCACGCAGCGGATTTTAAGCTCCCCTTCTAGAGTCCTCAAGAACCTATAGTTTCTGTAATAGGGGAGGGAATGGCATCCCCAAAATCCGAAGCAAAGCCAAAGACCCAACCGCTTCAGCTGTCAAGGAAAATACATCGTTCGACACCTGCCCTGGTCCCAAGGCAGCAAGGGCGGGGGAGAGTGCAGTAGGGTCGTTGTCACAAGTATGGTCCTTTTGGGGCACCCTAAATCTTTCAGTGCTGTACGATATTAAGGACGAGAAAAGGGACCATGATTTTGACAACCACCAAGTAGATAGAACTTGATTTCATCGTCCATGACTCTTACGGTGATTCTGGTGATGCTGCTGAGGAACAAGAGGATGTCACCACTGCAGCCACAGCAGCAACAGCAAGGGCAATGACAAAAAATATCACAATAACAACACAACATTTTGCTACGGCTAGTATTGCTGCCACTGCCACTGCCACCGCCGCTCCCTCTGCTACTGCCAGTGCCACTGCCGCTTCCACCTCGACTGCGGATAACCACTACTACTACTACGACTACTAGTACGGCTATCAGGCCTGCGACTACGACGACGACTACTACTACTAATGGTGCAACTTCTGGTTACGACGACCTCGACGACCACCACCACCGGCACCCCCCTCGCCATCGCTGCCACCGGCATCACCGCTGCCGCCGCCACCACCAGCACCGTTGCCGACGCCAATGTCACGGACACGACATAGACCAGCACTAGCACCAGGGCCATCAGTTCGACAACTACATGTTCTTTACGTGTTACTGGAAAGAACTGGAGATTGAAAGGTTTAGTGTCTAGTCTAGGCTTCTTGAAGATGGTTGTTGTTTGCCACACATGCCGTTTGGTTTTACGAGGGCTGTGTCTCTTCTGCGCTGACCCCTGCATCCTAAATCCGAAGCAGAGCACGCAAACAATGCAACTTCGATAGAGAGATGGGGAGAGAGAGACCTTACGTCCTAAGCTACTTTCTCCGACCCCGTCAAATTTCAATCAGATCCCGAAACCCTGTTGCTTCGTGCTATTTGCCTGTGTAATCCGGGAACGTCATGTACAGTATCGCTCTACAGTAGGGTAGTATAGCTCAAGTCCAGCCGACAAACCCCATAAACCCTACCACAGATCCTTATCCTGCAAACATACCCGGAAGACCTCAACCTTAAGCCCTACCCCAGATTCCTATCCTCATTGTTGTCGAGCGCTGCACTGGTTGCACCGTTTGATCTCCCGAAACCTAGGTTTAGGGTTTTGGGCGTAGTTCAGGGTTTAAGGCTTAAGATTTTGGTTTTGTGGGTTTAGACTGCAGGTTCTAGGGTTTAGGGTTTGTGGTTTGAGGCTGTCTAGGGCTGAAGGTTGTATGGGTGGGACCAACAATAAGCCAAAAGCCGTCGCCGGTGGTTTGGAGAAGTAGACAAGTCTGGAGAGCGTTTTGGGAAAAATGCAACAAGCTCAAAATCTGAGACCTGTGTGCGAGGCTGTGGGAATTCAGCTGCTCGCCGTGACTCTACCTGTATAGCAGGCAAGGGGAGGCCACATTGTCGTGTCGGGCTTGGTAGTTGCAACTGCTTGTGAGACTTCTCGTCAGGATGAACGGACTCGACACCCGGACAGGGTTGCGGCTTCCCTTTGTGTATCAAGAGTCTGGCTAGCGGCTTGCGAATAGCCTCTTGATCGTGCACTCGCATGTTCTAGATTTACGAGAGGCGTCCAAACGCTTCGTGCAGTCGGCCGGGAGAACAACAGCAGGTAACATCATGCGTGGGTGAGTCTATGTACTGGTTGCTTTGTCTGGGGTGACACGTAGCCAACAAGACGCTTTTGATGTCTGCACGAGGCTGGCAATGGGATCCCGTGTAAGGGATGACATTGCCCTTTTTGACATCGGCACGGGAATCGAGAAGCCATCGCCAGCAACAAGATTTCGGCCTTGGTTGAGGGAGGCAGTAGTGCAGCCAAGATCGGATAGTGAGTCAAAGGTATGAGTAGCTTGTCAATGTAACTTGACTAGGCCTTTGAGAAGCAAGTGTTGCATACCGCACTGTTGTCGGAAGCAGTTTCCTTCGAAGGGCCAAACCAATTCCGAATGCGACCCATCTCGTACAACTCGGCCGCTTCCTGCATGCCGCAGACTTGATTCTGGCGCGCTTCTTTGATCCAAGGTATCATTTGCTTTCTGTGATGGTGCATTTGAAGCTGTACAGTTCACTGTTGCCCAGACGCGGGGGATTAGTCGCACTTAGCCGATGTGTGGGCCCCAGTAAAAAACTACCGGGGCCCACGCAACTTCGAGCGTTCTGGCGAAGCTCATTCCCCTCGTGCCTTCAGGACGACTAGGATTTAGGATTTAGGTTTTAGGGTTCTGCGTTCTGGTGCTTTCTGCATGGAATCAGTGTCTCGTGTTTAGGGTGCACCGAGAAGTGCTTCTATGTCAGCCTGGTTGAGGAACCCTTCGTGTTCATGTGGTTCTGAAGGAAGATTTGCAAATACCTCTTGGCGAGATGGCGTTGTCGAAAGCACGCCTGACGTTTTGCAGAAAACAGTTTTACGCACAAGTTCAGCGAGTTTTGGAGCTCGCCCTTCCCAGAAACTCCAATATCCCTTAATTAAGGTATATGCCTTAATGAAGATATCCCATTGGAGTCTCTGGGTTCGTTTCCAGTTAGAGTTCAGGGGTCAGGTTTTCTCGAAACCTTGTAAACCCCATATTATCCTCTTAAACCCCGTATTCTAGAAGCCCTAAATTCTCCTTCCTTACCTTGAATCCTCGGCCGCAAAGGCCTTCAACAAGCTTAACATTGTCATAGTTGGGTAACATTGAACAGTTTTTATATATGTACTGAGCCCAATAAGGAATAAACACGTACATGACATGTTTAATCCTACCCCAAACAATGAACTAGATAACCTGGAGCACGCCCTCATTAACGCGTGGTCTCCAGCGAAATGCCAAGCTCCTCAAACACCTAAGGGTTTGGGGGTCGCAGGGTTCCTTCAAAGTGATCTATAAGGGTTCCTATAAGGGTTCTATAAAGGGGCCTCGGGTAGTGACCCAGTGCAAAGCAGAGGTTTGATCTGCCATCTACTCCCTGTAGCTCTGCAAAACATGTTATATGCTTGAGAAACACTAGAGCCGTTTTGAAGCACTCTTTCTACATAGAAGCATGCACAGACCTTGCAGACGCCAAAAGCGCTCTAGGCTCTAGGGCCCAGTAGGGCAATCGCCTGATAATCTCGAGGAGTTGAGCAATTAGTAACTAGTAGCATCCCATTGCAGACCCTATATAACAGTACTACCACATGTCCCATGGCCCTAAGGAGACTATCAAGGCCCCCGGATGATCAAATTCGGGGCCACAGACCCACGGATGAAGTCCCGAAGAGACCAAGCTTAGCCCTAAACCCTAAACCCTAAACCCTAAACCCTAAACCCTAAACCCTAAACCCCTAAACCCTAAACCCTAAACCCCTAAACCCTAAACCCCTAAACCCAACTCCGAAGCCCGAATGCAACTGCGAACCCGCGTCCTCAGCGCTTCCCCAAAGAGTCTGGAGCGAGGCTCGGAACGAACTTTGGGTAGTTCTCTAAATTAGGGTCCCGTTTGGGAATCCTTAAAGGGATCTATAGGGTTTCTATAAGGGTTCCTATAAGGTACTATGCATAATGGGTAGTTCTCCAAATTCGGGTCACTTTGGCGGGGTCCGTTTTACAAGGTTGCCGTAGTGTTTGGGGGGACTTGAATTTAGGGAACTACCTGCACCGAGAGATGATACCACTGAGCACATTCGCGCATCCCTGAACCCGAGAGCCAACTCATCGAAATATTGCTGCTTGCTGCAGCGATTCGCATAATTGCTTAGTATGTATATATATATATATATATATATATATACCCTTACAGTCCCGAATGTTGGCCCCTATGTTGCCCATGGCATGCATTCCACCTCCCAAGGCTCAAGCGCTTCTCAGTATACTGTGCTGACAGCAGATAGCAACTTAGAGCCAAGCGGGACGCATCAAAGCCAGACCGCCTGCTCGTAGGGAACGATTCCTAGCTGATAGTTGCTGCCACAGCCGATCCCAAGATCAGGCCGGCAAGTGCTTTTGGGGGGAATATGTTTCTCGTAGTATAGGGGCCTGAATTAATAATTACCAATACTATTGTGGGGGGCTCCTTATTATAGATATAGTATAATATATACCCCTAAAACCCTAGTCTAATTATTAAGGCCCCTAGATTACACTATGTCTCCCAGTGAGCTCTTTTTCCGCTTTTGTGGTCTAGGCTCCTTATGAAAGCTGCCCGGTACCAATGCTCTAGACTCTTTCCCTCTGTGCCAAAAGAGTATGTCAGTCTTTTGCATGACAGGGACCCACAAGACCTAATTTACAAAACTACCTATAGTCTCCATTGTAGTTCCTTTTTTTGGTTATCCAGTTTTATGGTTAGGACCCTATAATAGAGATTTTGGTTAACCAAAAAAAGGAACTACAATGGAGACTATAGGTAGCCACTGAGTGTTTTGAGCGGCCGGGGTGCACGCTTTTGCCTTTGCAGGGTCGCAGCGATGTTCCGATTTGCCGCGCGGGGCCTGGACAGTCTATGAAACCTAAACACCAAACCCCTGAACCCTAAACCCTTCAACTCCTAAACCCTGAGCCCCTAAACCCGTAAACCCCTAAACCCCTAAACCCTTCACCCCTAAACCCCTATACCCTGAACCCCTAAACCCTTCAACCCAAGAAGCGTAGATCCGAAACTCGCAACCCAACCCTGAGACGTAATATTGGTAGTTCTCCAAACTTATGGGGTGTAAACTCAACTTTTCAACTTTTGGGGTTCTTATAAGGTAATCGATTCTGAAAGTTTCAACTTTTGTTTCCTTTGGGTAGTGGGCCAGTAAGCAAAAAAGGATCCCTTTTGGGATCCTTTCTAAACGAATCCCGTGCTACTATGGAGACCTAAAGAGGGACCCTCATTGCGAGAATCTAGGGATCTAGGGGTTTGACTTTAGAGTTTTGAGTTTTGGCGGCGGGGGGTTAAGAGGCTCAGGCGTTTCCCTCAGGCGGCGCCGACGTGGCAAGTGTGTTAAGGATTTTATTTTAAGTTGCCATAGTAGGGACGGGGTCTATAGTAAATGATTTGGTTTCCTTATTATGGTAACTTCAGTTAAGTTCCTTAACAAGAACCCAGAATGCTCCCAGCAGTTCTGTCAATACTCCGCTGAAGTCCCAGCCATAACATCTCCCACCCAGGGTTGAGGATTTAGGGTACTGTTGCCTAGAGGGTCCGAAGACACTACCATCCTGGACTTTGGCCCCAAAGACCATTCCAATCATGGCTTGGGGGGCCTGTAATTCCATAATAGAAGCGTATATGGGCCCTCCAGGTTTTTGACGCCACGCACAAAGTAGCCTCATACGACCCCTCCGAGATAGGAAGGGCTGCAGCTGGCATGCTTCGGAGAGACAGACACACATCTCTCGCTACCATCTTATACCAAGTACCGAAGATTGCGGATTCAGTCCGTCCGCGGCTTGAACCGCCGCGATCTTATACCAGCCCACACACCGGCGCATGCTTGCATGCATCATGTCCCATTGTGCATAGACGTCGACGTTCAGATGCATTTGCATGCCAGTGTTGCTGTGCCGTTGCACGTTGAGTCTCAGCTCATCGGTGGAATATTGGGCGAGCTTCGCTTTATGTATGGCTGCATGTTCTGTGTCCGGGGTATTCGTTCGAACTAGCTGTTGGGTAGGGCCATATTCAAAGCCATTTGAGTAGCCGAGGCGGTGCCGAAGGGGTGTCGCGACCCGGCCTCCTACCTGGATGTGTTCGCGAATGAGAAATATGATACGGCAGTCCCATTCGAGTCCTCCTTGGCTCAGGATATCGCCGTATCTCCTGCCGAAAAGCAAGAATTTCACGAGTGAAGCCCGACGTTCTCCGTCGAGGTGCGCCAGATTGTTACTTGACGCAAGCTCAAGTGGATGCCATTCATAAATGGGTCAACAGCCATCCGAACGTGGATGCCTCCTTTGGCGGAGCACGCTCTTTCGGTGCTTGAGGAGTTCTGACTCCGGAGCGGAACTCTGGCACGACTTCGAGGAGGAGGGCTCCGACCACGAGGGAGGCGGCCCAACTCCTGCCCCTTGTCCGGCGGGTTGGAGCCTGCAGGCCACCGCACATGAGAACCCCTTCACCCGCATTGGAGTGCCCTGCGCTAGAGATTTGCATCCGCCACCTCGGTGGGAACCGTGAAGCCCCACGTTTCCATTTCCGAGTTTTGAGCTGCAGGTCACCGCACATGAGAACCCCTCAACCTCATTGGAGCGCTCTGCGCTAGAGATTTGCATCCGCCACCTCGGTGGGCATCGCGAAGCCCCACGTTTCCATTTCCCAGTTGAGCTGCAGGTCACGGCACATGAGAACCCCTCACCCGCATTGCGCATTGGAGCGCTCTGCGCTGGAGATTTGCATCCGCCACCTCGGTGGGAACCGTGAAGATGGGGCACACCTCGAGCCCGGCAAGATTGTTGTTGCCATGAAAGCGGGTGAGGTGGTCGTTGGGTGGGGGCACATACAAGCATGCCCCTATAGGCTCATGGAGTATGGGTGTGCGTTTTCGGCTGCCGCGAGCGCCAAGGTGCAACAGGTCGGTCTAACCCGGTGCACACGATTCTCGATTCTCTAGCAACCCCACAAGATACTGCCCTTGACCCTACTACACCTCCCTAGACCCTTAGACCTAAAACCCCTCATTTCGGCAGAAGGTCCTTAAATGTGAAACAAAACACGAAGCCCGAGTAGGCTTCAACCGGGTATTCACGATTCCTGATCATAGTACTAGTAGCCATAAAGTTGGAATGCTGTAATCCCTTCATGCCCTGCAGTTAACGTATAACGGCTCCTAGCACTAATCATCCTAAACCCATGTTCCAATTTTCTGGCATTCGCTGTAAGGTCGTGGATCGAAAGCCGCCGCATGGATTTGGGATTACGGCTTGAGTTTTTTGGTTTTTGTGCCCAGGCTCGTCATTTGCTGCGCCCCCGTGTGGTGATGGCCGCGATCCTAGAGCGTCAGCTTTTTCCGGGCGCAGCGTTGCCAGTGTGTAAACGGCATTTAATTGACCTACAACACTATACCCAGAATGCTCCACCCCGACCCTCAAGCTCAGCATTCGCCTCCAAACCTGGCAGCCACAGCAGCACTGAATCACGCAATATAGAGAGGGATTAACAACTAGTGTGAACATCACCTAGTAGTCCCGTTTTCGTGATGCTAGAATACACCGCAACACGCAACTCCACTTCTTCATGCCCCTACCTCGTGAGAAACGACAGCTTCTGCGGCAGCATCAAGCGATCCTTGTGGTGGGGAGTTCAAGTTGGACGTTGCTGTACAATCAAAGCTCGGATCCTTCTTAGCACGTAAGCTTCAGATTAAGGGGCCCCTCGCACGCCCGAAGAAACTTTAAGCCGACTTCCGCTACTCAGTTTTCCAATACATCTAACGTTTACGCTTGTTTAGGGGATCATATATATATATATATATATTTATTTATTTATTTATATATATATATATTTATTTATATATATATATATTAATATATATATATATATATGTATATATATATATATATATATATATATATATATTTATATGTATATATATATATAGGCTCAGTAGTAGCCTGAAAGTTTACCATGCTTGCTTCTCTGTGGCTTTATTCGGGTTGTAAATCTAGAATCCAGCATCCCAGACACATGCTTTCAAAACCCAGAAAATTTTACGGGACGCCAGAATTAAGCGAGGAAACACCCCTCCAAAAGACAGAATCTCCAAATCCCACCAACAGCTCATATCACGAAGGCCGGGTCCGGCCTGGGAGCAGCCGGGTGCTGAGCAAAATCTGTTGTTGTTGAATGTGGTTGTTCTGGGTTTCTTTGGGCGCTGATTGGTTGTTGTATAGGGCTTTCATGCTGTTGAGACTTACTTTGAGGTTTTGGTGCCTCAGGGGATAGTAGGGTGCTGCAAGGTGTCGGAATCCATTCTAGGGTTTATGTTTATGAACTTAGTCTTTTCGGTTTTCGGTTTAAGAGTATGGGGCTCAGCGAAGAAGCAGATATATCAAACCTCGCAGCAACCGTGTAGGTCCATCATCCATCCTTTTGACAGCTCCCTGTTTGCGGATGGATGGGACCATGCCATGCCAGTGAGCTGCTAGCTTTAACAAGCTCCTCCACAATATGTTGGATCCAGTTTTCAGATGGCCAAAAACTTTGTCAGAGGTTGCAGCGCGCATGTACGCTGTACAGGGAAGATCCTATGATTACGACCCCTTGGTTTTAAAAATGGTTCATGGCTTTTCTGACTTTCTACGTTTGGTACAAGGTCGCGGCGGGGACAACGTTTCAACTACCAGCACCGTGGCAGGCCGACATGTTGCTGTGTCCGTGTGTGTATGTGTGTCTACATTCACCAAGATACATCTTCGGCCAGGTCTTACGAAAACCTGGATCGCTGAACACTGAATGTCCCAGCCCCCAACAAGCACAATGCTTTGTTCAGGTAATTCGGTGTGATTGGATTTGCCTTAATCCCGAAACCTCAATACTAAACCCGCCAAGAACGGAACTAACGGAGCGCCGCAAGCTTGAGTTACAGTGCGTTTTCCCGGTACTACAGCCTATAACTATATATTCCCACTTGTTCTTACTAGTGCTGCCTGGGTTTCTTGTTGTACACACGGCTTCACGGTCTGAGGCCGTGGAGTTTAAGGGTTCGACACTCTAAACTTTATTACATGTGGCTTACAACTTGAAGGCCCGTCCATCGGCGGCCTTGTAAGTAACTCCTTCCGCCGCAAGCCTCACAAACCCTCAACCTCAAACCTCTCAAGCCCCTGACCAACCTCCAGCCCTAAACCTCGTAAACCCTACACCCTCAAGCAGGAGGCTTCAGTCTTGGCCCGCATACTCGAAGCCACTGGCTTGCAGTCTTGATGCTTCCAGCCGCACAGCTGGCCTGACGTGCTCATCCCGGTCTGCATATTTGGATGGTTTAGGGTGCGGGATTTAGGGTGTTCGGGGTTTAGGGCATAGGGATAGTAGTGGCGTGGCATGGGTTGTTTTCGGTTTACACAGCGCTTTAAGCATAAACCGTACGCAGTAGTATTTTCTAAACGGATCCGAGACTCTCGGCGTAGCCTCAGTGTTAGCCTTAACAGCACCCCTCACTTAGTCCGACAGTGCTAATTTAGAAGTAGTGAGACTGAGCCCCGAAAATGATCTTATTGTTTACACTTTGTACCCCGACCTCCATACACTGCATGTATAGCCATGCCGCGAGCATACGAGCGGCGGTGATGGAGGCTTGAAGAGGGTTTCGGCAAGTTTAGGGTTTGACAGGGGTACTTGGAGGATCATGGGACTTAGTAAGTAAAGTCATAAGTGCCTTAATGGGGGTTATAGGTATAGTTACCCTAATTATAACCCTATAGTTACTAAGTCCCATGATCCTGTAAGTAGACCCTAAACCCTAAACCCTATAGATCCCTTTAAGGAACCTTTATAGATCCCTTTAAGGAGCCCTTTAAGGAACCCTAGTTACCAAGTCCCATGATCCTTTAAGTAGGTTTGCTGTTTAGGGCTTGTCTTGAGTGGACGAGAGCTTGCAGCTTCGTGGTTCTCCATGTTACTCGTACGTAAGAAAGGGGCCTTAATGATTAGAATAGGTATTTCGGGCCCATTAGACTATGATTATACTACGGAACGCTCCTCAAAATCGTATTGGTAATTTACGGGTTTAGGGTTTCAGGGCTTCGACGATTTGGGGCGCATGGGGCGCAGGATCGCGAGCTCCGTGGATTCGGCTTGGGAATGCCAGCAGTTCCTTCCGATAGGGTTTGCATGGATGTCGACTACTTAAGGGATCATGGGACTAAGTAACTAGGTTTATAATTAAGGTAACTATACTTATACCCCCAACAAAGGTACTTGTAACCTTACTTACGAAGTCCCGTGATCCTCCAAGTAGTTTGAAACCATGTTCTTGTATGCCCTGTCTCTTTCCACGATCTGTAACGTGGATATGGAGCTTGGGCGGTAAGGTTTGTTTCAGATTTGTGGCATGTCCCAAGCTGAGTTTGTGCTTTGAGTCAGTCGTGTCTTCGTTCTGTGTGTTGACCCTACACGCGACGATCCTGCTGCCGCCCCCGGAGGTGTGCATGCCATCACCGCGGCTTTCCTAGAGACATCCTTCTCGAGACTTCTCACGCTGTAGAGCTTCGGGTTTAGGATTAGGGTATCCTTGCAACAGCTCTATGACTTACAGACAAGGATCTGGTGAGTTCAAGTTTTGCTAGGGCCGTCGCGATGGGATTGAGGTCGGTTCACACGGCTGATACCTAAGATGCGATTGGGTCAGTGCCAATGCCAAGAAGTCTCGAGAAGGATGTCTTATGTAGCGGTGAAGGGAGGAAGTATCTCAGCTGCTCGGACGACGCAAGTCCTCTTCTGTTTCAGGTCCATGGCCGTATACAGCTTCAGATTTCAAGATTGGTTGCTTGCGGTTCCAGACAAGAACAACGACATCCTTGGGTTCGAGTTTTTGCTGTCAAAGAGCCTTCGCTTCTCATAAGGGAGGAGGTGTTTCTGCAGCTGCGGGGGCAGTGAATTAAATTATGGTATCCACGGCATCGCCACCATGTGCACCATCGGCACACGGAATCTAGCACCTACTCCAACACCCGACACCATGACGGCAGTGGTTCTTACTGCTACTGCTGCTGATCATACTCACGACGCTACAGTCTCCCTCTTTTTTGTGTCGGTTACTGTAGCTGGCGCTATTCTTGCAGCAGTCTGCTGCGGAAGATGAGGCTTTGTGTTAGATCGATGAGCTCATGCGCAGCTGAAGACCGGCAACTTGGCATCCTTGAGCCGTAGTACGTTATAATATATTGTATATAGTATAGTATGGTCGACCATTGATGTAGCACATGTTCGTTCCTCTTCTGTGCTCCAGGGTCCAGCTGTTCGGTTTCGTCCTGGCATCTCTGGAACTGACTTCCAATCGTCAGCATGGTAGGCGACGAGCTTAGGGCGCAGAGCCCTGAGGGATCCTGCATATTACACTCTACTGTAAACTGCTAGAATTGGCTACAATCTACGTACTATAAAATACTTAATACGATCGACCGCAACCTACCGCAATATACAAAGGAGACTACAAGTAACCTAGTAGCGTAGCCTTGCGACCACATCAGGAGCTGGCGGAGTGCCTTGGCAACACTCTCCGACCTCCTGGCCGGCAGAAAGCCGAACATTCGCCATTGCAACGAGGACCCGTTTAGGGCTTAGGGTCTAAAGCCACAATAAAGTGCAGGGTGCGTTTATGGGCTTTGACCTTGATTTTGATATGGTATTTAGATCCTTAGTACAAAGGACCCTTAGATAAGGTACCCCCGATTTTAGGGAACGCTCCAAGCAGGAACAGAAGCTAGTCGTTTTCACGGCATCGGTCTTGCTATGGGTTTTGCTACCTTTTAGGTCTAAGGGTTTCGGCTTTAGGCCTTACCTTCTGAGGCTCGGAAATAGGGGTCCCCTTAAACCCTAAACCCTAAACACTATGGTTTGGGGTTGATGTACTCCTAAACCCTAAACCCTAAAGACCCTAAACCCTAAACCCTAAATCGAAATCGAAACCCTATGTTTCGGTGTTGGTGTTTCTTTTTTGTCCGTTTGATCCAGGCTTTCGGCACTTTGGCGACCTCCGGCCGCTGGCAGGAGATTCTTCATCTCTTTGAGGCCCTTTTCGGTGGGTTTAAGGGCTCCTATAGACTATGGGGTTTTATATTACTATGATAGGATCCCCTGTATGGGCTCTTTTGGGTGGTTCTCTAAAGAGTTCGTTTAAGGGCTGCTTTAAGGGCTCCTTCAAAGGAGGCAAAACTCTATTCACAGGCCCCGATACGCCCTCTATGTGCAAGCCATAAGCCCTAAGCAATCCTCATGGAGGTACTTAATCCTTAAGCCAAGCTTATTATTGGGGCCTCCCCGAAAGGAGCCCGAATATTCCTTAGGGCCCGTGTTAACGGAGCCCTTTAAAGGGACCTAGTTCAAATACCATGGGGCTAAACGTCCTTTCATTCTCGTCTTTTGGCGAGCGTTGAGTGCATGTGCACCAAAACACGAAAATGTAGGGCTTCTACTTAAAGGATCATGGGACGTAGTAATAACTAGGTTATAATTAGGGTAACTATACTTATGAAATTCTGGTACTTATAACCTTACTTACTAAGTCCCATGATCCTCCAAGTAGGGTGTAGAGCTTGAGGGGTGTACCTGAACCCCGAAGAACAGCTAGGGCCTGGAGGTTCTACCGGTGGAAAGGCTTCAACCGGATGTGGCGACCTGCAGCGCCGGTGGCGGCAAGAAGATAAAGCTTGGGTTTCCGAGTTTAGGGTTTAGGGTTTAGGGTGCCTATGAAAGGTTTCTAGTAGAAGGGCTCCCATACAAAGCGTCTAGAACGATTCCTATGAAGGGTTTCTACAAGGGCTCTATAGCCTTAAGGATGTAGGGCTTTCAGGGTTTAGGATCTGAGGGTTTTGAAGTGGCCGCCCCATTAAATATTAGGGGCTGCGGGGCATGTTTTTTGCTTTGGGGCTGAATTTCGCAAAAATAGCAGCTGCCGACTGGTGGCTTCATAGATGCTTTAGGTATGGACATGTCTGAAATTTAGGGTCAAGTGTTTGTTTCGTGTTTTGCCGGGTTCGGAATAAACAAAGTAGAAGGATCTGACCAGGTCTTTAACATCTCCTCAATTTTTGCAACTTGCTGACAAACTCACGGGTCGTTTTGTGTCGCCCGCTGTGAGATCCGGAGGCAAGTCTGACATGCAAAGCCGGAAGTGCTTACTTGCAAGATTTCGAGATAGCGTTTCTTTGGTTTAGGGACCCCAAGCCCAGACACTCCTAAGTAAAGCCTCGCAGACAACCGAGGCATTGCCATGCGAGCTTGCGCGCATGGCACGCAGTGGGTCCATGCTTTGCGGCTCCTGTGCCTTGCCTGTGCATTAGGATATGCAGATAGCGGAAACTGAATTTTGAACTAATTCTATCCGAACCCTAACCTCGCGGCTCATTCGCATTCAAGATTGCAGATGAGCTCACCTTTGGGGACTTCGCAGGGTACATTTGAAGCAAGATGCATGGTAAGCTTTGGTCTCGAAGCCTGTGCAGCCAAGGTTTCAGATGCCCAAATACCTGGTGCAGCCGAACACGATTTCTTTCAACACCGGAATGAGCGCGTGCCGCTTGGTTTGTTTAGCGTTCATCGCGATCTACTGGAGCAGAAGAAGCAAAGCAAAGACTACTTCGAAGAGCAAAGACTCGAGAAACACGTTAAGATTTGCTGCGTCGCTGAAACATCGCTGAAGCTGGAAGAAAGTGCAACTGGGGTTCGGCCCAAACCATGATCCTGTCACAGTTGCAATGGATCCGAACATCAAACCGATCCTCCCTCTCGCTTCAGCCGGCGTTTTCCAAAAGCCAAGCCACCGATAAAGGGAATAACTATTGAGTAGATGTAATGATAGAGTTCTACCGGCGGCGGTGGTGGTGGTGGTGTTGCTTGTGCTGGTGCTGGTGCTGGTGCTGGTGCTGGTGCTGGTGCTGGTGCTGGTTGCTGGTGCTGGTGCTGGTGCTGGTGCTGGTGCTGGTGCTGGTGCTGGTGCTGGTGCTGATGCTGGTGCTGGGCGCGGGTGCGGGTGCGGGTGCGGGTGCGGGTGCGGGTGCGGGTGCGGGTGCGGGAGCGGGTGCGGGTGCGGGTGCGGGTGCGGGTGCGGGTGCGGGTGCGGGTGCGGGTGCGGGTGCTGGTGCTGGTGCTGATGCTGGTGGTGCTGGTGGTGCTGGTGGTGCTGGTGGTGCTGGTGGTGGTGGCTGCCGGCGCAGTCGCAGGCACAATCGAAGTCGCGGTCGCAGTCGTCGTCTAGTAGGTGTAGGAGTAGGACTGTGGCAGTTTTAGTCCGTAGGATTAGTGGCGGTAATCAATGGCCGTCATCAACTCCAAGCCAAACAGAGGTACCAACGGTGGACATTGGGAGCGAGCATGGGACCTTGTGGCCAGCATGCGACAAGCTGGACCCACGCTGCGATCCGATTTGGGGTCGAGGGTTGTTGGGTACGGCGCGCATGCATCTGGTATTGTCGACTGTTCTTGCACTATGTCTGGGTGAAGTAAGGCAAATCTTGGAGTCTCCTCAGGTCGCACAGCAGGGACATGCTTTGCGGTCAACCCGAACCCTATTAAATGTAGAACCCAAGCTCCTGAACCCCTTCGCCCCGACCGCTGTGCCCATAATTTACGGCATTCAACGTCACTCAGTCTGTATACCCCTCAAGAAGCCCAGTGGCATTCTTCCGCACCTTAAGAGCCTGAAGACAGGAATCCCTCCGGACAGCACCGGCTTCAACACTTGCACCAACGTCTGCGCATCTGTGGGCGCTTGGGGTGCAGCAGTGACACTGCTGACCCAGTCGGTGTTGGCTCAGGCTGGGCGTTTTCAAAATGAGGGCTTAGAGTCTTAGAAGTAGCATAGCTAACCTTGCACCGTCTTGGGTACTAGAACCCCTGCATAACCGAAGAACTGGACCAGCGGAGAGGTTGTATTTCAAGCACCTGTGATGTTTAGTGGTCCAGAGGTGATGGGTCAGGGCTTTTTGGTGCTGTGGGGCCCCAGGTCCCAGAGATCCGGGTCGACACCGCTCATTGGAAGCACCTCTACACCCCAAAGAGTCCCAGTGCCATTGCAGCAGGCTCTTCTTAGCAGATCTTTGGGCACCCGAAGTATGTACTACACTGTTACTTGTTCTTAGCAGATCTTTGGGCACCCAAAGTATTATGTACGACTGCACTGTTACTTGGACCCTTTGTGTATGTGTACAGTAAGTTTCACTAAAACCCCGGTTGAAGCAGGCACCTTCAGATCCCAGGCCCGAAGTTCTATAAACCCTGAGTCCTCCACGCTATAGGCTGTAAGTCCGAATCCTACTTGGAGGATCATGGGACTTAGTAAGTAAGGTTATAAGTACCTTATTTTGGGGTTACAAGCATGGTTACCCCAATTATAACCCGAGTTACTAAGTCCCAAGATCCTTTAGGTACACCCCAAAGAAAAAGGGAATCCGACACATTAAATCCTGAACCTCCACTCGATAAGCGAGCTCGAGTATAGACCAGTTCCAGGTGTCTCCGGATGTGCGCCTGGGCTGCCGGTGATGGCGAAGGGGTTTGGGAGGACTAGGGTAGGGTAGGGTGGGGTGGGGTGGTAGGGTAGGGTAGGGTAGTAGGGTAGGGTAGACCAATGGAGACCCCCGATGACCCAAACCTGGGTGAGGACCCCAAATATAGTCTCGTCTAGGGGATGGGGTTTGTGAATGGGAGGTCTACATTGTAGAGAGATAGAAAAGTCTGAGAAAGAGGGAGAGCGAGAAAGGCAGAGAGAGAGAGAGAGGCAGACACGGAAACAGAGCAACTCACAGTGACATCTGCTCCAGAAAAGAGACTGGCATACGAGGAACATCAACATCCCTCAGAATCAGTGCAGGACTTAAGCACTGGTGCAAGAAAGAGAAAACGAAGATGGACCGATGGACTTGGATGAGTTCCGAAGATTCAGCAAAGCCTAAACCCCGCACTGTTAATCCTCAAAGTTCTCGTAAGCTACAACTATCAACACGCGAAGCCCAGCTTTGAACGCATGCGTATCCCCTTATGGTCCCTTTGCTAGGTAGAGCATGGTAGACCAATACATCATCCCCAAACCACCAATAACCAAGCCCGCTATAGCAAGCCGTCGAACAAACTATTCCTTCCAGACTCTCTGCAACCCTATAAAACCCCATGACACCCTCCTCAGCTTCACAGTTGTTACCGTGGTGGTGATGACCATTGTTGTTATCATTACGAATATTATGTTTGTTGTGATTTTATTCGCATTTCGACCAGTATCATTACTAAGATGATTACTAATACTATGGTTGTTGTGACAACTATTCGAACTATGACCAGGATCATTATAACATGACAGCCCTGTCTTCAGTTTCCGAAAGCCGACGTCGTCGAAGTGAGGATCGGCTTCAACAGCGCGCTGAAGGGCTGTGCAGTGGCCGAGGCGTGGCAGTCACCTGGCAAGGACACTTGTACGGAGTTGGGGGGGGTTTCCAGGGTTTCCGAAACGCAAATAAGGTTTCATCAGGGTTCTATAAGGGCTAGGTCGGCTGGGTTCCTGAGTAGTAGCCACCCTTTACCCTTTGCTTTTTGGGTTTCCATATTAGATCCAGACACTAGGAAAAAGGATATCCTCACTATTAAGGCGCCACTTAGGAACCTGAGGGTGCTTGTTGGGTTCAGCGCCTAAAGTTTAGGGTTTCTGTTTGTTGGTTGCATTGAAGTTCTTGTAGGGTGCATGGGGTTGCATAGGTTTGGTTTAGACGAGTTCCGCAAGGGTTTGTGGCTTTTGCGGGTGATAAAGGTTCCAGAAGGCTTTGAGGTTTTATAGGGTTTGTTTAATTTCGGGATTTCGGGGTTATTAGGATACTATAAGGGTTCTATAATTTAAGGGCTACAATTTAGAGTTTGTTTACGGTTCCGGGTTTAAGGTTCAGGATTTGGTTGGCTATAGGCTTTGAGGTTTAGCAGTTTAGGGTTTACGGAGCGTGGGAGGTCCGACAGTTTTTGTTCCCGAACTTAGCACTTCTAAGTTACCGAGGAATACACGAGCACTTTCTTTTTTCAGCTAGGGTGTAGAGTGTAGCGTTTGGTGCTGAGGGCATGGAGGCATCTGGGTTTGGATCTGGGCTGTAGGGCTTAAAGGAAAGTTCCGCGCGCTGCAGTGTTACAGCAGATACCTGCTTAGCCCGAAAGCCTGAGACATGGTATCTGCAGCACTGAGCCCCCAACGCCAAACCCCGCCCGCCAATAGACATTTGGGAGTTTCCGAAAACAGGGGACCCTAATATAGTACCCTAAATAGTAGGATCCTTATAATAAGGAGCCCAAATAAGGTACCCCTAATTTTCGGGAACTCCCATTTTGCATCCTGATTAAAATGCCTTAGGCCTTGAACTCAACTCACGGACTTCAGCCTAAGGCCAGCGTGCCATTTGCTTCGCCAGATGCCGGAAAAGCTCGTCCGGCCCACTGCAGCTGGGCTAAACAGCCACTGATTCTAGATGCTAGGAACTGGCATCCCGCAGGATGTTGTGGCTTCTGACGAATTTCGGTGATAGAGGCTACCAGCTATGAGCCATTTTTAAGCAGGTGATAAGACCATCTAAAGCCCTTAAACAGCCCAGGCTCGAAGCTACAGCAGCTCCATCACAGCCACCCTGCAGCCCGGCTGCACCTAATTCGGCGGCTCGAAGCTTTTAGTCTTTGAGTGGCCATGGTTTAGGTGTTTTTTTCTGACATCCTTTGTGTAGCTTTCGTTTCTTTGGAACGCTGAGAAGTCCCTCAACTCTCACTTCTAACTCTGCACAAATCCGTTTACAGAAGCAGAATAGGATACGGTTAGAAGTTAGAAGGACCCCAAAAATGTGGTACCCCTAAGCTGAACAAGACCGCATTTACCATCGGTACGACACCCGATAACATCATCATAGGAATCCGATGATACCCTTCTGAAAAACTTTCTTCAAACTCATGAAACTTTACCCCGGATCCCCAGAAAGCCCACTAGGAATCCTTAAATACGCATGTTCCACAACGAGTTACAACAAAGGATTTGGGCAAGAGCACTGGACCTGGGTGCCCTGAGTGTGGCTTCGGAGAGCGTGGTTTGCCGGAACGGCGTCGCAGCGAGACTGAAAAGCATTTAGGCTTAGGGTAAGGGTACAAGGTCCTGCAAGGGTTAAAGGTTCTAGGGATCAGGGTTTGGCTTTGGGTTTTGTGTGGGGCTTAGAGTCTATAAGGGATTTGTCGGAATCACTGCCGTCGAGGAAGGGTCGTAGGGTTGTTTTACCGGTTTTCTTGTCGGGTGTACCGGGTAGCGGGCGATGTTCCGTTTCATAATGTGTGGTCGGTCTCGGCAGTTCCATGTAAATTTTTTAAATCAGGCATTCACGAGAGTTTCGCATAGAGTGAGCTTGTCTGGTGTGCAGGTACATCAGTTGCGGAGGGGATTTGTTTCTAGGTTTCTGTGGCTTGAAGGTAGCCCAAAGTTTTAATTGCATGGCTTGAAGGGGTGACTGTCAGCATCCGAAATCCGAAAGGTCCCTTGCATTTTTGAGTATACAGGATCATGGGACTTAGTAACTAGGGTAATAATTAGGGTAACTATACCTATAACCCCAGTTAAGGTACTTACAATCTTACTTACTAAGTCCCATGACCCTCCAAGTACAGAGTTCCCAAATGCAGCGCACCTCCAGGCCCCAAGCCCCTACACCCAAGACCACTTCCATAGGGGTTTGATTGGTTGATAACTATAATCGCTATAAGCCCTTATAGTCCTATAAATATGTTCTTGTATATGGAGCTCTACTATGATTATGCCCTCCTCCCCCACACACACACACACACTCATTGCACCAGCCACGAATCCTACTCCAGCAATGCCAAAGGCTCGAAGTACCAAACAAACCCTAAACTCGAAACCTTAAACCCTATGCCGCCAATGGGAATTTCAGAGGATAAAGGGCCCCAATATCGAATCCCCCAAAGAATCAGATCCCTACTGTGTGGATCCCGAGGTAGCTGCGGCCTCCCGCGCGGGGGTCTGGGCTCGCGCCGCGGCCTTGTTGGCGGCACTTTGCCACGAGGCTCTCCCAAAAAGTTGTTTGCATGTACACGCTTTCTGTGGAAAATGCGCCCGACGTCGGTGCTAAACTCGGGCATTCTCTCCACATCCTCAGAAGCCTTCATGTATGCCCATGGGGGGTTTCCAGGCAAGGATGAGGGTTGAGGGATTTCATACATCCATTTAGATGCACAAGGGAGGGTTCGAGCTAAACCCCAAAACCCTAACCCGAAACCCCAATACCTTAACCCCAAACTCTACCCTAATAATGAATCCCTGAACCCTAAAACGCAACTGATGCTTTCACTGACAGGTCGAGCCCAATATCGTCAGCTTTGGCGGGGCCGTAGGCCCCTGGCCGCATGCCGCAGCTTTGGCTGTTGCGGCCACATCGGTCGGGTGCCGGGGCACGAACCTTTGTAGTACCCATTAGTACAGACCTCTTACAGATAGATAGATAGTGAGGTAGAAAGAGTTGTGTAGATAGATGATAGATAGAAGCCCTTGTGTAACCTTATCTGGTACCATTCCGAATGGTATCAGCATTGGTACGGAGATGATGCTCAGGAGTCGCCGTGCATGTGTATTAGGTAGTGTGATCTTATCACTGCAAGGCTTCGTCCCACCGTGGTGCTCTACAATAGCATCGCGAATGCCTGTGGCGAGGACTTCTTCACATAGTGTTGCATTAATTAATTTATATATATATATATATATACATATGCACACACATATGTGTACGACTATCTGAAGATACGGCCCATTTCATGTGCGTACCCCTTGAACAATAGTCAATAGGATCCTGACGGTGAGGATGAAGATGCCAGAGACGCTAGATGGTCGAATACGCCACAGGCACCCCCCCTCCCCCCCCCCCCCGCTCCTAAATCCCCCCACCCTGCCAGCATGCCGTCGTTATTGCGCCAGAAGTCCTCCCGCCAGCATCCCGGCGCCGTGTTAAGATTGAGATGGACATGAAGCCATATCTACACGTGGTTCAGGATCTCGTTGGTATTTCTCTGTATCTCTGCACCTCAAGGTCACAACAGCATTACCTGTTATTCCGAAATTCCCATCATTCTTTACTACGTTTCGTTTGACTGTCATTATCATCATTATCGATTGTCATCATCATTCTTTTGAATTATATGGTTGTTACCGTGCATGACAGCCGCAAAAACTACAATTTGAGTGTTGTTGCTCCTATTGCGACACGGGTTCAGCCCCCTGTGGAGGACGGTCGCTGGAGCACGGCCCTTCTGGCTCTGGAGGACATGATTCAAGCGCCCTGGGCTACGTCAGTCGTTTGGGTTTGAGATTTACATCACAGGATTGCGGGGGAGGGGGGGAGGGGGGCAGCTTAAGACTCGGAGGATTTAGGTGGCGGTTTTGAGTCTCGGGCTCTGGGGTTTAAGGCAGGATCCAGGGATGCAACGGAAGGACGTGTACGGCTTGCAGCCGTGGTATAGTTCTGTGGCTGAGGGTTCTGGTTCCTAGGTTTGCAACCTGTGGCATGGCCCATCCCCTGCAACCGATAGTCGTCGAACGGCGCATCATCTGTCAACCATCTGACTAGTAAGAATAATATGGTTAGCAGTAGAAATAATATTCATCATAGTATGTTTATTTTTAGTAATACAAATTCACAATGAATAGGAATACTTCTAATCGCCAGGTATCCACCACACCCACCATCGTCACCTACAACTGCCTCATCCGAGCCAGTGCACAGCAGGGGCTGTGGGAGCGTTCCCTGGAGATTTTGCAGGCGTTTGGCTATGCAATGTTTTCGGCTCGCAATTCCTCTGCATGTGCGACATGTACGTTAGTTCGAGCTGCGAGTAACCCAGTGTTGTTGCTAATCTTTGAATGCTCCCCAGTCGTTGATTACAGCAAAGCGCGACGTGCAACGGCACATCCATTCAGCTAGGACCGTCCAAATCCAATAAGCCGACACGATGATGTTCTTACATCATGTCCAGAATCTTACGAACTCCGCACCGAGAGTCGAAAACCCTAGAACCTGAACATAGGGAACTGTGAATCCTACGCCACACACACAAAGCAGAAGAAACTCCGTTCCTTTGTTTCAGCTTCCACCCCCTCGGCATCAGCCAGTTTCAAGCTTTAGGTCTTGGGGTGCAGGTTGCGGGCTTGTTTAGGGTTTGGGCCTCAGGGCTTCATGCTTTCTCGTTTGGGCTCCACCGACGGCCAGCATCCAAAAGCACTAGACGCAAACCTTCGAACCTGAGCCCCAAGCCACTTTACCTATAAACAGATGATCCTGAAACCCTTAATCTATGTCTTTGAGTCTAGTTAGCTGCTTATGCCCGGCCAATGAATATTTGATGAAACTCTCCAAGCCCTATATCCTAAATCCTCTAACCCTCAAAAAGCTCGAACCACAGGCCCTGGACTCTGAAACTCCAAAACCTGAGAGGCTCTGATGACGGCGGCCCCCCTTCCAGATGAGATAAGCTTCAACTCAGCCATTGCAGCTCTTTCGGAGGCTGGAACTGGTGCTTGGATTAGGTTTCGGGGTTAACCCTGACCCCCGAAAGCCTCAGACCCCCAAAATCCAAAACCCTACTTGGAGGATCATGGGACTTAGCAAGTAAGGTTATAAGTACCTTAATTGGGGTTACAAGTATAGATACCTCAATAATAACCTTAGTTACTAAGTCCCATGATCCTTTAAGTACCAAAATCCTCTAGTGACTCTAGTGCCTCCCTCGCCACAGATCTACGATTGGCCTCGGGCCTTGGACCTACTGCAGCATATGGAGAAGAGGCCCGTTTTGTGCTACTCCGAAAGGATTTGGGTTGCAAGGTTTAGAAGAAGAGGCCCTAAACCGGATTGTTATCTGCCGAGGCTTTGGGAATGAGGACTTGTTTTCGGACTCTGGCTGCAGGGTCTATTTCAGGACAAGCCTTCCGAGTAGGAGCGGACATGATGGCGCGAGTTGACCATGGGGGGAATCTACCACAGACTCCCTCGGCCCCAAACCCTGAAGCCTGAAGCCCCAATAAACCGAGACAGCTGCATCTCGGCGGGCAGGAAGCTGCCCCCAGACACGGTCACCTACAACTCAGCGGCTCGTCGACTCACGATTCACTGGGATCTGACCCTAGCAAAACCTGGCGAATGAGTGCGACCGCACATTCCCAAGCATTGCAAGCCCTAGCTCGAATCGGAGCTGCCATTCATGAGAGCACTGGAGCCTACATCCCCGAAAGCCGGAAGTGCAAGGAGTTTCCGGACTTCGACCCTCGCCCAGGTGCTCAACGTCTGCGCACAAGATGGCGAGTGGATCGCTGCAGTCGCTGTGTTTGACCGTATGATCTCCGCAGATGTGCGGCCCAATGAGATCAGCTGCTCGGCCAGAGCGGTATGGCGCAGATGGCATAACAGAGGGGCTTGATAATTTATGGGCCTAAATGATTACCTATACAATTTTGGTGGTTCCTTTTTTTTGTAATTTTTGTAGAATGGCCCTCAAAACCCTATTCTAATGATTAGCGCCGCTATATTAATTAGTAAAACTGTTGCAGAAGCGTCGCTTCGGCCGGGATTGAGCCGAATTAGCATTATTCCTTGAGGCTTTCTGAAACCTCAATATCCTGTCAAAGTCTTTGGGCCTGTTATGTGCGCCAGTCGCAACCCCAACTCGGTAAGGTTCGTGTTGCTATTTCAGCTTCTAGGCATTGTTTGGTTCTGTATGTAGAGCAGAGAGCTGAACCGAACCGCGCATGCCTTGCGCAAAAATGCTTGCCGAGCCCTTGTAAAGCTTACCAAATCCTGCAAAACTTTTCTGCATCTGGAAAACAAGCTGACAAAGCTGCAGCCTGTTTCCTTGACCTTGAACTCTCAACTCAGCCCTAAACTCTAAATCCTAAACCCTAAACCCCAACTCAGGCTACAGCAGTCTCCTCAGCGCCTGCGATAAGGGAAGTCGCTGGCAGCTGGCTCTTAGTGTACTTCGAAGCTTGCGGCTTGGGGAGGCCGGTTTTGCTGAGGGCGTTTTAGTAGCCTGGTTTTGCAGGGTTGTGGTTATCTAGGGTGCTATTGCAATGTGTTTGGGGAGTACCAGTAGCGTTGATTCACACGGTTTGAGTGCTTGTGCGACTCGAACGTTCATGCTGGTGGCTATGTGCCGTATGCAGCCGCTGAAGCCAACTACACCGTCACGGCTGCATGGTCCTAAACCCAAGCTTCTATTCGAGGCGTCAAGGTGCTGGCTTCGGGATTTCTGGATTCAAGGGAAAGGATGACATTCCGGGCACCTGGGCCAAGAGCATGAGATTGGTTGATAGCTTGATGACCTACCTGTCTGGCTGAGGTACTTGGTTTACGATTTAGGTTTAAACCCTGAGGATCCTGAAGACATGCGAAACGTTTCAAGCCTTGAGCCAACTGGAAAGATAAGACTTCTTCGCAGGTCCTGCCAGGAATTATGAGCTTCAACAGCGCTGTCAATGCCTGTGGCCGTGGAGGCCCGCTGCAAGTTGTGATAATTTTTCAAATCTGCGGAGAAGCTGTGTGCCTAATTACACACCGAAACCCAGAACCCTGCTTCGTCAAAGGTTTGGAGCTGCAGGTGAGACATTGGGTAATCTCCAAGGCTTGGAACTATTTTTTTTTCGGCTGGTGCAGCTTGGAGGTAGGGGACGAGTTGACGATAGCGCGAGCCTGCCGTCGGCACATGTCGGCACTATATTTGACTGGCCTGTTCGTTGCAGGGCACGAGAGTCTGAACCTTATCTCTTCGAACTATACCTGCAGAACTCCAAACAAGAAGACTCACATCCCGAAACGTAGCGAACATTCGACCGATGTCCATGAGTCTTCTCCCTCAGTCGGCAATACGAGCTTGTAAATCCTCGTCCTGAACATACCTGAACATGATTGGCTAGTTTGCCAGACTTTTGAGCACTCAGACAGCCCGCCAGTGCCGTTCAGCGACTTGCCTTTGTGCACTGGCTTGCCGAGTTCCTGTTACTTGGACCGGCATACTGTAGTGAGCATCCTACCCTAGGGTTTGCGTTACAGATACCGTGTTTTCGAACGCTCCGGTCTCCTAGCGACCTAGTGCTTACCTACGACAACGCTGCAGTGCGGGATATGTCAATTCAATCGCAATGGGCTTGGCACACCTTTCCACGACTTTCGATTCCGTAGCACTTCCGTATCGCTCTCGAGCATGGAACCTATCCCATATCCCCTAGCCCTAGCACTAGCATGTCTGAAATTGCATAGACATGCAAGCTGGAAGATTCATGTGGGTGCGACAGCTCCGAGAGATGGTAAAGGATGCCGCCCCAACTGCTCGGCGTTGGTGGGGCACCATCCCTTCACTTCAACATCTACGACACGGTGGTACAGCGAAGCTGGCTGCTCATCCAGCTGACGAAGTCGAGGAACTCCGTAGAAAGAACCTGCAGCTTCGAAACGTTCTCAAGACCATTCACTGGCCCAAGCTGACATGCTTTGAAGCAAATGGCCAAAGCTACGATCTGCCATTGCCGGTGTTGCGACAGGCAAGTGCTCGTATTAACACAGTCGAAGATGCTACTGTTCGATTTCTGGCCGGTTTCTTCGATGGGGATGGCTGTGTTGCTTGCCAGTCAGGTTTGTCGGGATGCTATCTGACAGTAGAACAATGCTTCGATCGAGCCGAAATTTTGATGCTGTTCCGAAAATCGTTCGGTGGCAGCATTACTGTAAACAGGGACGGCCTGGGCTTGCACAAGCCTGTCCTTCGGTGGCAAGTGTACGGACAGCTGGCCAGAACGGCTGCCCGGCTCATGGCGCCGCACAGCATCACGAAGCACCAGCAGCTCCTCTTTGCGTCCGAGTGGCCTAAAGCAAGATCCTGCAGAAAAGAGGCCAGTTCGGAGCTGCGCTCATTGAAACAATACGACTCTGCGGTTCCCGGAATGTGCAGTTGGGAGTATGTTGCAGGTTTTTCGATGCAGACGGTCATATTGGCCAGCCACACTTTGGGGCAGTGTCGATTATTCTTGAGATCAAGCAGAAGCACCCTTCAGTCTTAGAATGCCTTCGCATTTTCTTGGAACGAAGCAAGGGTGTCAATGCACCATTGCCGAAAGTCCGTGCTGAGTCGCAAGCATTTTGTCTAAGGATTACTGGTTTGCTTGTTGGCAAGGAGCTACTGAGTAGCTCCTTGCCAACAAGCAAACCAGTAATCCTTAGACAAAATGCTTGCGACTCAGCACGGACTTTCGGCAGCTACTGCACCAAATGCTAGCAGCAGGTCTACTTATCAAGGCCAAGCAGGCCAGCTTGGTTGCTGGCCTAACCACACAAAATGCAGCAAGCATAAGTGCTGAGCTGGCCAGCCTGACTGGAAACCAGAGTTTCGCAAAGCGACTGGACCGCGCTGGACGTGAAAGGGCTCGAAAGATTCGAGATGCGCGTAGTCACGCTGCGCGCTTGACTCGTCGAGGGCAACAACGTAACGCTGAGTCCAAGCTGGCCGACATTGAGGTATTGCAGCATGAGCATGAGCTTCTGAATGCACGACTGCAGAACCAGCGTTTGCTTGAGTACCTGTACAATATTCGCGAAGCTCCGGTGCCCGCTCTGAAAGGCGCAAATGGTTCCGTGGTGTAACCATGGGGTGCCGGATGAAGGTGCGAAACAACGCACTTGGAAAGAAGAGGCTCTGTCAGGGAAGCCCGACTTGTGGCGCTGCAAAACGTATTTTTTCTTTCATAGTGCAAGGCTGCCGCGTGGAGTGCCCGACTTCCCACTGCGGAGTCTCGCCCCAGCTCCAGGTAAGAAGAACCTTCTCAATCACAAACTGATAAGACTCTTAGACGACGTGTGAATACAATTTTCTGATGGCAGAGCCCGGGGAGCGGTGAGCATGCGGGAGCGCGACCCTTAGCATCGCGAGTTGAGGTTCGAGGTCGATCAGAACTGAGAGCCCCTGCGGGTATAGTTTCAAGGTCTGCTAGAATGCTGCTGCTAGAAGCTTAATGCTGGCACGGCGCACGAACGGCAGGTCATTGGTGGCGCTTCCTGTCTCTTCTGTGTACCTGGGCTGGAGGTTTAGACATGAGATTGCCGACCCCCCGCAGTTGCAAGTTATGCACAACTCATGTCACCGGCATTCTATGATGGTTTGGTTCTGGTTGCCATAGCAAGACTGTATTTTACGACTGACACGCAATGCAGATGCTGTTGTCTGTGGTCAACATAGTGTTGATGCTACGGACAGAGGGTGCTGCAGTGATGCCGGGTGTTATTAGACCTCCAATTTATGCCACGGTCAAGGATGTCAAGGTAACGGTCAAAATTAGCATTAATACGATGATGACGAAGACGGTTTAATTTGCCAGTGCTATTGTCGCGAAGGATGGCCGTGGTGGAGATGATGGAAGCATACCCGCAAGCCACGGCAACATCAACACAGCCACAGCAGCAGCAGCAGCAGCAGCAGCACATTGCAACAACAACGACAGTAGCAATAGCAGTAGCAATAGCAACAGCAATATACTAGCACTGGCGATAGCAATAGCAATAGCAATAGCAATAGCAGCGGCACAGCAGCAACAACGACAACAACACCAACAAGAACAACATCAGCAACAACGCCACCAGAACACGCGCCAACAGTACCAGCACCAGCAACAACAAAGGCAAAGGCAACAGCAACAGCAACAGCAGCAACAAAAGCACAAAAGCAAACGCTACAAGTCCACTACATAAAGGCTCATCGCAGCAGCAACAGAAGAACAGGAAGAGCGAACATAGCTGCGTCAGCACGGGGAACAGACACGAAACCCGAAGTCAATCCTAGCGCCGAAACCTGCAAAGCTGCAACCTCGTAAGTGTTCTCTGAGCCCTCTACCCAGACACCACAAAAGCCATGAAACCCCCAACCATACGAGATCCCAAACCCTAAAACCTCGCCGCAAAGCCCGAAGAAGCTCTAAACGAAAAGACACCCTCAACATAGAGTTCCTGTGAGTCACTCACAAAGTCAACCTTCTTGAAGCCTTTCGATCTCATGAGGCTCTCTGCCCCGGCCCGATGCCGTCACCTACAGCAGCGGCCTCACAGCCTGCTCTTTGAGCGCGGCGTGCCGCGGCTGAGGTTAGGGTTTTAGGGTGTGCGGGGTTTTGGAGTTTGGCGGGGTTTTGGAGTTAGAGGTTTCGGGGTTGGGTTTGGGGATCCGGCTTTAGGGGTTGGGGATTTGGCTTTAGGGGTTGGGGTTCTGGATCGAGCGACTGAGGTTGACTGAAGAGTCGTGTCGTGTTGCCCGGGTGCCAGGTGGCAGATGACAGTGGCCCTGTTGAAGGCCGGGTCGGGTCTGGAGTGACAGCGTGGAGACATAGACAAGTTGTTTTGAGTGTTAGGCTTTAGGGTTTTCGGCTTGACGAGTGTGTTTTCGGTGTTTTGGGATTCGGGGCTTGGTCGAGTAAGGTTTGAATGCAAAAGCTTGGGATGTGGGGCTCATGTACCATACACTCGTTACACCCTCCTTGAGGCTCTTAAAGGTGCCTCGAAGCCCTATCCATTCACAAGTCACAGCCGCAGCTCGGAAACACAACACAGTGTTCCTTTCAGGGATTTTGCTCTCACTTGCGCTTCTTTGGAGATTCATCCGACAGTGGCAGAACAGTATGTGAATTGTAAGTTCTTGCGATTTGCAAAGTTCACTTGTAGGGTCAGGAGACGTAGTAGATAAAGCTACATGTGCCTGGACCCAATTTGCACATGCAGCCACCAACTACGATGCCCGAACTAACAACCGTGTTGGTAGAGGGTTTCGGTGCCGGGATTCCAGGCGTAGGATTGTGCGCCTTGTGCGGTAGTCCAGGTCTCTGTCGATGCAATCGAATGATTTTTCCCAACATATGCAAAACACAAACCCCGAAGCCCAAGCCCTAGTCCAGTCTGCAGGGCTGAACTTTATCGCATCCGAAGGGTTTCCGTTGCTCAGAACCTCCACAAGAGGGCACTGAGGCCTCGAAGCCTCGACCCAAACCTACACCAGGAAGGCTGCAATGCTGTAGAATGTACAGTATTTGGGATCTTCAGCCCGGCGTAAGCTTTAGGATTTTGTATTCAAGGTTTGGGCTTCGATGTTCAGTAGTTGGGACTTTGGGATGGGCCACACGTGTCCTGGACTAAAGTGCTTCACCTGATAAGGAGAGATTTTTTCTTGTGGGCTTCGTTCGTCCCTGCCACGACCTATATTAACATGAGACGACATCTTTGGAAGGAAATTCCGAAGCGGCAACTCGCCACCGGCCTTCTTTGCTACATCTCCGTGCTTTCTGCCTGCCAAAGGAGCCTGGGCAACGAACCCTTAAAGGAACCCTTAAGGGAACCCTTAAAGGAGGCCGGAAAGGAACCCTCTAAAACGAATCCGTACAGGGTTCCTCTAAAGGGCAAGGTTCGGCCTTTCTCGCGAAGCCCAGGAGTGGCATTTGGCGCCTCTCCCTGGCTTTGCTGAGATCCGAGCCAGGCGCTGGCTGTCTGCCTTGAAAGGGTGGGCGCCTTTCAGGGTCCATAAGGTTGCTATAAGGGTATCATAGCGTCTAGGGTTTAGGGACTCAAAAGGTGTAGGGCGGCTTAGGGCTCCTTTACAGGGATTCTTTGAGGGCCCCTTTAAATGGATCTATAAGCGTCCCTTAAAAGGAAACATGGAAGTTTATGGATTTAGGGGTTTTGGGATTTAGTCTTGGAAGGGTGGGCTCCTTTAAAGGTAGTCTCTAAGGGCTCCGTTAAAGGTAATTAAGGGTTTGTTTAAGGATGTTGAAGGGGCTCTATAATAAGGGTTGAGGGTTTATGGGTTGAGGGTTTCGGGGTTTAGGGGTTTGAGAAGTCTTGCGCTGTGTTTGGGCCTTGGATTTCGAGGAATTTGGGCTTTATGGTAAGGGGTTTGAGGGTTCAGGGATGTATGGGGTATTAGGGTTTTACTAGATGGGATCGATCTTCGAGCCTTCGATTTGAGATGGGACTTCAGGGCCATGGTTTGGTAGCGAGATCGTGCAGCTAAACTGGAAGCCCCTCGGTTTCATAGGAAACCGTTTTTAAACCCGAACCCCGAGCCCTAAACCTAAAACCGTAACTTCACCCGCAGGAGCTTGGGATGTGGCTTCCTTCAACAACGCTGTCGGGGTATGTGCCCGAGCCGGTAGATGGAGGCTCTTCGGAGAGGAAAGCTGCGCACTTTCATTCACGGTTGCAGGTTGGAGTGTTTAGAAAGTATACGGTTTGTCGTGGGGTCAGGTACAAGAAATGTGAACATCACAGGCTCACCACATCGATTTAGAACAACCGCTATCACCTTCTGTTAACATTG
Organism: Symbiodinium sp. CCMP2592; assembly: GCA_905221615.1. NCBI lineage: Eukaryota > Dinophyceae > Suessiales > Symbiodiniaceae > Symbiodinium > Symbiodinium sp. CCMP2592. The sequence goes on from CAJNDT010006205.1 coordinate 263,345, forward strand.
CTGTCGCTTCCTCGTTTCCATATGCTTGTTGTTACTCTATCCGAACATGGTGCAGAGCAATCGTTGATATGTGTACCGGTACACGAGCTCTGGAATGGGCGAACCACTATTTGTAACATGATCAGCATGGCGTTGTCATATTGCACAGCAAACTATGTATATGAATTGTACCGTGGTTTCAGTTTGACTCATCCCTAGATCCTGGAACCCCGCAGCCCTACACCCTACCACCGCTATAAGCCCTAAGCCCGAAGCGGTCACTCTAAACACTTATAGTATCCCTTGTCGCACCGGTTTTTGTACCCATGTGTTGGTACCCTTTAGATTGCCGATTTAAAGCCTTCAACTCCGCAGGCACGCCATGGCTGTCTTTGACACCATGCTTGGATCGCGGTATGTGCCGGATGCAATCAGTTTTGGCTCTAGAACCTCGGTTGCAAGAGCTTAGAACTTGCGTAGGGGAAGTTTTTAGATAGGATTCAGCATATAGGGTTAGTTCGGGCTTAGGGGTAAGTATAGTTCTACATACGTATGAGCCCATCTGTTTAAGGTACTGATGTCCCCTGTAAAGGCCCCCTGTAAGCGAAGTAGGCATACCCATTACTTCCGAGGAGCCTTCAAGTACACCTTGTCAAGGTCTATCTTCCACAATGCCAGCATTTAGCAACTACGCCATTTCCCCGAAGCCATCAACTTCACATTATCCCTAAACCCTAAACCCCAAACCATCTTCATGCTCATCTTCTGCCATGAACCAAGCAGTTCAGGGTTCTGAAAAAAACCGTACAGTTACACCCCAAGCCCGAAAGCTAGATTCAATGATCTGGCCATGATTGCAGACACCTGCCCTTCGGCCAGGAAGCCAAAATCCCTTGCCTCCAGGGCTGTAAACTCAGCGTCAGAGCTTCAGACAGAACCTGATCTGACCAGAAACCCCCAGAGCCCCCGATCACAACCCTAGACTCGAAAACCACGAATTGCTAGAAGCCAAACCCCAGTATTCCAGAATCCTTTTGCAGGTATCCGTGCCCTTGCTGAGGGCAGCAAGTGGGCCGAGGTTGCTTTGCTCAAAAGACTACTGTGTTCGTACTTACATAGATACTACTGTACCAGACAAACATACCTAAATGCGTCTGCACATAGGTACGTATATGCCTACGACTTCATGGTGGTGCAGTGTACCCACAGGCCCAACCTTGTCTAACTTTGAAGCTTGGCAATCTTATGCCAAGAGCTTTGCCCGGGAAGGACAAAGCAATGGCAGGCTCCCTTTAAGTAGGGGCCTTCGATGTTGTTCCTGCTTAAATCGGGATCCACATTATGCATGACCCCCAAAACCTATGACACCTGGAACACCGAAGCACCCAAAGTTTAAGCCCTAAACCCCTAAACCTTTCACCCTCAATCCTGAACCCTGTAGTATAAGCCCTAAACCCTAAGCCCCAGAACCCCTAAACCCCTATACCCGAACCCTCTAAGAGAAACCCTAAACCCGTATAGGAGCCCTTATAACCCTTTAAAGTAACCCTTAAATCCAAACCCTCTAAAGAGAAACCCTAAATTCTAAAACCTTTCAAGCTCGGGCCCCAGGTGTTGGAGCTTTTGGACGCCATGGAAGACTCAGCTCTGGACCCTGAGTTGATCACGCAGCCCATCTGGAGCGGGGTTCCTATAAGGGGTCCCTATTGGCTAATTTAGTTACTAAGTCCCATGATCCTCCAAGTAAGGGGTCCCTAAAAGGGCTTACTTAAAGGGTTGGGGATCTATAAGAGCTTAGGGTCCAGGGTATAGGGTATGTTTTTTTGGGGGTTTAGGGGCCAGATAGAGTTGATGTCTGAAGGGGTTACTTCGGTTTTACGGGCTTTGGGATCAGGGTTCAGGGCTCAGGGTAAAGCCGGCAAGCAAGATTGTAGACCGAGGTACAGCTTTGCCATGGCGGCTTGCAATCGGGGTGGTCAGCACCTTGTGCGGCAGACAGAGCAGATTGCATCGTGGTTTGTTCATGGAGACCTTTTGGTTTTTATGGCTTCTGGTCTTACAGGGTTCAAAGTCTAGGACACAAAACCGCCTGTAACCTGCAACCCTGAGAGAATCTGGGCATTTGCAGCTACGTCCAATTGCCGCCAGACGTGAGGAACTGCCAGCCTGGTAGGGCTTTGAATTTACGGAGACGAAGAAGATTCATGAGACGGCAGCCCATGATGCCATGGCAGCCCAGCCTTGACTCCGTATCATCACTACTATTACCAGCAACACTGGCTAATATTCACAATGACAGCGGCTGCACCACCACCGCCACCACCACCACCACCAGCAACAACAGCAGCCACAGCAACAGCAACGGCAACAGCAACAGAAGCAGCATCAGCAGCAACTCCAACCGCAACAGCAACAACAACAACAGCTGCAACAACACCGTCACCACTAGCCGCCGCAGCAGCAGCAGTAGCAGCAGCAGCACAGTAGCGCCAACCACCATCACCACGCATCATCACTATCTGAATCGTTCTGCAGTAATCGCCACAGCCAACCAGCACTGAAGCCATGTCAATCCTTACTTGCAACATCGCTATCACCATCTACGCCAGCATCGCCTTGCGAGGTACCACCAGTCTTTCCGGGTGCTGGCATCCATGGCCAGCAGGTGCCAAGGGTCCGGACTAGTGTTGGTGGCGGTGGCAGAAGCGGAAGTGCTGTAGTGGTAGTCGTCGTCGTAGTAATAGTAGTAGCGGTAGTAGGACGAGGTTGCTACCTCGACGACGATTACGAAGACAATGACGACACTGTCAGTAACATTCATCCTCCTCCGCCTCCTCCGGCTCCTGCCCCTAATCCTGCTACTAACTACGACTTACCACGACTCGTGCGGACGAGTCATGATGAGTTCATATCGTGCATAATCGGATAAGCTACTGATTGTCATACTTTTGTAGGCTGTAGACTTTACAGCGAACCGCATGCATGGCGTCCAAGCAGATGCTCCAAAAAACACGCGGTTAAGGCACAGGGCTGCGCTCGAACGCTCAGAACCCTAAGTCCAGAATTCTGGACCTTGAGTTTGCACCCTTCCTTCTTTCGTTTCTCAATCAGAAAAAACTCAGAGCTCCGGGTTTTGATGAGTAGGATAAGTTGTGTTTCATTTCGAAGGCGCCTTTGCGCCGATGTCGTCGCCCTGGGGTGTGGCCTCGAGGTGCGGCTTCTCCGGCGAGGATTTCCATTGTTTAGAAGCATCGTGCCATGCCCCGAACTTCCCAAACTCTGCAAACAACGAATCCGTTGGCGTCCTGTGGCTTCGTTGCCATCTTTGCGCATGACCTACACTGTAGACTTATCCATACCCCAGTCGCCCGACTCCCAGTGGAAGCCTTGCTAGTTGTGTTTAGGGTTTAGGGTTCAGGGACGAGACTTGCCAGTATAATATTATACGAACGAGTAGACATTGCTGTGTCTGCGATTACAGCATTGTTCTGTCGCGAAATACGAGTACTGGACAAGCCCAACGCACTGTGCGTGGTGGGCTGTAGCTGCTTGTGCCACCTCATTGCTCCTGCCGTTCTTGCGATTGTGTAATTCTGCTAGTACTACTCTTGCGAGGATGATGATTATTCTCGCAATGTTAATCACGACTGCTAGGCGTTACCTTGCTCCTGCAATTCTGTGCAGTTTTCTCTCAGCAGTTCTGCGGTTATTGTGGAAGCGCTGTCCCTAGGACAACTAGTTTGGGTCTCTTGTTGTTAGTGCCAGTGGTCCTGCTGCATAACGGCTAGTCATGATTGCTGCTTAAATCTCAGGAATGATGCTTAACCTCTTATCTCGATTCAGCAAGCAAAATGCCGCGGAGAATATCCAGCATGGCCTGGTGATCTCAAGTGTTGCTGTCACGAGTTCAATTCTGGTAGGTTTTAATTGCTGACAGTCTGCCATGCTGTTTGCAGTCAGCGCTATCATGATTAGGGGTGCCTGTGCTGTTGTGATGTTGATGTAGATCAGTCATGGCTCTTTATGCATGAACGAAGTGTCCCAGCATGCATCTGCAGCTTCTTCATTATCATTTCTTACTCCTCATCCCAGCGCCGATCAAACCTGAAGTCCTCAATAGGAAGGCCAGACCCAAACCCGGAGCGGTAAACCTTCAATGGTGTCTGCGTGGAAGGCTGCAGAGATCACCTGCAACGGTGTCAGCAACTTTCCAGCACCCGGAGGGCGATGGAGTACGGGTTTGAAAAGTTTCAGCTTTGGAGTTTAGGATCTGGGTTCTGCGGCAGGGCCCCCATTTAGGACTGAAGGCTTTCTCAGCTTCGATTGGAACCTGTGGCAGCTAAGCTCCTGCCCCCAAATCCCTCAAACTCCCACGCCCTAATCCCTAAACCCCGTCTTTTCGTAGACCCTGATCTCTGAATTCAGAGCTCCCCAGAAAGACGAGACCTTCCACAGTTCCGGGCTGCTGCTGTCGACGCAAGGGTTTCGGGATTTAGAGTTTAGGGCTTAGGGTGAAGTTCATATCAACAGAAGATGTGGAAGCTGAAGCATCTACTTGCGGGCTCTATGCTTCAAGGTGGGCTTTCACGGGATCCCAGTGCTGCCCCTGAAGCCCGAAGTTCTAGGTGCTAGTCAAGCCGAAGTTCTAGGTGCTAGTCGCGCAGAGAGTCTCAGAACCCTCGGAAAGAGGGGGGTTCAAACATATTTTCGTATGTGAAGAAGTTAGGTTTAGGGTTTTTAAACATGTAAAGGTCTGAAGACTCCTGAATATTTCACCCTTACAGTCCGCTTCCACATACATCATAGTCCCGCACAGCCCTAGTAGGTTGCCCCAAAAGTACCTTGGTCTCCTTTTGTTTTGTAGCCCCTTGAGTGTAATTGCATACAGGAACAAGGGTACCCTTTGTATTCTTCAGACAATGGGGAACCAAGTTCCTTTGCGAGCGAAGGTGCTGCAGACCTGGCGGGCGAGATCCACCGACAGAACCTGCAAGCACTTGCAGAGGGCCTCGCAAAACGATTCAACGACTCGTAGGGTTTGCTGTTTTGGGACATGGGTTTCAGGACATAGAGGTGTAGGGTTCAGTGCTAGGACTTTAGTAGCTTGGTTGCATTATGACCACGCCTAACATGCCACAATCAGCCACACAGGCGCAGAGATATGAAATTGTCTTTACGCTCATATGTACACCACCATACATTTGTACATGCGAGTGGAAAGACTGGAGGAGAGGACATCAGAAAAGCGGAATCCCACAGCCCCAACTCCAGACTCTTGACTCCTCGGTTCCTGCTTGTCAGAGAACGGGAGAATCCAGAGTAGGGACCTGGACCACAACTTCTACTGAGACATGTCCGCTTTGGAATCTTCCCAGGTCCTTTAACACCCTGATAGGGCTGAACCCTAATATAAACCCTAAACCCCTGAACCCCTTAACCCCAAAACCCTAAACACAGACTTTACCGATGCCAAGCCCACTGACGGGGTATTGGGCTCTCTGGAAAGCTCTGAAGCCAGAGACTCCAAAATCCCTCAACTAAGGAATATTTTCCCTCAACCATATCAGGGATCCTACTATAACTTGAGATATATTCCTTAATTAAGGAATATTCCTTGCCTTAAATCATATTAGGGATCCTACTATAACTTGAGATATATTCCTAATTTAAAGCTCTCTGGAAAGCTCCGAAGCCAGCAGCCCTCTTCGCAGGCGCACGGCGCCGCCCGTTGCCATTGCCAGGCAGGGCCATCTCTGTTTCAGATTACTTGGAGGATCATGGGACTTAGTAAGTAAGGTTGTAAGTACCTTAGTTGGGGTTATAAGTATAGTTACCCTAATTATAACGCTAGTTACTAAGTCCCATGATCCTTTAGGTAGGGTTTTGGGTCTTGGGGTTTTGGTTGGGGGGCTCCTTTAAAGGGTTCTGCCAGGGCTCCTTTAAAGGACTCTATAAGGGTTTGGGGTTTAGGGTTTTGGGGGGCTCCTTTACAGGTTACTATAAGGGTTCCTTTAAAGGACTCTACAAGGGTTTAGGGGTTTAGGTTTTGGGGTTCAAGGAGGAGTCAGGGACTTAGCAATGCACTGAATGCGTAAAGTGACCCGAAGCCTTAACTTTCTCTTGGCGAGACGGTCACCCTCCCAAAACGTTAGGAGTCGGATCTAGGTTCAGGGTTGAGAGTTCAATGCATAGGCGTATACTTTAGGCTTTAGGAAGGCCATCTGCTTGCCGTGAGCATGCATCTGTTCTTAATGTGCGGTTTAGTCTCTGCCTCCACGCTGCAAGGTCCCCTGCGGAATCTTTCACGATGACGGGCGTATTGCCATGATCCTGGAGGACAGGCATAAGCCGTAAGCATCCTTAAACCCTAAGCCTTATATACCCTAAACCATATACCCTAAAAACCTTAAGCCCTAAACACTGAACCTTAAAACCTAAACCTTAAACCCTAAGCCTTCAACTGAATACGATCAACCCAAACCTTAGCCTGCCCCAAATATTTCGACCCCGAAGCCCTAAACCGCCCTCAGCGGTAAACCGCCGCAAACTTTAAACTGCCCGAATCTGAAACGATGGGTTCAGGGTTCAGGGTTTGGGGTTTAGAAACTCCGGGTTTAGAAACTCCCTGAACCTGGACTTCCAACCCCTTCGGCCAGGGTTTGGATCGGGAGCTTTAAGGTTTTGTATAGCTTGGGTTTAGGGTTTAAGGCGTAGGGCCTACAGGGTTTGATTTCGAGCTTTAGGCTTGCGGTTTATACAGTAGGGTTTCAGGTTTCAGGGTGACAGGATTGTGCCTCAAAGCCCGCGCGTCTGGGAGGGGCACCTTATACTCGGCGCTCTTCTGAAAAGAACCCCACTACTCGGGGTCTACAACAACCTAAACTCTCTCATAACATTTATACATGCGTCTCAAACGCAAAAATGGTCCGTCGAGGGTACGTTCGCCGGATTCAGACGGGAATAGCTGCGTTGAGTTGGTCTCATTTTGCTGTGTATAGAGTTTCAATGGAGAGATTTGTTTCGTCACTCCCGGTGCTTGTACAAAGCACTTTTCATTTCTTATCGGCTTAATCACCCCGGTTCAGCCATGTTTGGTCATATTCAGTGTCCAATTAAGCTTGTTCGCGCATACCTGTGTCTCTTTGGTGTCTAAATGCTCTGTCCTCTCTTCCTCGGTCCGCGCGGCGGATTCTGTGAGACTAACCCCAATGAATTCGTCTCATTTTGCCGTACAGGTTTGTCCAAGAGATGGCTTCTAAAATTCTTCCTAGCAGCGTTGTCAAGCAATTCAAGCAATCCTCAATTAGGTCAAAAATCAATAGTGCACCATACCCCAAACCATACTCACATGCCTACGGCCCCTCTATTGCAATCCGAAGGATGTCCTGGCTCGTCTTGTATTGCATGTCTAGGCGTGCCCAATGCCTGCAATTTGTCGAACTATTCTTCAAATAACGATATTTTCCCCTCTATAAGGGTTTCGGGTTAGGGGACCGAGACTCGAAACCCTAAACCCTCCAGGGTTTTAGGGATGGCTCCTGAATTGCCGGGTCTTCTTGGGCTGTATGGTGACAGATTTGGCCGCTCAGGGTTCGAAACGCTTTGCACTAGGACGCCCAGTACCGTAAATCCGAAACACTGAAGCCCTAAGCATCCTGAGCCCGGAATACTACGGAAATCTCAGATACCAGATACCATGAATCCTCAACCCTAAATCCTATGCAAGCTGGTTAGATGTTCCGTTGCGTTGCCTTTACAGGAGCCTGAAAGCAGCCACCCCTTCACGCCCTGGTGCTCTAATTTTGTAGGGTTTTGGGTTTAGGGTCATCATACATCCCGCAGCCCTCAAACCCTAAGCCATAGATCCTGTATCTCTAAGCCATTCCTATACCCCGAGAACACCAGCACCCTAAGCCTAAGTTGAATGAGAGGGCGGGGAACCTCGCAGATCGCTGTAAACCACCGCAAGGCCATATACAGAAAAATTCAGCATCCATAACTAATGTTGCGATGAGCATGAATACTATTGCCACTCAGTATTCGGACAGCTGTTCCCATCGGCTCGTGACAGAATGTGCTGCGTTTTTGACCAGGATGCCATGACCATCCGCAAGGCGGTGGTGCAATGCCAGGACAGCCCAGCACACACAAGATTTCGATACCGGACAGAGCATGCAAAGGTCTGAAACTCTACTTCCCTAAACCTAAACCGTGATCTTAAGGGTAGGCGGCCTCTCATCGGATCTTTCTGTTCAGCCCTCCTTTCCCGGCAGACTCCGCCGGGGAGACCTTGAACTAGAAACCCTACTTAAAGGATCGTGCGACTTAGTAACTAGGGTTATAGCTAGGGAAAGTATACTTATAACCCCAATTAGGGCACTTATAACCTTACTTACTAAGTTCCTGATCCTTTAAGTAGGAACGCTGAACCTGATATCGTTGTGTGGAATACGAAGTAAACGCCAAAAGGCTCAAGCACGCTTCGAGGGCTGGCAATTCGGGTGCAGGGCTCAGGGCTTCTATCAGAACTAATTATACATATATGTATGTATGTATGTATGTAGGTATGTACGCATGTATGCATGTATGTATTGTGTCTGTATGTTTGTGTGTATATACATGTGCATGTGTGTGTATATGTTTATGTCTTTATTCATCTGTTTATCAAATTTGTGTTTATTTATCTTTTTATTTCATTTTTTACTTTTGTATTCAAATAGTTAGTTATGTACACATACATACATGTACAAATACATACTAATATATGTATATATGTATGTAGGTGTGTACTATGCATAAACACAAATACATATACACATGCCAATATACATACACGCACATATTACATATGTACATGTACACATACTACATCGCGATGTATGCCCATGTAGGACGCAACGCAATCTGGGGATCGATGAATTTAATCGTTGCACCATGTGAACCTGGGCCCTTCAAATCAACGATCCTCAGTTCTGCATGGAAGACTCCAGTCTTAATCCTATACCCCTTCCCCTTGCAGTTTCAGTCAGCTCATCAACAAAGCCTATGGCCCTAATATACCTACATCTGTCGGTTGTGGCAGCTTTTGCTGGTTACCTCAGATACACGGTACACGATTTGCTCACAAAGACCCAAGAGTGCTTCGAGAATGCAGAGAAGGCACTTGATTTCAAACCCTTTAACATCCTGATGAATCCCTAGTCTTATCAGTTCGCATATAGAAGTTGAGCTCTTTTCTCTGAAACATATACCCCGAAACTAAGGCTACTCAGCCTAGCCCTCTAAAGTGCCACAGCAGTGCCACCGCCGAAGTCGCTTTTGGTCTCCTTGTCACTCCTGCTGGAGTCCACTTAGCAGTGTTTCTGGGTGCTATTCAAAGTCGTTCATTCGATCGCTTGAAGCTGTAAACCAAGCAAGCCTTCTTACATGACAGCTACGAATTAGGATTTTCTGTAGGGTGTAGACTGCATTTCTTGCTGGCGATGTAATGACGGTGTATGGGGAGAGTTCTCGAAGATACTTCTGCTTGGCGAACCAAATCTCCAACGCGCCAGGATCTGCACAAGTCCGGTAAGCTGCAGGACTGCATTTCCAGGTTGGTGTTCGGGGCACAGTATTCCCGTATCCCACTTTAAACTCTAACCTATACTCTCCATTGTAGTACCTTTTTGGGGTTACCTTAATTATAGGATCCTTAATATATAATTGGTTAAACCAAAAAAGGAACTACAATGGAGACTATAGGTAGCCCCTAAACCCCTAAACCCCTAAGCCCTGAAGCCGGTACCATTACCCGCGCAATGAAGCTGTACCCCGATCCAGGCACTCCTTTTAAGTTCTTATGGAAGCTGTTGTGGGAGATCCTGGTACTCGTAGGATTACATCGAACCCCAAATCCAAAAAGCTCTAAACACTGCCTTTTGTTTCCGAAAGTGTCTTATTGCGGCGCCCCATCCTTATTTGCAGGGACATGTTGAGCAGATTGCTGATTTGAAGTATTTTGTGGAGTGAGTCGGCATCTTCAGATGCTCCTACACACAAGTGCTAGACTGTAGGGTTCAGAGTTGGGCTTCGCCACGAGGACGCATTACGTGCTTTGTAACCAGGACCCTCCTTGTACCCTCAAACAGGGGCATATGGTCCCAAATAAGGGACGTTTAGGGTCTAATAGAGGGTAGATGGAGGGTCTAGTAGAATTTTGGTTGCTCGCGACCCGGGACGTCGGGCATTTGGCGCTTGATGGTGGAGGAAAGCTCGGGTTCTAGGGCTGTGCAGTGGCTCGCGAGATGTAGAAGTACGAAAAAATTACTGCGCGCTGTTCTACTGTCGTGATTCTACTGGATGTTATCACTACCGAGGCTTGCAGTGTAGCCAAAGACCGCAGCACTACATAGATAGCGACGGGTGCATCGACTCGTACAGACTGTGCAAGAGCAGGCAGGCGAGCAGTCACAGTCGGAAGATCGTTGGCAGCACCGAGGGTGTAGAGGCTGACATAACTTCGGGCTTACATAATAAGGGTTCCGAAGTTATAGGCTTTAAAAGATAGGTGTCCCGGCAGGACGTGCACCAGCAGCGGCCTCAGATCTACGAGCAGTCTCCAATGGTCCAAGCACCCAGTATCACTTAGATGCAGAGCCGAAACATTCTTGATATTTGCTTTACTAGCTTTTAGTGGTGCAGCCCCGTAAACCCAAAGCTCTTTCGCGATTCTCCTAGCAGCCGGCGGTTGGTGGCTCTGATGGGTGGAGCTCTCTCCATAAACTCATCGGACCCCGTGGCCGTGCCTGGTTGCGTACAGTTCAAGTTATATAAGCCATTTGTAACAACGCATAACTCTGGAAAACTTAGTCTATGGGCCGCCATTTTTAAGAGTGTATCTCAAGACTCTTATGAACTGTCCACAACACGGCAGAGGTGTCCTTCGCAAGCCTGGAACGGCCCATAAAGCCTTGTAAGTAAATCCCGCTAGCGACCGAAGCAATCAATGAAGCCATGGTAGCACTCCATACAACAACCGTCATAAATGTGTCTTTAAGCGCCCCATAAAACTCTGTCTTCAAGCCCACTCAAAGAATTGCGTACAACACCCGTAAAGAACCTTGAAAGACGTAAAGAGCCCCAAATGAACATTATGAAGGCTTATAGACGAACCCCCCAAAGAGAGGATAAAGGCCTGCAGTGCCTGCCACCACCTGCCCAGAGAGCCAAATACCTTTGAAATAAGGAAAATACCTTAAATCAGAACATCAAAGCCCCCTCTAATTCAAGGTATGTTCCTCAAAGGAACCCTGTTATAGTACCATGGTGGGTACCCTTACAGGAAGCCTCTGTTTTCGGGTATGTTCCTTAGTTCGGGTCTCTGCGTCTCTGCGTGACTGCTCCTAGGATGGTCCGCTGGATCAACACCAAGGAAGAACATGCCCGGGGTCCTGGGCGCAAGGCCTCAGATTTGGGGTTTAGGGATTGCTTTGGAGTTTAGGGATTGGGTGTGTAGGGCTCAGGATTTGGGGTTTAGGGATTGCTTTGGGGTTCTGGGGCTTGGGGTGCGGGCGTAGAGCATAGGATTTGGGGTGTAGGGTTTGGGGCTTCAGGCTTGTTTGGTCTATGGTTTAGGGTTTGAGGGTCCGTTTACGGCTCAGGGTTTGGGGTTGAAGGTTTTGGGTGTATTTATGGTTGTGATTTAGGGGTTGAGGGGCAGCTCTGAAGCGGTCCAGAGTGCGAAGGGCAGAAGAGGTTCAACTGAAGCAAAGCAGGTCATGGAGCGCGCCAGGTGCAGTACAGGTGTGATATCTGCTTTATGGCTTGAAGGTGGTTTCTTGCACCTGAACCTGGGATTTGTGGTTGGTATCTGAGTTAGCCGTGTCCGAATTACTGTTCCCCTCCTTCTAGTCGACTACGACTCCTCCTCCTCCTGCTGCGCTGCAAATGCCGTGGCAGAGACCCGAGAAACTGCCGTAGAAGCATCCCAAGGCCACGAAGTTGATGAACACTATGGCAGAGCTTTGCGCTTGGCATGAGTTTGAGGGTCGGGTTTGATGTTTGGGGGGTTGAGGGCTCCGGGTTGTGTTTTCCAAACTTGACTTAAGAAACTGTCGTGAGATTTCCGACAGTGGTCATTTTTCGTTTGCAGGCACTTGCTTTCACTTGAAGGGAATGAGCTCATAGGCCTGGAGTCTAGAATCAGCTTAGATTGGGCAAGGCTCTCTTCCCTCCCACATCATACCCTTAAGCCCTAAACCCCCCAAACCTCCTAAACCCTACACCCTACTATAATGCCCGACCTCTTGCCGAAATGCCACGTTCCTCAGTGGCAGTCTGCTTGGGGCAAACACACTAAGTTCGCTGCACTTGCGCAGGGGAGTCCCTATTGCCTTGAGTCGGAGATCTTTAGCAGCAAACTGTACTACACTATGCGCTTGATCACCACAAGGACAAAGAATTCACGACCGCTGCAGCCGTCGATAAACAGCAAAGCAGTAATGATCACCACTGTCTTCTACCATCATCATTCCTACGATCCATAACACCAACAAATTCTACACCCAAGTCCGTGAACCCTCGCAGTCTTTCTGTCTCGGCCAAATGTTAGACCGAAACCCTTGTACTGTTTATTGGGGTATGTAGGACTTGCTCTCAACCCTACCCCAAACTCCAAAACTCTGAACCCTAAACCCTTTTGTAAATCACTGCAGCATTCTCACCTCCAGCTTGTCTGTACCCTCAGGTACTTCTTGGCGCAGAAGGTGAAGAAGGATCAACTGAGCGAGCACGACTACTTGCAGGTGAGGTTGGGGTCTTCGTCGGGTAGTGACAGGGCTGTAAAGCTACCGGAGTCTTGGGTTTGGCTTGCGATGGGCCCAAAACCCTGTTCTAATCATTAAGGCCCCTAGATTAAACCCTAAACCGTCCTTTATTCTCCAGTCGTCGTCCATCCCTGTGTATCTAAAGTAGTTCTTGGCCCATACACTAGACGCCCGGTCTCTCCATAGGGCATCATGGGCTTACAAATGTGCTTGTTTCTTTGCTGCAAGCAAGCCCTTACCCGAATTTCCCAAGCGAGACACCAAACCCTGGGAGGAATCCTAGATTCTGCGGTACGATTAATTATTCAAGTTTAACTGAATTCAGGAAAGTACCTTACCGCATGAGCTGCTGAACATTGCTGTCGTGATTTGCAAAAGCAAAAGGCAGGTTCTCATATGTAGACGCCACTTAAAGTAGTATACAGTATCCCCTTACTTAAAGGATCATGAGACTTAGTAACTAGGGTTATAATTAGGGTAAGTATACTTATAACCCCAATTAGGGTGCTTATAACCTTACTTACTAAGTCCCATGATCCTCCAAGTAGACCCCTTTTCAAGGCCTGTAAACCCTAAACCCTAATCCCTTGTGCACCCCCGAAACCCTTTTTGAAACTCTATTCCCTTACAGGCCCCTTCTAAAGTATCCCCTTATGATAGTGAAGCGTGATGCAGGCCCCTGTTTAGTTCGATGCGGCAGCAGACATTCAAAAGGCTTTGGACTTTCTGGCCGGGGGTTCCGAGTTTAGGGTTCAGGTTCAATTTTAGGGTCTATATAGCGTTTAGGGTTAAGGTTCAAAGTTTAGGGTTTATATAGGGTTTAGGATTGGACACTTTAGATTTAGACACCAGGTCTGCAATCTCTTAACCTCCCCTGACCCCCTCATACGTACGGGACCCGAAGCTCTGAGCCGTGGGCTGGGATGTATTGACGACTATTGGATATTACCATTAGTTTTTACATTCGAAGTAAGTATATGGAGACTATACTGAACAACTGTCGTGGTGTAACTGTGTAGGGGCCATTTCATGCGGCATCATGGGTTGCCGCAGTAAAGTATAGTTATGCAGGGCCTGTCCGGAGATATTGCTACTACTCCGAATCCGGAAGCAGGTTCTGGCCTTGCACCATGCCGTGCCGACCACAGCTGATTATGGATTCTGGTGTGGATTAGAGCTTCCCTAAACCTAAACCCTAACGATGTGCGTTTGGGCTGTAGCTTACGGGCTGCCTACGCCAAGACGACCCCTGCACTTGCACAAGAAAGAACCAGAAAGTTCCTGGTTTCAATTTTCCGAAACCTAAGCATTTCGGGTTTAGGGTTTGGGTTTGAGTCTTTAGACTTTGTTGTTTTGGATCTCGGAGTTGAGGGCCTCAAGGGTTTTGGACTTGAGCTCACGGCTTCTTATGCCCAAAGTCGTGAAAGGGGACGGGACGAGGGGCGTCTCAAGCTAGGATTAACGGAATAAGAAATTCGGATGCTCTTTCAGCTTCATGGGTGGTGTTAGGTAGAGCGATAAGTATGCGTTTTCAGTACATGCATCTACGAAACCGCGAACCCTAAACCCCAAACCCCCGAAACGCAAAACCCTAAACCTAAGTTCCGAACTGCCGCTGACCCCCCGAACTCGACCCTGAACCTCTAGGACGCGAGGACTTCAGGGTTTCGAGCTGATGGAAGATAGGGGCTTCAATCATTACAAGTACTATTTTGGGGGTTCCTTATTATAATTGTAGTATAGTAGGCCCAAAAACCCGATTCTAATTATGCAGGCCCCTACACTAAACCCCACAAGAATAGCCCTTATAGCAGCCCTTATAGACCCTTCAAAGGAGCCCCATTCAGATACAAATGGGTGGTTGTCAAAATTTTGGCCCTTTTTGGGTACCCTAAATATTAGGTGCCGTACTATAATAAGCCTCATTTTGAAAACCACCCAAATAAAAGGCCTCTATAACATGGGAGCTCGAGGCTGCTAAAAGGAGTTCAGAGGGGCGCCCCCAACCCAGACCCCCGGGAGGATCTCGAAAGTAGATCCCCTCCCTTGGGGCCTTGGGGCCCTATACTACTAAGGGTACTGTATAGGAACCACCATTAAGAGATCTACTTTTTGGATCCTCCCGGAAGTCTGGGAACGAATGTTTTGGGCCACCTGCCTGCGATGGAACATCGCATGATGACAGCAGTATTACGAGGAGTTTTGTGAGTCATAGTAATTATGTCGAGTAGCCTTGATGATCATCTTACGGACACCCTTGAACACATACATATATATATATATATATGCTTGTACATGTATAGTAGATATATATATATATATGTTACAATAGAACCGGTAAAAGGAAGCCGTATAGTAGAACCCTCACAGCACGAGCTCCAGGTGCTTGTGGCCGCGATGAAGACGAAGCAATCCTCGGAGATCGGCGCAGTGGGGGCCCCGGGGGTGCATCGTATGCTTAAAGGATCATGGGACTTGGTAACTAGGGTTCCTTAAAGGGCTCCTTGAAGGGATCTATAAGGGTTCCTTAAAGGGATCTTTTGGGTTTAGGGTTTAGGGTCTACTTAAAGGATCATGGGACTTAGTAACTAGGGTTATAATTAGGGCAACTATACTTCTAGCCCCAATTGAGGTACTTATAACCTTACTTGCTAAGTCCCATGATCCTCCAAATGGTTTCGGGGTTCATAGGAGGCCAAAAGGGGTTTCAGCCTATGGGGGGTTTAGTAGGATTAGGGTTCCCATAATAGGGTTCATATTAAGGAATCCCTACCCCAAGAATCTTAAACGCCCCTTTTGGCCTCCCATCAGGGGTGCATCGTATGAGTTTTGGGTTCAGGGTTTGGGGATTTCAGGGTGTAGGGTTTAGGGATTTCAGGGTTTAGGGTTTAGGGATTTCAGGGTTTTGGAGTTCAGGGTTTAGGGATTTCAGGGCTTTGGTTTAGGGATTTGGGGGCTTAGTTTAACGGTTTAACGAAAAATAAGCTACCTTTTTAAGGACCTGTATACCGAAATCATATTCAAGAACCCCTAAGGTAGGGATCATAGCGTCCAAGCAGGTTCTAGATCTTAGGAGTTTTTGCAGGGTGATTGGCTTTGTTGTCGGCTTGTCTGTGACATGCAGAGCATCGAAGTTGGCATGTTCATGCGGTGCCTGCAGGGTTTGTACAGGTTCTTGAGTGCTTGCACGATGTAGGTTTTTCTGTCAGGATGTCGATCAGTGTATGCTAGGCTCCCTAGGCATTTTGCTGACAGTTCGGTTTCCACCTGGGGATACGATTCTATTCACACACCAATTCCTGCAGCCAAATAGATTAACCCTCGCACGCGGCCTTTGTATCCAAAAGACTAGCCTCGACACCCTGGACGCTAAAGCCCATATCCTAAATACTACGTGCTACATCCTCCGCCCGCAACCCTATTCCTAAACCCCAAGCCCTGATTTTTAAAGCCTTATCAACCCCGGGCCCTTTTTGGGCCCTAGGCCTTATCCTGGCCCTAGAGGATAGACCCAACTTGGAGGATCATGGGACTTAGCAAGTAAGGTTATAAGTGCCTGAGTTGGGGTTACAAGCATAGTTACCCTAATTAAAACCCTAGCTACTAAGTCACATGATCTTTTCAGAAAGCCTTAAATCCCTCTGCCACGAAGCTCAGGGCTTTGTGGGTGTGGTAAAGCGTGTGCAAACCAGGGCCGCCAGACCCCACGGTCACGTGCATGTTTTGCTGGGTTGTCCTTGGGATCTTGTTTAATTTCCCTTACTATTTTGTAGAGAACCACAACAGTAAATATTTTTCAAAGGGCTTAAAGGACAACTCAGTTTGACACACTGATTGTTGCTTTTGTGCGTGTGTTGGTGCATGTTTCTATGTATTAATTCTGCAATCAAAACTTTCCTGTAAAATTGTCATATAATGTGTCCCCCTAACATTAAATCCCCCTAATACAAAAGTTCCCGGTCCCCGGAATTTCGCGGTTTCGGGCCCACAATTGAAAGTTAATTACAAACATCATAGAGGGGCCTGGAATTGTGTTAGTTGTGTTAGTTTTAATAAAGCCAAGACTGCAGTAGCACTAAACCGAAAGGACCAGGGCTTTAGGGTTTAGGGGTGTAGGATGGTTTAGGGCTTAGGGCTTTATAGAGTTTAGAGTGTAGGGCCTTAGAGTTTAGGGGCTTTGGGGTTTAAGGCTCTTTAGGGTTTAGGGCGCGACTGTCTGCTCTACAGCCGGAACGGGTGCGTGATGGGCGGTCTTCGTGTCTGGCTCACTATTGCTCTCAATCCGACTCATATGTGGATGCCCCGAAACCCCTCTTAATATAAAAACCTCAGCCCCGAAACCCATTTTTTATATTAGGGGGAAGGGGGGGGGGCCTTTAATATTAGGGGGAAGGAATTACCCTGGATTGGCCTGTCAATTTGCCTTGTTCCAGGTTTGACTGAACACTTAAAATCGTAGGTCCAGTTCGATGGCTATGTCTTCATGAGTTGCTGAAGCGGGGGAGATGTTCTCTCACTTCGGGTGCCTCATTGAAACCGCGAAAAAGCACGCAGTTCTAGTGTAGACAATCCTGCATATGCTGTAGGATATTGTAGAGGCTCGTAGAGGCTGATAGTGCTGCAAAAGCGGTTTAAGGGTTTATCAGATTTGAGCGTCGATGTCTTGAAAAGCTTTCAGGTTTCGGGCTTTCCTGAAAATCATAAAGCATGGTCTGGTGGTACGCAGCGTCTTTAAGTTTCCTGGGCGGCCTAGAAGGTTTTAGACATATAGTTTTGAGCAGGGTAGCCCGTAATCGATCGTTTTTTCGGATCCCGAAACCCTTCAAGACCGATCTCAACCTGAACCGCAAATCTTGTGGCATGCCGTACTTAATTGCGAGCAAGTGCGACAGAATCAAGGTCACACCAACTTTCGTGTGTCTGGAGCCATGATTCGACTCGGAAACCCTCGCGGAAGCTTCTACTGCTGCACGATGCTGCTCCTGTGTCCGGTTCAAACGTCGGACTTTTCGGAAGCACGAGGATGACGTGGCGGACACTGGGACGTGTTCGTATATAGCATTGAGCATGCGCGAGCGCTAGGCAGGCGAATGTGAATTTTTATCATGCGTCAATGCCGCGCAAACAACTCAGGATTTGTGAGATTTTGATCTGTCACGGCACGACTCTGTTGATTTGCGGTCTTCCAGCATTGCGCACAGTCACGTGGCACTAGCGGACTTTACGGTCCGATGTTCAGGCTGGGGATCGTTACTTGTGCCAGCCTGCCTCGTAGCGTGAACTTGCACTGTCTCCCATGCTCGTGTTTTTGTTGTCGACTCACAATTTTGCAACGAACCGCATGAGTTCGTACAAGCACAACCAGTCGTCGACACGCAGGGCTTCAACAGAGCTGGGTGTTTCAACTCTGCTGTATCCGCATGGCGAAGTAGAGAACGACTAGACTGGATCATGGTGGTGCGCGATGTTTAAAAGATTCCCTGGCGCGTCGACGATGCTGTAGCGATTCTTTGACCCATGACCATATGTTCCCGGAGCTGGAGCCTCAAACCTCGAATCTGCAAGTGCTGACTGAGCCTATCATATTAAAGTTTGTAAAGCCCGGAACCATGCAGTCCACAATCTTACCCGAGGCAACCAACCATAACCAATGGTTCGTGCAGTTTGCACTGCGTCAAGATTCGGGCTCATAGCAGGGTTATCGGAGGCTACCAAGAGGGTCAGGGACTTGGCACGTAGGGTTACATGTGCGGTCGCCAATTGAATCGCCTTACGTTATAGCTTCCATGGACGGTTCTTGAAATCAACCCCCCCTGTCAGGTCTCAGTCCGAACCGATCGCAGCTTTCCAAACCCTTAACTCAGCCCTCGCACCCGAGTCGCTTGAGCCAGTCGGGCCCTAGGCTTGAGGCCTGAAGTGACAATTTAGGATTTCGGGCCCTTCACAAGTTTCAATCTTCACCTTGAAAACCTTAACTCCTATACCCTAAAGCCCTCACAAACCCAAACCCCACATCTCAAAATCCTTGAAAACTGAAATTCAAAACCCTGAATAGTCCGAAAAGCCCTAAACCCCCAAAGACCTACAGGTAGACCCGAAACGTTTCAAGGTTTAAAGCCCTCAACAGAAACATCTTCGAGGTGGATGCCCTGGACAAGGCCATCGAGGCCGGCTTTGCCGAAGAAGACCAAGCCGAAGACGCATCGGGTTTGGGGTCTACGGTTAAAGCCTGAAACCACAGGCTTAGAATGCGGTGTCCAGGTTTTTAGGGTCTAGGGTCCAAGGTCTGGGATGAAAGCGTTCGGATAAAACTTTAACTTGTTCCCAGCTGATGCATTTCTGTGGGTGGGAGGGTTACCCAACACCCATGAGTAACCGCGAAAACTTGGCCTTTGAGACTTTAAGACCAATCCGTAAATTTAAAGGCCCCAAGCGATCTAAGCTAACCATGAAATTTCCAAGCCCCGAAAACCTCGTTCCAGGCACTGCGCCCGGTCTACGAGAAGAAGTGAAAGTAGCGATGTGAAGACCTTTTCTGCACCGGCTGCGGCTTTTGAATGCAGACAGCAAGGTTTTCGGGATCAGGCTTCGAGGTTTTGGGCATGGAATCTAAGAGTCAAGCTGTTCGAATTTCGCGAAGTTTCGGGTCGAAGTTCGGTAGATTAGGGCTCTCGACTGGTGCATCGCGGCACCAGGGAGGTCTCACAGTATGGGTTGGTCTTAGGATGACAGCTTCGTGCCACCAAAGTGTCAAAATGGCGGAGGTTGCTTCGTGGCTCCAGCCGGAAATCCTCAAGATCGTTGCGTGAAAGGGGCAGTATTATAGGGGCGTATAAGTATAGTATAGTGGGCCCCAAAACCCTGCTTTGGGGTTCCGTATTACATTTTATTATATCATGGGCCTCAAAACCGTAATTTTAGGGGTTCCTTATGATATTTTTCGTATAATGGGCCCCAAAACCCTATTCTAATTAGTAAGGCCCCTATATCATTGGGGAAGGTTGGTGCGTGGCTTTTGTGTCCATCCTGAACTCCTGGGCCTGTGGCTTTGTGGTGACGCATCGACCTGCATTTGCTGCTTCGGCTCCAGCTGACTGTGGTCTGTCAGCAGGGAGCAGAAGACAAAGTCACGGTAGGCAGCAACGATGCTTCTGAACAAATCCCAGGATGCACAACCCAAGTGAACTCAAGCCTCACCAACTGATGAAGGAAATCGTAGCAGGACATTTCCGTGGAGGGGGAAGACCTGCTAACTTACGATGTATGTATAAAAACATGTGTGTGTGTACGTGTGTATGTGTATAGATTCAGATATACATACATACTTATGATTCATGCTTACTTATATCTAGTATATGCACAGCTAATTTCTCATAATATAGACATGCGTCTATATATGTGTAATTTTGTGTGTGTATCTATATGTATATATGTATACATGCAGCATTACCCACGTGCAGCGCAACAGAATTCAACGACGTCCATTTCCGGGCTACGTGAAAGGCCGGGAAAGCCCGTCGCTATATGATTCATCAGATGGTGCCGAGTGCCTCGCCCGCAGAAGCATAAAACTGTGCTAGGAGGATTTACCGACCCAGTCTCACCATTACATGGCGCGCCCCGAAACCACAAGGCCTAAACTTCCAGAGCCGCAACATCCTGCACCCGAAAACCGCAAGCCTGAAATCCGAAACTCGAAGCTTCTCCAAGAAACTGTCACACCATTCTGTATTCTACTACAATATGGCTTACTATTCTATACTGTACTATAGTCTACTATGGTATGCTATAGGATCCTTGCAACATTCTCCAACTGGTGCCAAGGTCACAGCTCGAACGCCGAGGCACGTCCCCTGTTTCGTGTTGCGGCATGTTGTTTTGCATGCTGGGCAGTGTTTTAGTGCTTCTGTTGTAGTCGCTGTTGTTTCTGAACGGATAAATGGGCCGTGAGGAGGAGTGATGATCAGGAGGAGGAGGAGGAGGAATAAGACAAGACGAGGCTGAGGAGCTCAGGCTCAATATAACTTAGGCTGAATATCAGTACACTTGAAGATTTTCGGGATAACATAGTAGGTCCCTAGTAGAGCTGAAGATTTGCAGTTTTTGGGCTTAGGAACCAGCATCGTAAGTCTTTGAGTTCTTGAAGCCAAATCCCTAAGGTCTTTGGCATTGAGGCCGGGATTCAACTATTTAGGGTTTAGGTTCTAGAGGGTTCCAAGTTTGAACATGAACTGCGGGCCAGCATGTCAATCTTCTTGACCCCGAGGCCCCCTCCAATATTAGCATCGGTATGAGGGTCATGTTTGAGGCGCTTCTCTAGACCCTACACCCTAGTCCTAAGCCAAAGCCCTGCAACCCACAACCTTCTATAGTTCTGCTAGCTTGAGGGAAGGACTGCCTGAGCAGGAGCGGCGGCAGCCCCTGCGGCGCACCATCGAGGCAAAAAGCGAAAGAGGGACAGCGAGGGAGCATTTAGAGTTCGGGCTTTAGGGCTTTAGGGTTTAGGGTTTAGAGTTTAGGGTTTAGGGTTTAGGGGTGGGAGGGAGGGGCGAGAGAAGGGGGAGATAAACAGATTAAGCGGTCTTGACAACACATGATAGGTAGACTCAATGTTTGACTGTGCCGTCATGTAAGCAAACGCTGTAGAGAAATGTGGAACAGAAGGCGAATCGTACATCAGAAGCTGCTTGTGTGTATGTTTATGTATGCATGCATGCATGGATGGATCGATGGATGTATGTATGTATCATTGTGTCACACATTGTGAACCATGAGTTAGGGCTGTTGCTTGCAGTGTCAACGACAAGCCGTCCTTTGAACAGCAACGTGTGGGATTTAGAGTTTCGGCTTTGCGTTCTTGGGCTTTCAGTGTAGAAGCGTTTCAGGGCTTCTCTCCTACGCTGGTTCAGTGTTTGAGGTTCAGTTCAGGCTTTGGTTCCCAGGTTTAGGGTTCAGGCCCTACTTAAAGGATCATGGGACTTAGTAACTAGGTTATAAATAGGGTAACTATACTTGTAACCCCAATTAAGGTACCTGTAACCTTCCTACGTCCCATGATCCTCCAAGTAGGGCTTTGGTTTCAGGTATGTGGGATTCTGGAACCCTAAACCCTAAACCCTACATTCTGGATCATAGAGCACGCCTTGATGTCCTAACCCGTCGCCTCAGAAGCGCCTCCTGCGCGCTGCGCTGCTCTTGGCCGCATACGCGGCTTCCGATGGAGCAGGCGTCTCGCTTTGGTGTATCTGCAGGCATATAACAGGCACATCTGTGTGTATGAATGTATGGGCGGAAGGATGGACGGATGGGTGGATGGTTGGTTGGTTGGTTGGTTGGTTGCATGCATGTGTTTATGTATGCATGCATTCTCATACGAGTCTGTAAGCTGCACAGGAACGCCTTGTGCACACACACTTCTCGATACACACACACACACACACACAGAGAATGGCAGAAACTGTGGTACTGAGAGTAGTAGCAGCAATCATCCTATCAGTTACAACAGTGTCAACGGCAGCTTTTGAACTGCAGCAGAGAAACAAACGGTAGCAACCATAAGCATAGTATTCGGTTAGCAAGCGGAAGAGTAAGAGAACAAGAACAGTAGCTGGAATGTTGATGGTTGTGTTTTGTGGAGCAAGAGTAGCGGTCACCGTGTGAGAGGTCTTATAGCATATACGTTCCCGCTTCTCAGAATTTATTTTCGGACTACTTGTCCAACTTTCATAGCACAATCCAGGCTCTCAATGACCATAAACCTTTACGGCTGTACAGCCCTTGGGTTATTCCGAGCCACAGCGAAGGTGGAAGCTGGGACAGAGGTTTGAGGGTATATCACCTTCGAAACCAAAGGGCCGCAGGCTGAGGACGTGTACGCCGCAAAACACCCTCAACACCCTCAAGAACTGACTCTAACTTGGTTTCTAAAGCCCCAAGCTCCTTTCCCTTACTTGAAGCAGTTCGATGTTTGCCAGGTTGTCGGAGCTTTACAGGCTCGTCCGGGGTCGTGGCCCCGCTGCAGATCTCCAGGCTTGTGTGCGGGTCTTTGATGGTCTTTTGCTTTGCAGCAGGGATTAGGGTGTAGGCCAGGCCTAATATAGGGTCTAGGGTCTAGGGAGTGTACGGGTCTTGGCTTTCGTACGGGCTTCTGAATGGTTCTGCAAGCTAAATTAGGGCAAAGTTGGGTTTGTTTTCGGCCGTGAGGGGCTTCCTTCTTGCTCAGGGTTTGTTCGCGAGAGGGTTGGGGCACACAAAGAGATGTGCAGTTTGCTGCTTAAGACTTGACTTGACACCTGAAACCTGAATGCCGGTCTACATGAGCCCTAAATCCCAAAAATCAACACCTCTATTAAGAATAACAACAATAAGAGTGATAATAGCAAGAAGACGAATTCGAATGACAATGATAACAGAGAAAAGAGGCAGCAGACTTGCAATACTGTTCATAGCCATAGCAAACATCATAGTTATGACAACTTCATCATCAGAACTATAATCAGGATTCCAATAGTAATGGTATCACGACCTAGTAGTCACATTAATAATAGTGATAGTAATATCACTGATAGTCGTGAAAACAGTAGCAAAAACAATGACAATCATATTAATTGCAATAATCGACAAAAGAACCGGAAGGTCCTGCAAGACTGAAGAAGCCTAGAGACAGCCTGCACCTCTCAACCATCCCCCAACCCAGCATGTACCAAGGTCTTCTGAGCCTCAGAAGGTTTAGGGTTCAGGATCTTCAGGGCTTCAGGATCTTCAGTGCTTGCCCGCATGTCTTACCCATTACAGTAGCCCTAGAAGGTACCCTAAACCCTGAAACGTAGACCCCAAAATGTGAAAGCTAAACGCTCAACCCTACACCCTAAACCGAACCCTAAATCCCTAATTTCTTGAACCAAAATTAAACTCAAAAGGTCGCATCTAGAAAGCCCTCAACCCTGAACCCTAAAGGTACCCTGTAAGAAACACCAAAGACACCCCAACCCCTAAACCCCCAAACCCCAAGGGTACGAGCACATGAACCCTTATAGGACCTCTTGTGGGAATCCTCAAACCCTGGGCATGAAAATAGCCCAAAAGCCTTACATAGTACGGTCTTTGGGCCCCAAAGCCTTAACATATGAGTCCTTAGATGCCTCGGGAAGGAATCCCTAAAGGGAGCCTACAGAAGCTCTAACCCCTAAGCCGAACCCCAAGAATTCTAAATCCTCAACCCTAAACCCTTATAAAGTAATCCTTATAGATCCCTTTTAAAGGTCCCTTAAAGGATTCCTTCAAGGAATCCCTAAGGGGCAGAAGTTCTAAGTTATAAGTGGGGTTAACAGTCCCCTAATGTGGGTGGTTAGCTGTTGAGATCTAAACCCTGTAAAGTATATCGGTGTTTCAAAAGACCTATGGTTGCCCCAGTTTTAACCCCACTTCGAACTACCCATGAACCTCCAAGTAGCCTGTCTAACCATTGGTGCTGGAGGAGCTAAGGAGCCAGGGATGATGATAATCCCTATTAAATAAGGAGCTAACGAGCCAAAGGAACCCCAAAACCACTGGTTAGCTGTTGAGACCCTAAACTCTTTAAAGGAACCCTAAACCCAAACCCCCTAAATCCTAAACCCCTATAAACCCTAAATGCTTCTAAAGGAACCTTCAAAGGAACCCTATTCTAATTGTTAAGGCCCTTAAGCTGAATAAAAAAAGCCCTAAAGCCCCGAGAGCCCTCAGAGAGGCCTCCCCTTTAAAGTAACCCTAAACCCTCTAAAAGACACCCTAAACCCTTACAGGAGCCTTTATAACCCTTTAAAGTAACCCTAAACCTAAAACCCTCTGAAAGAGGATACTAAACCCTTATGGTGGCCCTTATAGCAGCTGCCCTTCTAAAGGAACCTTCATCGGAACCCTATTCTAATTGTTAAGGCCCTTAGGCCCTTAAGCCCTAAACCGCAAACTCTCTAAGAGAGGCCTCCCCGGATCGCCTTGGCTGCAAACCCGGCTCTGCCGGCCATCGGCTCGGAAGCTCGGGGATTTCAGGGGGGGGTCTCTAGGGTTTTGTTTAAGGGTTTAGGGTCTGGGGACTAAGAGTTTAGGACTTTAGGGGTTTAGGGTCTCTCCGGGCTCCCTTTAAGGATTTAAGGGTCTGGGGTTTAGGAGTTTAGGAGTTTAGGGGTTTAAGGGTTTAGGGTCTGGGGTCTAGGGTCTAGGGTTTGGGGTTTAGGAGTTTAGGGTTTAATTTAAGGTTATTGGTTTCCAGGGGTTCTTTCCAGGATTTATATAGGATTGCCGAAAGGATTTAGGGGTTCCCTTAAGGATTTGGGGTTTAGGGTGAAGGAGATAGAGCTTTTCGGCTTTAGGATCTAGGGCTTTTGGGGTTTAGTGTAAGGATTCCTCTAAGGATTCCTACAGGGACTCAGATTAAGGGTTCCTTCAGGACTCCTATACTCACATAGCCGATGGGAGAACTTTATAGACCTTTCGGCTTAAGATATTTCATCTACCATACAAAGTTTGTGCTGTTTTGTGCCCGACTCTTGAAGAAGAGAGTCAAGGATTCCACAACGGCTCCTGAAAGGGTTCCTTTCAGGACCCTCCCATGAGGGTGTGTTTTCGGCAGGGGGGGGTGGGGGAGGGGGTTTCTGGGGCTTCTAGAGGCTCATGGATTATAAGTGGGGTTATAAGAGTTAGCAGAACCCTTGCCCATTTTGGGTAATAATACCACCAGTCAACCCATTAGACGATTATTCCTATACTCCCCCCTACATCTCACCAACTATATCACCACTACTACCCCATTACCAATACCAGTATAGGAATACTGATTACCTCATCCATATACTACAATCCCCCAAGTATCACCACTACTTCCCCATTACCAAGACCGGCATAGGAATAGCCAATTGCCCCATTTAATCGCTTCCCCCTAACATTAAACCCCCCCCTAATATAAAAACTGCCGGCCCCCGGAATTTCGCGGGTTCGGGCCCCGCATTCAATTTAAAGGGGGCAACATTAGGGGGGGTGGCAGATCTGTATGTGTTTTAATTGAAGGAAGACTACCGTAATACTAAAGACACCAGAGCTTTAGGGTTTAAGGGTTTAGGGCTCAGGGCTGAAGCTTTCGGGCTTGGGGCTTTAGGGCTTAAAGTTTAGGGCTCGGGGCTTTATACAGCCAAAGATTACAGCTGTACTAAAGACAGTAGAGCTTTAGGGTTTAAGGCTTAAGGGTTTAGGGCTCAGGGCTAAAGCTTTAGGGCTTGGGGCTTTCGGGCTTAAAGTTTAGGGCTAGGGCTCAGGGCTTTAGGGTCTAGGGCTCGAGGTTTAGGGCTTAGGGCTTTAGAAGGGCCTCAGGGCTCCAGGCTCAGGAGAGCCAGCAGCTGGGAGTCCGGGTACGTGGATGCACCGAACCGAAACCCCCCCTAATATAAAAACTAAACCTCCCAAATCCAATTTTAATATTAGGGAGGGGGGGGAGGGGGAGGCGTTTAATATTAGGGGGAAGGGATTATATTCCCTACATGGTATCATCATCCCAAAGTGGGCAAAGGTTCCGTCATAGATTTTGCTAGCAAAGGGTTCCTCATAGGTTTCTGTGGATCAGGGCTAAGGCGCGCATTATGAAGTATCGACGTCGGCCTGCGGGACTATCTCATCGAGCTGCTCAGGCGAGCCTGGCAAGTTTGTGTTCTTATAGATGTGCCACTGCTGTCTTGAAAGAAGTTCGGGCGAGAATCGTTCACCAGGGTCTTTAGTATGATTGCGGCGGCAGCTCATGATTGACGGCTTCTGTAGCATGTGACTCTCAAGTCGTAAGGTCGTAATATCCACGCCATGTCGCCTGATTCGGAGGTCGAGCATGTTCAGCTGGGCTCAGCCATTCTGACCCAACCGCTAATGACACCTGGGGACATTCAGCGTTACTTGACCTACATTGATAAACTCAACAAGCAGCAAGCCGAGATTTTTCGATTTGCACGAGAAAGTTTCCACTATGAGTACGCACACTACCGCAGCGTCAGCGATGAAGACCTGCAGAAGATTCGGCAGACAAAAACAGCCAACGGCGATATGGAGCTCGCAGACATGCTCGGCAAAGTGTCTTTGGTGGGCGAGGGTAGTTCTATGATTCTCGTGAGTCCGGAGGACTGCCCGCATCGTAACTTCACAAAATATTTCATTCTCTTCGCCCGATGTGCTGACGGCAAGTACAACTTGGTTTGGGCAAAAGCAACCCAAGTGAAAGAGATCCGCAAAGGCAAGACTGCTGCTGCAGTCGGCGGCTCGATCGCTGTGGGCACCTTTTCGGGAGCTTTTGTCGAATTGGTGCCTGCCCTGCACCACCCAATTGCAGTAGGTGTAGGGATAGCGGCTGCATGCTGTTTGGGGACCGCGGCCAAAGCCACCTATGATTACTACGGCGACATGCAGAACGTGCTTGTCGGCTACGTGTGCCAGGAGTTGGAGAAGATGAGTGTGATCAATCTTGACAATGGCGTGGTTACTATCTTCTGAGAGGATACCTCCCAAGATGTAAGCCCTCTACATCCCGTGCACCGGCATCTTGCGCGGGCATAGTCAGTCAGTACCATGATGGACATTGGAGACACAGACATATCAACCACAAATTTATGCGTGGCGACGCCAAGCAAAAATGAGCGCATCCTCGCGTGCACTTGCCTGTTTGAGGGAAGCTCTAAGAACAATTCTGCATGGCAGGTGGATGACCTCATTCTCTAGAAGACTGCGGCGACCGACCTCTACCCGTACCAGTGCCTTGGGTGGTTTGTGGGGCTGCAGGGCTCTCGTGTTTACCTAAACCTTTCCTCTCAAAAATCAGTCGTACTACTAAAGCCAAATGTTGTTTAAATCCATACAGATTGTCCACTGTCCAAACATACAAACAGGAATACAAACAACTCTGAACCAAAAATGAACAAGAAAACAGCAAAGCACGCACAACAAACAAGTTTGACAACTCAGGGGTGGGGATTTTTTTGGTTGTTTTTGTATTAAGCAAAAACTGTTTAACAAATAGCAGTTTTGTTATTGGTTTTCAGGGAATCTTCGGAGATTGTTGACATGATTTTGTGTGACCTCAACCATTGTTCTTTCGGCTTATACGGAAACCGGATGCTGTTGTGTTCTTGTCTTTTTGCTAGTGTCTCCATTCAGTATATGATTTACGACTTTCTTGTATGTTGGGAATGGGTTTAAATTTACATATTTTTCTTTTGGTGTTTCCTCGTTCTCTTGTACTTTCTCCATGTTCTGGTATTTTATACATATGTTTATCTTCAATAGCTTCAATAGTATTCTCAAACTTCTTCATGCTACAACCGTAAACGTGACTTTTAATTCTTTTAGTGTGACATATGTTTCGCATTCTTTGTAATTGAATTTGCAGTTGGTTTTAATAGCACTTTCAGGTATTGGCAAGTTATACAAACTCATATTTGGCTGTGAACTTACACTTGCGGCACATACTCACTTCTTCATTTATAACTGTTTTCATTGCGTTAACATTTCTGAATGCAGTAATGATTTCTTCCTGCTCTTCTTCGGTGAACATCTCGGTAAATTATTTACTTCGAACATCCCCACCTTGAGAAAGAACGCACATAAGATGCTCAAACAAAGGCACATTGATTCAAATACGCTGTCTTCGTATGTGATTGCAACTGGAGTTGGGCACTTACTCTGGGGTTGGGCACTCTAGGGAGTCTGTGGGGTTGGGCGCTCCGGGCGAGGAGAAATCTACAACCCCACACCGAAGGTGGGGAAAAACCCTGAACCCTAAATACCCTGAGGGAGTCTGTGGGGTTGGGCTCTCCAGGGGTGAGCGAGGAGTAGACCGGGCGAGGAGAAGAATTGAGTTTAAAATCTAACAACCCCACACCGAAGGTGGGGAATAAAACTAGATATTTTTTCTTTAAACACTTTTCTGAAGAATGTTTATTCTAAAGAATATTAAACTTTTAATAATTCAAATCTCAAATAAGGCCTGTCCATACCTTCCACATAATAATGACTTTGACTTAATTTATTTCTATTCTTTCTATTGTATACACATTTTTACTGAAATTTCCTACCCTTTCCTTCTCATTCGGTTTTCGCTTCCTGAATATCTTGACTTCGTCACCTTTGTCAACGCCCCTATATATCCTATTCCGTTTACCACTACTAGCAATATTCAACCTGACGCTTAATTCGTTACTCGGTTTTCGTGCCTCTTTCGGCGTGAATTTTGTAGCGGAATGCTTCATTTGGTTATTGTATGTCAGCAATATCTCGTAAATATGATCAGTCCATTGAATATTGCTTTTGCCCTCTTTCTCATCAGCCTCAACTCTTTTATATAACATGTCCTTAAAAGTTCTGATCGCCCTCTCGCTGAAATTTGCGTGTGCCCTTGTCCTCTGGTGCTCTATGTTCTGTTCCCTTAAATATGTCTGAATAGCTTCCTTAGATAGAGAACCTTCATTGTCTGTAAATAGGATTTTCGGGTTTCTTCCCATCTTATGCAAACACTCAATCATCCCACTAGCCAAGTCCTCTTCTTGTTTACCGTCTATTGCTACCACATGCATAAACTTGTCAAAGACATCTATCATGATCATGCCAACCTTGAACTTTTGATCTTCCAAATCATTTATAAAGAACAAGTCCATTTGATACTCGTATGCCGAATGTGGTGCTACAAAACTGTTCTGTCCTACAGGTTTTCTTTTTGCCTCCACGTTCTTCTTGAAAAACTCGTTGACATCGTCTATAGTTATACTTTTATCTTTCTCTCGTGCTTCCTTTAAGGTCCTCTGTCTGCTCCCATATCCCGCGCGATCGTAGTACACATCATTAATTATTTCTTGTTTACTCATATAACTACAATACAAAAATATTGATTTAATCTTATTTCTAAAATAAAATCAACATTCTTCTGTTTTCATGGGCATCACAACTTTAACATTTTTCATGTCATACTTGGGTCCTTTCTTGTTCTGAGTGCTGTTGAATTCTGCCAGTTGCTCTTCGGTTAAATCCTCTATTGTGGTATTGATATTGTTGTCTTTTAGATATTGCTTTAACTTCTTCTTTTGAATGCACTTCAAGGCAGAATCGCGTTTTTTTTGCATATATCCTTCCTCCTGTCTTCGCTTGTAGTAATACAGTCGGTTGTAAATTGCCAACTGTTCTCTTATCTCTTCCATGGTCATATCCTCTGGGGTTTTCATAGACATATTACTATACTATATATTATAATAGTTCTTTAGGTTGATTTTCTGAACAAAGTTTCACAAAAATGTTTAGTTTTCAAAACTTATCTTCAGAAAAACATACATTCTAAAAAAAAAATTATATAATTATATTGACATGAGTAAGACCATCCAGCGCGGTGTAAAAGCATTAGAGACAGTGTATGTTCTTTATAAAGGCAGACTTAACGGTGCAACCAAAACAAAAATCAGAAATATCATCGGTTTATATGATGACAGAAAAATAGCACAGTTCACAACAGCAGACAAACTAAGGAACTTCATCACTGCCAAGACAGACCAACAAAAACAAAAGGCAAGTGACCAATACAACAAGGTATACGAAAAACACAAGGAAAAGAAACCACTGGGAGAAAGAATGCAAACAGCAAAGCGTGACAACAAACTCACAGAAATCCGCAGACGACTAACACAGAAGACCGCAGTTCAGCGAATACAGAAGAGGGTGAGAGCGGAACAATCCAAGGAAACACATGCATATTCCGTAGACCTTATGTTCTTCAAATTTAAACTCCCCAAGGATACCATCAAAGCATCCTTCAAAGACAGCAAGGGTAGACCCCTAATCCCGATCTGGTATGAGACTAAGAGAGCAACTATACAAACAACAGACTATATAGAGGACTTATCCGGCAGACGTGTGTTTCAATACGAGACCAAAGACAGGTATGTTTTCAAGAAACTGACGAAGACAATAATGTCTGACCCAGATATGGAGGAAACCCTTCGCTTCGTCCATTCCTACATAGTGTGCATCAAAGTTAAGGATGTAGACAGAGTAGATGGTGACACTGATTTTATACTAGTGGACGAGAATTTAACAGACACTTCCCATGTGAGCATGTTCCACAGATACATACAAACACCATTAAACCCAAAATACGAAACACTAAAGGAAGCAATCAAAGTAAACCACTACCAAGAAAACCAGTGTTGGTTGAACACCATAACCGATTACTATAAAGACACACTTATGGGATAAAAACGCAGAGAAAAGAACTGGCTAACCAGACAGAGCATGTTGACCCTGATAGGTAAGTCAGAAGAGGATTTTAAAACATCCGGCGCACCAATAAAGGAAATGGTAAAGGTTTTTGAGCACTACAGGATACAAGTCAGAATATACAATGCTTTTGAGAGACTGATTTTTCAGTATGACCCACCCAAAAGAGATCATCATATCCCAACAGTATATGCCGTTGTGAAGAACAACCACATATACACAGTAACCGATAATTTGAATGTATTAAGGCAGATGTTACCAAGAAAATCTGGGCATGATATTTCAGTGAAGGCTGCACCAGATTATCACCTGAATGAGAAGGACGAACCCGTTCAATGTAAAATGATACAGTCACTTAACGACATAAAGAAATATAACGAACATGCTGAGTATACATTGAGCTATGATGGTCATGACCTTGCCGAACTCTTTTATGAAAGCAAAAAAGCAGGATACGAACCACAAGTTAAATTCAGTGCAGGTATAGTATCAGAACTTAATTTTAAGTTCAGGATAAAAAAGAATGTCATCAAATGCAAAGTTAAGACCCAGAACCTAGTAAACAACTCCATTGACGGAACTGTATCAGTGAGAACCGAGCAGATTTACAACAACATGTCTAAAGCAATGTATGTATTTAATAGGTCCTTGTTTAATCCACTACATAAGTCATATTATAATGAGATTGACATGGAACTGTTTAAGGAATGTAGAACGATAAACCCAGTTGGCGACATAAACAGACACTACTTCCAATACAACCCACATACAAACAAAGATGACAAGATGTTTTACATGCCAGAACACACGGTAGAAATTGATATTAGAAAGGCATTCACACACGCGTTCAACAAAATTAAAGAAATCCCTGTCTTCACTCAGTTTGATGTGTGGAAGCACTATGACTATATGAAGCACGATCACAGGAAACTACACGAACTCACATTATACGTAGTAAAAGCAAATAAACCGACCATGTTCTTCAACAAGACTTACAACCTAGCATATGGCAGGTTTCTAGCAGGGTATGCCAACCAGTGTGAGATCATCTACTACAAGCAACCCTCTAGAGTATACAAGGTGGATTACAGAAAGATTACATTTCCCAACATTTAAATCAGTATAAGAAACGCTTTAAGTTGTTGTTTGAGTTTTACCAGTCAGTTAGAAGAATTGTTAAAATAATGTTTTAAAGACTGATTTATTTATATAATGACAGCTACACCATTTCCCCCAGTCCCCGTGTGCCTTCCATAAGCATGTCAAAAGAACATGGTAATGGTTAATTAGTTTGAAACAATGTTTATCATAATTAATGAATTATGATAAATATTGTAAAATAGTATAATATGACAATATATGTTGATAAGATAACAATGGATTTTAATATTGAGTATTACCCTCCCCATTGTGATCGGCAATGTGTTAGATGTAAGAAGTTGAAGAATTTAGTGCATTTCAAAAGATATTATCATTGTAAAACGGGTAGGTATTTAATGCAGTGTAGAACCACTGTTACTTGTTGTGAATGTTTAGATGGTTGAAAAAATATAATGACAAACGAAAAGAAATGAGTTTCAATGGCAAACGAAAAATGGCTTAAACGGATAGTGTTTTTTATACGTAACATGGAAGGTTCAAAATCAAATGCTCAAGGTGTCACAGTAAAGAGACAGTTGAAGAATTCGGATACACTAAGAATAACAAACTATTTGCAAATTGTATTCAATGCAGAGAGAAGAGGAAGGAATATAGTCAGAAATACAAAAAGCAAGATGACAAACCGTCAGAAATTGATAATGTGTTTAATCATACGCGACAACTACTACTCAACGATGGGTTTCTTGAGGATTATTTTATGATATTTAGTAAAAATGATTGAAATTCCCATGAACACTGAGGTTAAGGATCTCAAGAGTAAGCAACCAGAACAAACCAGTGAAAACAACTCGTTTGCCAAACTGTATCGGGTAATGCATTCATAAGTATAATATAAACATACTTCATAAGAATGTACGAGATATGGTCACATTATGGTTACAACCGTTATAACCAAACCTAATGAAATCTATGAGAGAACCCTTGCCCACTTTGGGATGATAATACCACCTTAGGGAATATGGATGGGGTAATTGGTTATTCCTATACTGGTCTTGGTAATGGGGAAGTAGTGGTGATATTTGGGGGAATTAGAGTAGGGAGCATAGGAATAATCCTCTTATATGGATGAGGTGATCGGTTATTCCTATACTGGTATTGGCAATGGGGTAGTAGTGGTGATATAGTTGGTGAGGTGTAGGGGGGAGCATAGGAATAATCGTCTAATGGGTTGACTGGTGGTATTATTACCCAAAATGGGCAAGGGTTCTGCTAACTATAAGTAGGGTAGCCATAATTATAAACCATATTACCGGACTTATAACCCCATTATAACTACCCATGAACCTCCAGGTAGGGTTAAAGAAGGTTCACTATTTGCGGCCGCAAACCGTGTCAATAGACACCTTGTTATCAATCTTATGGTAGTCTTCGTAGAACCCGTATACTGTCCCTTGTAGAGATGCCCCGTATGCTGGCCCTTGTAGATGCCCCACACTAGGGCTTGCAGATGACGTCAGGCCTCCATCGCTATCTCAAAGAAGATGACTGCGATGGACGAGGCGGTGAAGGCTGGGTTGCACCAAAGCGAAATTTCTGATGGCTTAAGCCCTTCAAGGTTTAGGTTGTTGATTTAGGGTTTAAGGTTTGGGGTTTAGGATTTCAGGTTTAAGGTTTAGGATTCAGAACTCCCAAACGGTAGGCAAAACCCGGCCTCGTATACCCCGAACGGATCAAGACCCGTCGACACGAAACAGTTGGCGGCTGGCAGCAGCTTGAGAACGCTCAATGCAACAGCATCATCTGAGGACTTCTGAAAAATCGGAGAGCCTTGTGTAATTAGGGCCAAGTTTAGGGGTAGGAAGGATCCTACAATTTGGGCGTCTATGATCTGAATCCCTGTTTGTTGAACCTCTTATGCGGGGCCAGAAGTATGACACCTTGTTCCGCATGCTTCATGCTGTACAGGCCGCCGCCAAGCCAGAAGAAGAGCTGTACTGGAGGCAGTGGAGCTGCGACATACGGGCCAGCAATAATTGGCAGAAGTTTCCACTACAGCTCTTGATACATGTGAGACAATGCTCTGTTGCGGCGCGGATATTGCTTAAACGATTTTCTGCTCCCACCCTTAACCTGTCGCAGGGTGCTGGCCTACTGCACAGCTTGTCGAACGCCCTGGTGCAAATTACCATGGCGTAAGCACACCTGCCTCTTGTCAGACAAGGCATTCGGGTCTTGGGTTAAAGGTGTAGGGCTTCTGGCTTTTAGGCTGTCGACTCTTTAGTGTAGGCAGGAGCAGACCTAGTTTGATCAGGAGCATGCTAGAAGTGCTAGAACAGTGCAAGCTCACCATGTATTGCACAGGGTTGACTCTCGGGGCCTGCACAACGCAGCAATCCTATTCCTAGGGCCCTTAGGGTGCTTATGATTTTACTGTATGGTGAGTTGGAACATGGATTAAGGATGAGCGGTGCTGGGATTCGCAATGCTCTTTTTCAGCTTTCTCGCACGAGAATAGACCCGAGCGACGCTGCTCTGATGATCAAGGCCATCTTTTCAAGCTCCCTTGGGTCCCTTGACCCAAATCCCTAAGCCACAAGCCCTTTCCAGAAAGGCCTTTAAGGACTTCCTACAGAGAGCCCGCACCCCAGCCCTGGGCCTATAACGACCTATCAAGTCGTAACACACTCTGAGGCCTGAAGGGAGATTCCAAGGCAGAAGGCGCGAAGGGAATGGACTGCGCCGGTGCCTCAGTTTTCGGCATTTGGGACCCCACAATTTTAAGGAATTGGGGGTTTGAAGCCGCCCTATACATAGCCGCAGTGTACGTAACTTTCAACCTTTCGAGATGATCCCTGACACGAAACCAAAGATTAACTTGTCGTTCCCGTAGCCGTAGGTTGTTAGACAAGTAGGTATATGTACGTTAAACCCTAAACCTCTTAACCGTATGTAGTTGGCAGAGAATGCTTAGGAGTTTCGGCTGTTCGAAGTTCGGGGCTGGGATAGCCCCAAACCCACAGCAACCGGCAACCTCTGAAACAATGCTAGGGTTGAGGGTTCAGAAGCCTCGAGTTTGGGTTAAGAAAGTATGGGCTACAGGTTTAAGAAACCGTAGGGTTTTGGCTGAAAGGTCTATGCCCCCAAGTTCAGCGGGTTCTACCGGGTAGGCCAGGGGAGATGATAAATCCTTGGCAGGTCGGAGAGGGTCTGATCTGCGAAGGGGCCAACCCCAGGAGGCCCTGGACCCATACTTAAAGGATCATGGGACTTAGTAACTAGGGTTGTAATTAGGGTAACTATACTTATAACCCCAAGTAAAGTACTTATAACCTTACCTACTAAGTCCCATGATCCTCCAAGTGGATGCTAAACCCTATAAGCCCCAATTTCTCAGCCCTGAACCGCAACCGACGTCGGAATCTGTGGCGCAACGTTCTGGGGGGGTTTTTGGAGAGGGGCACCACGAAGCACCGCCACAAAGTCTTCAAGCGCTCTATTTTCCGACTAGGACGTGCTGTCGCTTTGCCTACTTGGAGGTTCATGGGTAGTTATAAGTGGGGTTACAAGTAGGGTTACCATGGTTATAGCTCTTATGAGGGGCCTCATAACCCACCTATAACTACCAAGGAAGCTCCAAGTAGATAGCCTGGGCTGAAGCTAAGACTGTAGCGGAGGAGCCCTGAAGCCTCAACCCCCCAGAGACTCCAATATCTCTTAATTTAGGAATATACCTTAATTTATAGTAGGATCCCTAGAATCATTTAAGGTATATTCCTTGATTACCGGATATTGGAGTCTCCGGGCCCTCAAGTTCTAAAGTCCGCTGAGGACATGTCTTGGGAAGCCTACACAGACTTGCTCACGCGACTTGGATGCCATTACTTGGAGGATCATGGGACTTGGTAAGTGAGGTTATAAGTACCTTAATTGGGGTTATAAATATAGTTACCCTAGTTATAACCTTAGCATAGTTACTAAGTCCCATGATCCTTTAAGTAGAGAACGGAACATCGTTCGAGGCGGAGTTTGGAATCCTGGGGGCTATAAGGTTCGGACAGGGGAGCCCTGAAGAAGGCGTTTAAACTCCTAAACCTTAAACTCCTACAAACCCTAAACTCTACACTCCTATAAACCTTAAACTCTAAAAACCTATAAACCCTAAACTCGACCCTGGAGTCGTCGAAGCCTTCCTGGCCCTCCCCGAACCTGGGACCATGGAAACAAAGCCGAAGTACCAGGAAGTCCGTGCCGCTGATCACGAGGAAGCAGGCCCGAAACTACTCTTGGTCTGAAGTACCATACTTGAATGTGTTTTTGGGACCTGTTCCTTAAAGGAACCATTCTGAAATTTATGTTGAGTCTATACCTTTCTCTCCCTGGTTACTTCAAAGTCCAATACTGCGATATTTAAGTTTTTGCCTGGGGCTTTCCGCGTTGCAGGGTTAGCTTTCGGATTCCAGGCCTATTTCGGTCAGAGGGCTTCAGAATCTGGGGGCTCGGGTTCAGGTGTTGAGGCCGTGCGAACTTGTTGATGCATTACGAAGTTTTGGGATGCAGTTGTTATTCGAGCTTCGGGCTTTAGGAGAGGTGTTCCAACACCCAGACAGGTCAGAAGATTGCTGTGCATTATATAAGCTTTTACATGCATTCGAATCCTGCATCCCTCTGAAGTGCTTATAGTCCTTATAGTCCAGGCAAATCCGGACCAAAACCTACCGGCCCTTACTGCACTTAAGCCTCAACTACAACGACTAGCCAGCCTCTAGCAACCCTATTGATACCGAGGCTTCTACGACACATAAATGTGCGCCGAAGGCCTCTTAAGCAAATTATCAAGCGTAGCAGAATCCTCGTTTTACCGAAAGTTCCTAAACCGAAAGCTTCTGTGAAGTGTACTCTTGGGGGAGGTCGCCTAAACCCTTAAATCCTAAACCCTAAACCCCTAAACCCCTATGTAAACCTCTGAACCCCTAAACCCCTAAACCCTAAACCCCCAAACCCTAAACCCTAGAGGTCCCGGGTGGAGGCCCTCTTTGGCCCCCGCCAGGCGCAGGTTCTCACGCGTGAGTGTTGGAGAAATGGTGACGCGGATCCCACCGGCATTGGCATGGTGAGTGAAGCCCGGTTGCAGTGGGGAATTTAATGGGTTTAGGGTTCGGTTTAGGGTTGAGGGCTTAAAGGGTTTAGGGTTCGGAGGTCGACCTCAAACTACCAAAACCTTCCTTTCAATTTCTGTAGGGTCCCTATGAATCCAAAAAGAACCGACACAAATAATGGTTACGGCAGTTTAAGGGGTGTAGGGCTTAGGGCGACTAGGCTTAGCCGCAAGGACTTGACGGAGGCTGTGGAAAAGGCGTCCGAGACTGGTTTGTCCCCATGATCCTTAAAGTAGCTTTGGACATGGAACCGAATGACAGAGCTAGTTGCATTCCTTGATCTGGCGAAAGCATGCGACGGCGGCAGATGTCGGGATGCGGGCCGTGGAACTGCGATATCCTTCGGTGCGCAGCAGTTTAGCCCTTAGGTCAACCCTCGAGTTTGGGTTTGAGGCTGTGGTGGATCAGCGCAAGTGGAGGCATGAACTTCCCCGAAACCGGCAAAAACGTACGACATGCGCTAGCATAAACTTCCAGGATTTGCTCCAGAATATGCCGCTTGAGGCCAGAAAGCCCCAAACCCAAACTCCAGCGCACTAGCTGCCCAGACCCGAAACCTCAAGCCTGTCTACGTCAACGGAACAACCGAAACCGTTCAGCCTGCAAGACCATGAACCCTAAACCCGAAACAACAAAATCCTAAACCGCTAAACATAGACCTGGACTTTGCAGCACCCAGGGAGAAAGAAGCATAGACTTCTATGTGATAGTGGTTCCCTTTAAGTAAGAGGTCCCCAAAATAGTATTAGAGTATGGTACTCCAAAGCCCGGAAACCCTATACCCTAAACCCCTAAACTCTGAGCTCAGAAGGACCCTCAGGTGGGTTTGGGGGAGGGAGGTAGGGGGCTTTATATACCTATAACAAGGCCAGTTTAAGGAAGTATAGTCCTCTCCCCCTCCCCCCTACCCCCCCTAAGGGTCCCTCTGATAAACCCCAACCCTGGCAGCCCAACCCCTCGATCAGATCGTGAGGACCCCACTTGAGGGATAAGGGGATTAAGTAAGTAGGGGTATAAGCTACTTAAAAGTCATGGGACTTTGTAACTAGGGCTATAATTAGGGTATCTGTACTTAGAACTCCAATTACTTATATCAGTTACGTACCAAGTCCCATGAACCTCCAAGTAAAAGTACTTCTTGAAATTGGGCTATACATATGCACAGCTGTAGCTACCCGACTTCAAACAGCTACTAAGTCCGCTGATCCTGTAAGCGGAGACCTAAAGCCCAGGTCTGCGTCGTGCCGAAGACCGCCGCGCAAGAGTATGGCGCCGAGCTTTGCCGTAATGGCCCCCTGGCCTCGATAAAGCTTGGGTTTTTTCTAGGGGTTGCCAGGGGTTCTTCAAGGGATCCTTTAAAGGCTACTATAAGGGTTCCTTTAAAGGGCCCTATATAAGGGTTTAGGTGTTTAGGGTTTAGGATTAGGGTTTAGAGGTTTAGGTTTAGGGGTTTGGGGTTTAGGTGAGTTTAAGGGAGTTTAGGGCAGGGTTGATGTTTGCCACGTTCCTGAGTGTATAGAGGCTCCGTCGGAGAAGTGGTGAGTGTCTGCTTTGAGCTTTCTTCATTAGTATGGGAAATTCAGTATTTGGGGTAATACGTCGTTTTCTGTGTTGGTACTTGTAACCCTAGTTACGAATGTAGCACCCTGACCCCAAACCCTGAACACTAAGCCCAAAACCAATGAGACTGTCCGGGAGTGCACATCCCTAAAGGGGAGGGCATTGGACGAGAGGGGCCGCCGACAACGAAGTAAAGCTCCCTTCGCCCCTAGACTCATCTCGACCATATGTTTTGGGAAATCCTGCAAGTCTCCAGAGATCTCCAGAGTATTTGATAGGGCGCCGCAACAACTAAACATTCTGGGAAACAAGATGCAACAGTCAGGAATCCAGGCCAGCGTGGTCCCGGACAGTATCTACAAGGCCCTGCCGTTTTCTTAGACGGCCTCAGCAGTGCTGCCCACTAGCTTTATGCTCCAGACTCCTCGTGGTTGGGGAAATCGAAGTTCCCCTTGAGTATCGATGTAAGAGATCTTCTGCGGGCGGTGGGCGGCAGTGTTGATAGAGGCTGCATGATACGAAGGAAGCGGCCTGTCTTGTGCACTTAGCCTGGACAGCACGTTTCCTAGCGTCTTATAGTGAACCCCAGAAGAAAGTTGGAACAGGAGTTTAGGGAAATAGAATTGAGATTCCGTACACGTTGCCCTTGGGGGTATGAGGATGATGATGTTCCAACTTTCTGATCTATATTGTAGAGCCTTGTAGAGTCAAGAGAAAGAAGAAGTAGTCAAACTTAAATGCCCACATCCGTCAGGTAAGATATCTGAGTAGAATTCGGGAACCGATTAAGTTGAGTAAACCCCATGACTATCTAGCAATCTAGTAGCTGCAGCACAACCCTAAACTCATAAGGACCCTTAGGGGGGTGGGGCAGAGGGGGGTAGGGAACTATACTTAAATAGGCCTTACTAAATCCTTATTATAGGCATTCAGGTCCCCCATCCCCTTAACAGTCCTTGGGACCTCCAGAGAGCACACAGCGCTAACCAATATAGGGGTCGAAAAAGGGGAATAGGGTTTTGGTGGTACAAAATACCATATAAAGCAACTATTCAGGCTTCTGAATCATGGGGCCAGCTTTTGGGTTTAGGGTTTCATGTGATACATTCAGACCGGTTTAGGGTTTAGGGCATTCATAAAATTAAAGTCCTACCAGAATCTACAGGTTAAAGGTTATTTCTTTTGGTCCAGGAGTCCAAGAGCCCTAAACCCTAAACGGCAATGCATCTCATCTGCATACTTGGAGGATCACGGGACTTAGTAAGTAAGGTTATAAGTACCTTAATTGGGGTTGTAAGTATAGTTACCCTACTTATAACCTTAGTTACTAAGTCCCATGATCCTTTACGTACTTGAAGCCTGCAGCCTTGCCAAATGCCAGATCCTGAACCGTGCAGCTAAGAGACCTCGGTAGCTGAGTGGATACACTTTACACTTTTGGGAGAATATTTCCCATTATGAAACGGGAAGTATACACTTTTTGGGGGCTTATGAATTCAGCAGCTAAGAGGCCTTTACTCCTGAGGCCCTTGTACAAATCATGAGATCAAAGCCCCTAAGGCAGTTCAGGCTACATCCTAAACTCCGTTGCATGCCCTACCAAGAAGACCCCTGCCGCTGGTCTCAACGTACCGAAGCGCATGAATACATACATGCTTCCTCCACGCCTGTAACAGCCACAACTTGAATGAGCAACCCTAAACCCTAAACCCTAAATCCCAAACCTAACGTGCTGAGCCTACACCCTAAACCCCAAACTCCGAGCGCGACGCGTCGTCGCGATTAGTTAGCAGACCCCCCGATGCTTCGAGAGTTCGGACCATTTGGGCCTGGAGTCGGCGGAGAAAACGGATGTTTTGGGGTTCGGGGCTGCAGCGGTTCAGGGAGTGGGGAGGGTTGAGGGTTTAATGTAGGAGCCTGATGAAGGAACCTTGGGCTTTATTAGGGTTCCTTATACGGGTGGTTGTCAAAATAATGGTCCCTTGTTGGGTCCCTATTACAGTACGGCACTTAATATGTAGGGTTCCCAAAAAGGGAGCATGATTTTGACAACCACCCATATGAATCCTTTCATTTTTGGGTTTCTAGGGCCGGGGTTTCTTAATCAGGTTCCTACATTAGGGTGTTGGGGCCAAGAGCTCTCGGGCTCTGGAGTCAATCTAATACTACTAGGATGCCCAGTAGTACCCTTATTCCCTTTGTGTAGTCCTAGGTTCCTTATAAAGTTACCCAATACCAAAAAGATGCCTTTTAATTCTTAGGTTACTGGGTATGTTAGAGTAAGGTTAAGTCCTCGCCGCTCCGGGAACGTATGGAAGCCATACCTGGGATTATTACTTGTACTAGTATTTACGAGTTGTCCCCAGAAATCCCGAACCCTGAACCTGAACGCCCCATGTAAGTTGCAGCAACTACGCTAAAAAGAAGCTGGAAGAAAAACAGGTGCTGTGAGCTTGAATGCTTTGTAGACTACTATATAAACCTCACGACATCTAGGTGCTTAGTTTTTGACATGTGGGACGCTGCACAAATACCGGTTACTGCCAGAGTCCGCAGGGTCTTTGTAATGACAAGCCGTTCTCCCAATGATAACTAGCATGCCTCAAGTGGTATCCTACGGTAGAGCAGCTACCGTAGCACACACGGCACATTTTTTACAGAGCAAACCTTAAATCCGTGTGCATCTCCTCCCTTGGGATGAGAAACCATGACGCTGTGTGCCGCACAGCTCCAAGGGTAATTAGCACTGATCCTGAACTCTAATCACTCTAATCCCTTAACCATTCATGAGGGTTTCACGCCGAGGCCCAACGCAATCTGTAGCACAAAAATGCTGAACGCTAACCCGTGCGAGCCTAAATACTTACCAGTATTTGTTCTGAGGGTCGCTGTTCGAACTATTGTGTATAATATGACCCAAGACGGGCCCAAGCAAGAAAACCCTAGCACAGAACCCTGGACCGGGAGGGAGGGGATCCCTAATCTTAAGAAGCAGTGCTTATCGAGCCCTTATAGTACTTAAAGGATCATGGGACTTAGTAACTAGGGTTATAATTAGGGTAACTTACCAAGTCCCATGATCCTCCAAGTAGTAGTGCTTATCGAGCCCTTATATCATAGGAGGCCAAAAGGGGTTTTAGCCTATGGGGGTTTAGTAGGGATTAGGGTTCCATGATAGGGTTCATATTAAGGAATCCCTACCCCAAGAATCTTAAACCCCCCTTTTGGCCTCCCATCATTATAGTAGCCGTTGTTGAACCCTTGTAGTAACCCTCCCAGAGCCCATATCGTAACATTTGTGGAGCCATTACTATACAACCCTTCGTAGTAGCTCTTACAGAGCCCTGACATTAGCCTTGAGAGCCCTAACCCTCAACCCTCAAACTCCTAAACCCTCCTTATGTACCTATCTGCATTTATTTGTTTGTTTACGTACATGTACATGTCTAAATAAATAAATATATATATATATATATATATATATAGATAGGTACACATAGATATATATATATATATATACACACACACCCACATATCTAACTAAACATACGTACGTACATACATACATATACATAGTTACGTACATGCATGCGTATACATGTATATATATATATATATATATATATATATATATACACGGTTGACCGAGGTGTTGGACCGTAGACTCGCAAGTCATAAGTATTACGGCATATTGCTGTATATGATGTTATGGCAGATCGTGGCTCAACCAGATCATGAAGCGAATCTTGCAATCGCAGGGACAGCATCCATTCGATGCGGTGGTGTGTTCAGCACAGCATCGGCTTGACGTAACAAGTACTTGCACGGTTGTCGGATTTAGTCTGGCCTGCAGCAAATCGAGTCCAACATGTTGGCTTGGCATCCGCTTTGGCAGAGGCAGATCTTCCTACTGGACCCGCGCACCCGGCAGACATGGGATCAATTTCGCGATCAGCGAAAAGGGAGTTCTGGGCAGATGGCTGGGGGCCCTCCGCGAGCTGGATCGTCCACACTCTGCAGCTTTGCAGCCTCCGGGGTAGTTCCTGGGTATGCTTGAGAGGTGTTGATGCCTTGTGTAAGTTTCTACACGTATGCCATTGAACCCCATCGACACTTGAAAGTGTTGGCAGAAGCCTCTCTTCTTTTTGTGGCCGAGGTCCTGGCATCCGTATTTCGCAATGCAAGTCGTGGCAAATGCTGCAGGTGCAAATCGGAGGCATCACCGAGCCCTGCCACGAGAGCCACCAAGCTTCTTGTGGATGGAGATACCCATAGCATTGAGGAGATCGAGGATGCCATCCAGCAGCTCGAGAAGACTGGTAGAAGGGTACACACAACCGTTTTTGCACCACCTGGTCGCGACGAAAAT
Organism: Symbiodinium sp. CCMP2592; assembly: GCA_905221615.1. Classification (NCBI taxonomy): domain Eukaryota; class Dinophyceae; order Suessiales; family Symbiodiniaceae; genus Symbiodinium; species Symbiodinium sp. CCMP2592. The sequence continues at coordinate 306,583 of CAJNDT010006205.1, forward strand.
GGCAGCTGGAGGCAGCTCTTCGAACGTCACAGGGTCACTTTTCGCCCCGTTGACCGAAACTCCAGCAGAGTTGGTGAAGCCAACGATGGTGCGATAAACAGTGCTTTGAGTACTTGCAGCGATTCCCAATGTTTGGCTCTGCTCACGTCCGACTTCGATTTCATAGAGGCCATTCAGCAAGCAATGGACCGTGGCCGGCAGACACTAGTTGTTGTACCATCGAAAAAGCCTTCACTTATCGAGCGCTACCACGGTGCAGGGGTGCAGGTTCAAGAACTGCAGCCCCGGGTGTCCATCTTCCCGAAAGTGCGTGCAATTTTACGTTCAGATGGCAGTGGGCATGTGCAACTGGGTGAACCCTGCCGCCCTTGGCGGGATACTGAACGTGCCGATGCTTGCAAAAGTTTCTTGGACGACCTGGGCTACATGGCGGCCGGCAGCACAGACAATTTGGTTCACTCTATGGCTAAATTCTGGTTCACAAACGAGTTGGGTTCCATCACCGTGTTTCCTGTGCATATTGGCATCAAGCAGGTCTGGCAGCAAATGCAGAACCATGGTAATAGAAAGTGGCGAAGATACGCCAACAACCTGGCATTTTTCCTTCCCAAAACCACTGCAGGACGAAAGCTCAAGGGGAAGCAGCTCGGCAAGTTTGGCACAAACATAGCAAGGTCTTTCTTCAAGGGTGGTGGCCCATTCGTGCTCCAAGACTCCGGAAATCTTGTGTCTCAAGCTTTGAGAAGGCTCGGGTACATGGACGACGACATGAACACGGACTTGCAGGAGGCCATGCTTGTGTTCGTGAACGCAGCGGTACACAAGACGACCCTGCGGAAGAGGCTGGATCTGCTTCCCTCCAAAGCAGACACAGCCGCAGAGGTGGAGGATAAGCTCCACTATGCGTTTCTCTCGCACGCGTCAACTGGACATTGGCGTGTGGCCCCCAAAGATGGCGAAATGCGGCGGCACTTGTGCAAGCAGGGTTTCTTGGCTGACATGAAGGCAGCCCGCAGAGATGTTTTTCGTGCCATGGCGAAGTACGCCAGGCGACACCAGATCCCCGAGATGAAAACCTACAACGGATATTTGTTCCGTCTCCTCTACTATGTGGATTCCAACCCGGACAAGACGGGAGCCATCGAGATCATGCAGTGAGAGTGGCAGGACAAGAGGCCGCACCTGTTTTTCCAGAGTGCGTGGCTACATCGCAGCACCTGGGAATCTGAGTGCGAGTTTCTTCCCGGGTGGTGGAGGTTGAATAGGCCTTACATTGTTTTGGGGTTTCACCCATTTTATAGAGATTTATGTGGCTACATGGGGGTTAATTATGAGGTGGACCGAAGACAACCCTCATATCACCCTCACGGTGCAGAAGTCAGGCTGCAGTGCTCCAGAAAATAAGCGTTGCAGATGAATCGTGGCAGCACGTTGCGGCAGGTCCTCTTACGTTTCGTGATAGCATGTGGGGAGGACTGTGGGCCAGTCGGCCTGTATGACACACAGATCTGCTTTGTTTTGGCTGAGTGAAAGCCCGCACGGACATGGTTGAGCATGGCATTGACATACATGTTGTTTGCGAGATAGCTGCATGAAGTCGGGAAACTACGCAAGGGAGTTGATGCCATGAGTGCAGGATACCATCCTGGCACCAGGAACACAAGTGCAGAACCTCGATGTAAGGGTGCTTTACGTTGTCGCACAGCCGCGGCTGAGCCCCCAGGGTCTGGGCAGCCAGCATGCCGTTGAATGTGCTCCAGGCCTGGAAGCCACAGCGGTCTAGTCAGCGGGGGCAAGGGTTTATGTTCCTTGGCAGGCAAGTGCGGGTCTAGGGGCGGTGTAGGGCTGCATTAGGTGGCCCACTTTCTAAAGCAATATGTGAGAATTCTGAAGATCGGTCTGCACCGAAGCAGGGTTGCTGTGGGATTGGATGCGGATCAGGGTCTCTTGGTCGGTACACCGCAGAGACGGAGGAAGGCCCAGAGGGACGTCGAGGCACCCGCCTGCGCAACAAGCCGGAAACCGTGAATCCGATTCGCCCTCACCCTGAATCATTAAATCCAAGCCCGAACTCTCCAAAAATGTATATAAACCCTGACAAACCCTACAAAAAAACCCTATGAAACCCCAAACCCTCAAACCCAAGCCCTACACCGAAAGAAAACCTGTCAAGCCGAGACCCAATGGCTCGAAAACCCGACGCCCACAGCCCGAAAGCCTGAAACCCAAAGCGCAGGTCCGTTAAGACCTACACTCCCACATTAAGGCATGGGGGACTTCTAGGGGTTTGGGGTTCAGGGTTTGGGTTAAAGATGATGACAGTGACTAGAACAATGTAGGAACCTGATTAAGGAACCCTGACCCTCTAACCCCCAAAATAGCAGGTGTCATATGCGTGGTGGTCAAAATCAGGGTCTCTTTACTAGGCTTTGGTGTGGAAACTTTAATACTTTTTAATTCTATATAGTATTTCTGTAGTATATGGCTTACAGGGGACGTTTGCATAGCACTGGTGGATGTATAGCGAAACAGCCCCAGACCTTGAACCCCAAACCACGGAAACCATCCTGAACTTAGGGTCAACCCCCAAACCCCCCGGCCTTGAAACCTAAATCTTGAACCTTAAATCCCACCATACCTTAAGACCCTGAGTCCTAAACCTCTGAACCCTACGCCCCGAGCCAACCCTAAAACCCCAGACCACTGCCAAACCCTGAACACTTGCTAACTATCAGCTTTAAACCCTAAGCCCCCACACCCCTAATTGCCCGTACATGTGTCCTGATGACGACCTCTTCGACGATGCCATCGACGTGGCGCTGGCGCCGTTAAACTAAATAAATAGTTTGTAAGGTTTATTATGATAAGGCTTATAGGATTCATAGGGTTTTTCAGGGACTTCGGAATTCAGGTTTTGTTCACGGGGACCGATGGTCCCCAGGGAATGGGTCCGATGGACCCAAGGGTGGGGTCCGATGGACCCCGGGGTGGGGGACCGATGGTCCCCAAGTTCCTGGTTTGGGGTGGGGGACCGATGGTCCCCAAGTTCCTGGTTTGAGTGTTTTGGAGGGGGTGGCTTGGGTGGGTTATAGCAGGGATTATAGGGTTTCGCTTGTAAGCTAGGGGACAACCCTACGCCCCGTATAAACCATAAAAGCCCTACACCTGAAAACCCGCAAACCCTTAACCCTTGAGGGCCTAAACACCGAACGTCCTGAGCCCCTAAGTGTCCTAAGCCCTAATGCCTAGAAGCTCTATGCCCCTAAACCGCTCGAAACCCTAAGACCTTAAACACCCTGCACACTACGACCCTGAAACTCCTACTCCCTAATCCCTGGGCCCTCGAACCCCCCGAAGGTGCCAGAGGCCTGGTCTAGTGCCGTACGAGCAGAGCTGCAGTGGCTGATTTGAGGGGTTGATTCTGCCCCGCCAGGTGCCTGGTTCGGCCTCCTGCTGCTCCTGGCGCCATCCGTCAGGAGCCCAGCAGCCTGCACCCGGCCTTCTTGAGTCAGCGGTGTTGGCATGTTGAGCAGCGGTTGTGCACATGCTTCGGCACTGGCTCAATCTACATGCCATGTTCATGCCACGAACTTAGAGCACCAGCTGCAGCAGCGAGGGCAACAGCTCACAGCATAGGATTCCGGGCAACAGCTCAACACTCCAGGGCAGCAGCTCACTACATGCATGAGGGCAGCAGCTCACAACATCAGGGCAGTAGCTCACTACATGAGGGCACAAGCTCATAACATCAGGGCAGCAGCTCATGAGGGCACCAGATTTGGGTTTCATCTCGGGGCTTTTGCTCTGATCGTTGCCGCCGCCATGCCGGGCCAGACTCGCAAGAGTAAGGTCATTGGCCAGGCGAAGTTCGCCGCTCGCAAGACCCAGGACGGGCTCGGATTCGCATCATGCTGGCTTTTTCTACTTGCTTGGATCCTGACAGGAGCAGTTGTCTGAGCTTCAAGGGCAGATGTCGGCGATGATGGCACTCCAGCAGCAGCAGAGCAAAGCGCCTTGTGTGCATTAACTTTGGCTTTTTGCCTGCTTGGAAGCTTCGTCGTTGCTGTCTGGTGAAAGCTTGAGGCGCCGGCGCCATCGCCGCCAGCGACAGCGGCACCGGCACCGCCAGCAGCTTCTTGCCCGAAAGCAGTGAGTGCTTGCAGGCTTTGTTGATGCAGTGGAAGTTCTTGCTGCTTAGGTTCATACAGCGGCTACATCGTCGGTGCCATCATCCTCTTCCTGGGAAGCCGCCTTCCTGCACTTAGTTGCTTGGGGCTTCTCGTAACTTGGATTTCGCAGCTTGCCAACAAGCAGAGTGGCTAAGGGCAAAGGAGCTGCTGCTGCAAATGCTCTGCGACAGAAGCAGGAGCAGGATGAGAAGCGCCAGCTTCAGCGAGAGCCTTGCTTTGTTGGATGGCATAACCTTTCTTTGCTGTTACTTTTCATTTCTGCTTTGGGATGCTGTGATGGTATCAACTCACAAACCGAGGATGTGGCCCGTGTCAATCGCCTTGTGGATGAGTGCACCTCGACGGGCCAGCTCACGGAGATTTTGTTTGCCCTGACGGACATGCACATCGACGGCCTTAAGGAGGTGGTGCAGACACGTCGCTTCGGGGAGCAGTTGGTGATTTGGCTGGCGAAGTCGGTGAGAGCCAGAGCCCATCTGCTTGTCGTTCTCGGGCGTGTGAAAAGTGCGGAGGGCATCCACAATCACGGCAGAATTTGCGGAATGCTCAATGAGATTATGACGCATGACACCGTGATCGAGGCGAAGGTATTGGCACGCAATGTTTTGTCCCACTGGATGCCTGGAACCTTCATGCAGAATCCGCCTCTGGAAGCACCTCGGGCAAATAATTTATGTTTGGATGCACTTATTCGTTGTTTGGTTTTGGCTTGATCTTCCTGTTGTGCTGGACTTCAGGTGACAGCTGGCTATGGCTTTGACGACGTGGTTCCGGAGAAGGGCGGTGGCCGTGGCGGTGTCGATGCCGCGAAGGGCCCGGCGGCGAAGGGCGGTGGAGATGTGAAGGGCCCGGCGGCGAAGGGCGGTGTCGATGCCGCGAAGGGCCCGGCGGCGAAGGGCGGTGGAGATGTGAAGGGCCCGGCGGCGAAGGGCGGTGTGTGAAGGGCCCGGCGGCGAAGGGCGGTGGAGATGCCTTGAAGGGCCGTGGCCGGGCGATGCTGAAGGGCCGAACCGAAGCGGGGGAGATCGCTAAGCCGTACCCCGAGGTCCTGAGCGGCGGCGGCACCGGGATGAAAAAAGTTGAGCCGAGCCGAAGAGTTGCTTGATTGAGAGATTCTTTTTAAGTTCGAGTCGCCATTGGCATGTCTCGCCCAGGCCCTGGTAGATGCCGAACTTGCCATCGTGCCGGCCTCGTGCAAAGCTCTGTTGTTTTCTGGATTCAGATATGTTGGCTCTTCCTTTGATTCGGGTTGGTCTTGGATGCTGTCTCGCAATTGGCATTGAAAGTCTTTTGAGATGGTGGGGGTCCCGCTTCCGCTCAGGCTGCTCCATGTTCTTCTGCGACTTCGATGCTGCTTGTGCCTGAGTCTGCCTGAGCCCTTCAATTCAGGTTTGCTTCAGGGCGGGACCGACGGTCCTGAGGGTGGTCCGATGGACCACAGGTTTTGGGTGGGGGTCCGACGGACCCCGAGAATGGGGACCGATGGTCCCCAAGGCTTGCAGCATTGCGGTTTTGGTTTGGGGGTTGGTCCTTTGAGCGATCACGCCTTGCTTTTTTCGCAGGTGTGACGGTCCTCGCCGCATCCGGTTTCGATCAGGCGACCCGGGCTGGGTTGGTCGTTGGTTCATGTTGCCACGCTAAGCTTTGCACAGGTTCGAGCTCCTCAAGAGGGCCTCCCAGCTGCGATTGTGTGAATGTACTGGCCACTGAACACTGAATGCTGAACCCGAAATCTGAGGCACATCCCTTCCGCTTCATGCCGGCATTGGAGCTCCAAAACAAAACGGCTGGAGAGTGCACTTGAATGTTTGGCAGAAGTGTGTTCACCATTGCTTGCCACACTGTTGTGACCTCAAGCTCGGGGCCTTGCTCTTCTTGTCTATAGCAGCTGCAGATTTTAGCATCTCTTCATGGAGGGTTTCATCCAGGATCGGGGTTCAAAACAATTTGATTGTTCGCGGACACTACACTTGGACCAGACATGTCGGTGGCCCGACCAAGAAGCCCTGATGGCAGCTCGGATGCACAAAGCCAACACATGAAGACTTCCGATCATCGTTATACCCCGCAGGTGCCCATTGCCAGAGATGCATCGAGAAGCACGGCAGTGCCGTTACCCTGGACACATGTCTCGTATTCAGAACACACTGCATGTGCAATCAACCATGCCCTCAGGCCAAATCAGCGGTGAGAATGTGCAACAGATGCAAGTTCATCAAGAACGGTGCCTCTTGGTGCCGAGCTCTTACATGGACGAGGCAGTTCCTTCATCGTTCCCCGGTTGTTTCTGATGCTGCGAATGACTGCCAATGCAAACGTGCAGGCCTGACGGTGTGGTCATGCCGTGGCTTGCCGAGACAAGCTCGACCCAGCCTTGGGGTCTTATGTGCATCGTTTGCAACCGGGCGGCTTCCTCTCCTGACACTGCCAGCTCTGCTTACATCAGAGGGACGAAAGGCAGACAGCAAGATGTCCCTTGGCATCTGTTGGGCTTTCTTTCGGAGTTCCAACACGTAAGATCGTCTGGTAATCTGCAGTGCCGTGCTTGCCTTTCTTGAGGCAGCCTCCAGCTGCAAGTTCGGCGACCGGCTTCAGCTCGAAGACTTGAGGCGACACGCTCAGAGCGACTTGCATCGGCAATCCTTGGAATCACTTTGTGCCTCTCTGCCGACTGATCCTGTGCAGCAGAAGCTGGATAATGCAGTTCCCACTCCGGCACAAGTGCGACTCGGTGTGGAAGTCGTACTGTCGCCAGCCGCTGGCCAGATTGGCACTTATGCTTCCAAGTGTGAACTTGCAGGGCGGGGAGACCCGCTCAACTATCCACTCGCCCGAAGCGGAGCTAGCGAACATCCCCGAATAGTTGAAGCCGTTGCACAGACTCTTCTCGACATGGACCGCGAGCTCTTCAAAGGATGTGTGGCAGCTGGTTTTTCGCAGGCCCGGTTTGTCCTGTAATCAGCATGGCCTGGGCGACTGCTACGTTCTGTTGCCTTTTGCTGTTGTGCTTTGACAGGATAATTCTGGAGACTACGCTTCTATGCGAGTGAAACTTGTGGACAAATCCTTCAATGTCCACTGCCGGCATCTTCAAATCAGCTGTGTCCATGGCAAGAAGGCCTGGCTGTCATTTCGGTCCAAGTCTTGGCTTTTGATGTGTCGCCCTTGCCAGACAACCCTCGAAAAGTGCGACATCATCCAGGATGCTTTGCAGCGGGTGCTCCCAGATGAAGGGGAACGTGCACATTTTCAATCCATCGTCCAGGCGGGCCGTACTGAGTCTGAGGTTGATTTGACATTCGGTGTGTGGAGGTGTTCACAACAGACGGCGAATCTGCCGAGACACTGGCAGGACGGATGGTCGCTGCTCCTCGACCTATTGCTTTGCATAGCTAAGGTGATTATTCGCTCGTTTGCCTGTTGAGGTGAAAGGTGTGTTTCCAAATTTGCTATGCACCCATCGGTGCTTGATGCATTCAGCCCAACGGGGGCTGGAGGCGGCCGTGAAATCAGACACGGCCCTGTCGAAGCTCCTGGACCAGCTCGTTTTCCGCTACTCCGCAGTTAACAATGTCAAGGACCCAGGCTCCCTGACCCGAGCCTTGCACAATTGCTGTCGCCTCAAAGCGAAGTTCGACGAAAAGGCCCGTGCAAGCTTGCATGCTGTGGACGAGCTGGTTGGAAAGGCCTCTTCGGCTTCGTGGGCTCCCCAAAGGTTCGACAGCATACTATCGGCTGTCAAGAAAATAGTCATGAACCTGGATAGTATTCTGGAACTCCTCGTGGAGACGGCTTCCTTCCAGAACTGCCAGCAAGAATGGGCTAGGAAGCTCCTGGCTGCGCCTTGGCTGTCGTTCTGCTTGTGGCAATTCACGGTTTGCAACATGTGCAGAAGATTTTCTGGCCACGTCTGCAGGTGTTCACGGCTCCAAATATCAGGGCTTTGGCCCTGCTCACGGAGTGGTTGAGCATCTGTTCCAGGTACGTGCATATGTATGACAAGGATCCTGTCAAAGCTTCCTCGCCGACAACCTGCATAGCCAACATAGCCCGGACCTCGTCCTTGGCCGATCTTCTGAAGAAGGACGCCTGGGCCTTCTTCTGGCGAAAGTCCTGGCTCCAAGTTGCGATTGTGAGATAATGGGACAGGAGCTCAATGACATGTTCGAGCTGAAAACCCTGACCGGGCAAGCCCAGGTGCCACATGTCCTGAACCCAAAGTACACGGCTGGCTATGTTTCTGTAGCAGAGCGAGCGATGAGGTTCAGCTTCCAGCCTGCATGGTTCTTTATTGGGACTTTCATCAACACTGAACACAAGCATGGTGCCTGTGGCCTCTTCCTGCTTTCGATTTGCTTGCAAGGTTCTGAGCGAGCAATCATTGCACACGGCAATCTGTTGCTGCACTACGAAGGTGCACCCGCCTGCCCTGAAACCCTGCCTCACCTCAACTTTTTCATCCTGTCTTGTGGTGCCAGAGGCCACAGCGACAGCAACTTCGAGCAATCGCTGTGCAAAGAACTCGGCAGTATTCGAAACATTTCGAAGATCTTCCTCGAGAGCATCACATGTTGGCACACCACTGGTGTGGCGGGCAGCTTGTGCCCCTTCGATGTACTCCAGTGGCATAAGAAGCGGAAGGACGACTGCCTGTTTCTTGTTTGCAGAGCAATCCGCCATTGAGGTTATGTCGTGCTGAGTCGTGCTTCCCTTCCTTCCAAGGAAACATTGCTTCGACCCCTTGGCGGCCATGCTACAGGTGGACGGTGGCCAGCTAGAGGCTGAATTTCTGTTGGCTCGGCCGACTGCTTTGCATTTGGCGAGGTGGGAAAGCTGCTTGAATTGACACGTGGCATTGCGACTTTGGCCAAGCATGACCATTCAACACTGCTTGCCCAGGGCTGGCCACTTGGACTATTGGCCTCAGACGATGAACCATTGGGGCTTGAGGTTGCCGGTCCTTTGCAAAGTCGCTCCTGCCTTATCTTCGACATGTCCAACGGCTGTGTTGTCTTTCCTGGACACTGACGAACTACGTCTTGCCTGTCTCGCAATGCTCAGGTTCGCTGCCTGCTCTGCATCTTCGACTCGACTTCCGCCATCGAAAGCAGCTTCTCCACCTACCGGCTTTTCACCAAGGGCGCCAAGGCTTCAATCACGGAGGCCCATCGCAACCTGTATATGAAAGTGTTCTGCGATGCTCCGCCGCCGGATATGAGTTTCATCTGCGAATCAGCCGTCTGGTCTAGTCTAGTCTTGTGCCCTCCTTTCTTGGTGCGCCGGCTTGAGTCTTAAGCTTAAGGATCGCCAGGCCGACCACAGCCGGCAGATGCTACGAAGCCACACCGTTTTGCAACCGGGTGTTGCAAACATACCGTGTGCTGAATGGCGGGCAGGGGAAGAACACCAAGTCCACGAATCTGCCCCGCAGGCTGATGAAATCCAGACTTCGAGCAAAAGGCCTGCAAGCCTTCGATCGCCGCAAAAGCGGCGAGATCGTGGCTTTGACCGAGGAGCAGTCGAAGGCTCTGGACCCTTCGGTCGTGGAAAAGATCGTGGGCCTTGACGATGTGGTACAGAAGGCCGCCAAGGACCGTTGCTTTCGCTCCGGCCTTTTGCTTCGTGCAGTTTCATTCTCATTTTTGCCAGGATCGCACTTCGCAGAAGCAAATCGATTTGCTTTTGTGCTTGAAGAAGAAGGCCCGGGAAAGGCAGGAGGCCTTCATTCACGGGCCGCACCACGAAGGTGCTGCAAAGCTGAAGGAGCTGGAGAGGGATGTTCTTAAGAATGCCGAACAGCTGTGCAAGGTCGAGCAACGACAGATGGCCAAGGACACAAGGACCCTGGCACCCGTGCCAACCTGGGTTGTGATTGTTGGTGAGGCGACGGAAGACAAGCACGCCATCAAGAGACGGGTTTTGGAGGTTTGCAAGCCTGAGCAACAGGTGGTCATACACGGGGTTACTTCCTTCTTGACTCAGTTGCACAAGGCCAGTTTCTACGAGACACTGCCCAGCCAGATAGTGTACCTGTGCTCCAATTCTGAAACTCTGCTCTGGCTCACTGACCCAACGCTCGACATCGACGACGAATCCGACAAGCAGAAGAAGAGATCCCACCTCCTGTTGGCTACTCGCCTGTTGGGCGGTTATGTCTGTGGCCCGAGCTGGTTGGAACGCCTTGCCAACAGCCCCGCACAGGCCTTGCCAGCTGCTTGTCGGCAAAGCCAGTCCTGTGCTTCCCCTTGTTCCTGCCCGCAGCTTCGGTGTTTTGTCTGTCGCCGGCCAGGCTCCGATCCTGCAGCTCCGTTCGGCTGCGCTCACGCCGCATCAGGTTTACTTGGGCAAGCAGCTGCCAGGCCATGCTTCGGATTTCTGGTGGCAGCTTCACAAAGGGCTTCTTAACAGTCGCCTGGGAGACAGTGTTTCGATGGTCTTACGGGACAAGAAGAAGCACAAGCTGCTTCTCGCCTGCATTCTTTCAGTCAAGCCCAGGGCCCGAGACACATCAAAAAGGATGTACTTTTTTTCTGCAACCCAGACTTGTCGGATATGACCATCCGAGCCCGGACCCTCTGTAGCGACGCCGGGCCACTGGCCCACTGTCGGGCAACACCCTCCGGGCCCGGAGCATCCGTAGCGACGCTCGTGTACTAGTCATCAGTCAAGAAGCAGAATGACTGTCGGAAATGCAGCACCGGGCTCGGACCCTCTGTAGCGACGCCGGGCCTGTGGCCCACTGTCGGCCGGAGCCATCCGGGCTCGGAAGGCTTCTAGCGACAGGAATGCTAAGTTCGTAATCCTTTTGTTTTGCAATCATCGGAACCGAGGAAAAAGAGAACCCTCATCGTGGTTCCACAAGCTCTTTCGGGTATCAAGAGGAACTTGGAGAAGCACAAGATCCCCGGGAAACTGATTTCCGTGCAGGACTGCCTCTTGCAGTTCAGCCAGTACCTCGTCTCCATATCCTGGCTCTGTAGCAAGCGGCATTTCCGGCTACTCCCAAAGCTTGTTAAATCTGATTTGTCGGCCAAGGTGGATCTGACCTCTTCTCCTGCCGCGACCTTTCACCTTTCCTGTACAGCTGTAATAATGGGTCGCTGTTCCATTTTCTGTGCTCTGGGGTCAACTTCTGGGGACTGGGGGACTGCTGCCACTCGGGCTGCGGAGTTTCGACTGCCTTGGAAAACGCTGCTACCATGCTGCCCCACGTCTGGGTCGCTGTTTTAGTTTCCGGTCTGTTCTGGGGTAAACTTCTCGGGGCTGGGGGATTGCTGTCAGTCGGGCTGCAGAGTTGCGAAGCTGCCTTGGTGAATGCTACTCTTCATTTGAAATCCTAGGTCCTAGGAGCAGCATTGCCGGCTTAACTCGTTAAAATGCTGCCGCAGGTTTTAGAGGCATTCAATCGCCTGGGTGCCTGCTTTGTGAGTCTGCCATGGGAAAACCGGGGCGGAAATCCAAGGCCAAGGCGAAAGCCAACCCTGAGACTGAGGCAGCTGCCCCAGACAGCATACCCGCCTCAACTGAGGAGTACGCAAAGGCTTGGGACCTCGTGCAGGAAGCCATTTTGACGTTGAGGGCCGCCGGCACGTGGGTTGAGCACAAGACTGAACCGAATCCTCTGGCTGGGTTGTGCTCCCTGCCCAACGATTTCAAGGGGACGGACATTCCTTCTGCTGATCAGACTCCAGACTGCATTCTGCTCTTGTCGTCTTGCTGCTGTTGTCTCCCGCGGCCCAGTGCCAGTTCCTGAGGTGTGTTCGGTGCAACCTCGTCTTGGGGGATTTGGATTTCGTCAACCCGAATTTCTCGACCATGAGCCTTTCGCGGACCGACGTCGCGAGTGCCAGGGCCTACTGGTACAACCCGGCCGCACCGGTCGCAGAGTTGCCCACAGTGACGGCCCTTTGCAGCGACGACAGCCAGAAGCCAGCAGTCGCAATAGTAGATTTCAAAATTTCAATCATCAGCTCGCGAGCTGTTTGTGTTGTTCCCTGCTGAGGGGAGGCTTGGCCCCTGTTACGCGGCTTGCACAACTCTCGGCATTCGTGCTAGAATGGGCGGCAGCCACCGGGGAACGTGCCGAACAGTTTCGCCGCCGGGCTTGTGTAGCTTGGTTGCCATTCTTCCTCTGCTAAAGCAGGTCTGAAGTCGTGCTGGGATGTGCTTTGCTCAGGCTGTTCCGGCGATGCTTCTTCGTGGGTCCCCAGATTCGGCCGACAGCTTCTGGCATCTCCACGCACATGGCGAAAATATGGAAAAAGTCGCCCAAGAGGCCTGGTGCAAGGTCACCCTTGCTAGGAACGGTCTTGAAAGATGTTGTCCGGTTTTCTGCCAGGAAAGCAATGCCTATTGTTGCCGGCTGGCTGATCGCCTCTTCCAGCACCTCGGCTGTTTCAAATTCCATGGCTGCCATGACTCCGGCTGTCCTGTGACACTGAGGTTGCAGCTGCTGCTGAAGTCCATGGGGAAAAGGTCTACGGCCGAAGACATCTTCCAAGAGTTTCAGGTAGGTGGACTTAGGGTAGCTGGGCTTTCTTTCTCATTCCTGCTAGTTTCGCCTGAACGCAGGCAAAAGTTGCTGATGGAAAGCTCAAGTTCGCGAGCGAAGAGAGCAAGGCTGGTAATCGCCAAGTGTTCTCCAGAGGTCCATAAGCACACTGCTCAATGCCAGGTGCGGTCGTCGGATATGGTTTCTAAGCTCTTGCGGTTGCGAGAGAGGGCAACGGAAGCATCGACATGGGAATTGTTGCGGGAGATGCAACGAGGCCCTTCTGGTGTGACTTGGGCTGGCCGTTGGAGCTCCGCGGTTCGACTGTTAGGCCCAAGTCGCGACAAAGTCGACTTTGAGTGGTTGATCAAGCAGCTGGCAAGGGCCTTTGGTAACGAGTTCTTCGACAAGAAGTTCGACAGAAGTGTGGCGGAAATGACCAAAGAAAGTGTCGAGACGACGTGCAAGGCTCTCCTCGCCACGAGAAGGTTGATGGCACGGCTAGTGAAAGAATGCAGTGCTCCCGGCCAGAGCAGAAAGTGGCTGGACTCCCTGGCCGGCATGCTTTCGCCTGAGAGGATACACGTCTCCGCCGCGACGGACGTCTCCGACGACTTCCTCGCGACGGCGATGCTCGGAGCGACGGACAGCGAGGCCGGGGTGCTGACCTTGCTCAACGACCTGGCCAACTTGAAGTACCTGAAGGCAATCGGGGCTGTCGCAGCCTATGTGAACACTTCGTCATCCCAGTGGAGCGACCACAGAATCCAAAGCATCGTCTCCGAAACGGTCCAGGCGATGCTCGGCAGCATTTCCCGCAATCACTGTTAGCAGGGCCTCATCTTTCATTCACGTTCCTTGCTTCCCAGGTACGGGAAAGAGCACCTGCGACCGATCGTGCCGCCGGCTGTGACAGAGCCCCCGCCTGCTCCTGCTGAGGAGCCGGAGACTGCTGCTTGGAACGACGCAGATGTTGCTGCTGCTGGTCCTGGTTCTTCAACTTCGGCCCCTGCCACGGCGGTGCTTCGTGACCAAAGGCTGCGAGAGGCGGCAACACACGAAATGCAGAGGTACTCCAAGATGTTGGTTGTGAGCGACCTCGTCGACGCCAACGGTGTCCAGTCTGTGCTTTCTCCGAGCCCTGGCTGTTTGGTAAAAAATCTTGAAAGACAGCTGAACCTAAGACCTAAGGATGTTGAAGATGCTGCAGCCCCGCATGGCCAACGAGCAGGAGCACCGGGTTTGGGTGTTCGACAGTGCCATGTTGATGGAGACGGGTACTGCATGGAGCAAAACCCATAATATCTACAGCCGCACGCCGCCTTTTGCAAAGGGTGCTTTGTCGCCCTGCTGCAAATGAAGGACGTCGTGAGACTTGTGGGCCGTGAGCCTGTAAGCTTCGTAGGACACTAGCACCCGAGGCAGACGGCCCTGAAACTCTTCGGTCAAACGGCCACCGATGCCCGGGATGTTTTCCTGGCCTTTGACTCCGGCTCAGTGAAAGGCGGCTCGGAGATTCGCCGAAGCTTCGCAAAAATGCAGAAGCAGCATGACACGTGGACTCAGACAGCTTGGACCCTGCTTCCTGCCAGCCAGCGGGACCTGGAGGCGAGAGCCAGTTTCCGTGAGACCGAGTGCCTTGCTTGAAAACTGAATGACAGCGAACATCAGTTCCGCCTTAACCCTAAACTGCCCGAACTCCTCAGGCAATCCACTGGGCAATCCGGCAAAAGACGCAAGAAGGCCGCTAGTCTGTCGGCACTCGGCGGGTCCGAAGGGGCACATGTGATGGCCGCCGGCTTCACTTTGCAAGCTCGCGACCTTCGCTTTTTGTCTTCCATCGGGACCGCTAGTAACCTTGAAACTCCGTCTTTGTCGTGTTGAAATTGGAGCAGACACACAGACAGACACGTTGCAGGATCGATTCGTCCTACCCCTTCCTTCATGTGCCTTTGCTGGCCCCATGCGATGTGGAGCCGCTCGTCACTCGAGAGGACAAAGAGAAGGCCGCTGCCTCGTTAGGTTGGGTGTTCTTGCCTTCCTCCTCCCTGCCAGCTCCTCCTCAAAGAGACGGACGGCGAAGTCTCCCATGACCAGCCTCTGCCGCAACACTTTGTCGATGATGTGGGGGTGAAGGCTTCGCTGCGAATTGTGGTAGAAGGCTTCATCTGAGCTGGCTTCCTGACTCAGGAGCTCGTACCATTGCACTACTGGTCGAAGCACCCATCCTGCTACAAAGAATTGCTGCACCTGCTTCAAGCCTCATGCCTCGTGGCCTTCAGTCCTGACCCAACTCTGCTGTTGGCAGCCTTGGCATCTTGGTCGATTTTGGCTGCTGAGAGCTGTGTGCTTCAGGTTTGAGTGCTGCCCTCGCCTTTCCCTGCAAAGGAAATGCGAGTCTCCTGCATTGTTCTTTGCAGAAGCACCGCCCACATGAAGGTGCTTCAGGACTACTTGTTTTCTGCCCTTCGCCGCAAGATGCTGGATGCGAGCTGCACCCGCTTCTACCAGAACTTGGACATCGGCGACGGCATGGACCATGCAGCTGCCTTGCGACAGCAGGTTGAGGAGGGTCAGGGCGGCGACAACTGCACGCAGACGCCGCCGGAAACGCTTGCAATCCAGCCTGCAGACACGGACACTCAGATGCAGGGTGAAGAAGAGGAGCTATGCGAAGAAGATGAGCTGGAGGAGCTTGAGGGCGAAGGAGGCAATGTTGAAGACATGCTGAAGGAGATTGATTCGCCAGTTTGAGTAAGTCAGTGCTGTGCAGTTTTTGATTTTCCTATGGTCTCATGTGAGACAGAGCGGTGCGGCTGAAGGGGCCGGGCTTTGAACATGGTAAACTGCGGTTGGCAGTCCACCTGCACAGAAAGCCCGGGTGAACGAAGCTCAGCCATAGCTGTTTCTTCATGTAGCTGCTGCCGGTGCTTAAACAAAGTCGGCTTCCTTCCGTGCTGGCATTGTTAGTGTGCTCGGGTACACGGCTTGCATGGCCCTTCACAGTCTTCACACTTTCAACTTTGAAGAATCGTCGCCACGGCTGCCATTTCAGATTTTGTGCTGATCGAGGGCCTGTTCAGATTGTCAGCTTTTGTCTTTGCTGACATGTCCCACACGACCAGCGATGCCAATGCTGTGGCCAGCATCAAGACGGGCCTCACCAAACGTCGGAGCCTTGTCGCCCGTATGTTTCTTGTGGTCTGCATGCTTTCAGCTTAAGGCCAGAAGGTGGAGGACATCTCGGCCGATCAGCTGCAAAGCATTTTGTCGAACAGCAAGGTGCTCTGAGCCTCGGGTGTCTGCCGTGATTGCAGCATTAAAGTGTCAGGCCGATCTCGGCACACTGTGGACCCTCTGCGACAAGCTCTATTCGTGTGGTCCCCAGCGATTGCAGTTTGGAAGTCGGAAGGGCCCTGCAGATGTTGCATTTGAGGGCCACTCCCGCGAAGAAGAGAGGGAGCGCCCAGAGTCTGCCCCCTCCTTACATTTCGATTCAACAGCAAGATTTCGGGGTTGACACATTGACGGTTGACTCATTCCTCTGGCAGGTTCTGTGGTGTCAAAGAATGCAGGCCGCCTGCCCCGCCTCGCAGTCCCGCTTCTGCACCGGCACCGCAAGCAGCTCCAGAGCCGAAAGCAGCACCAGGGCCGAAAGCAGCTCCGAACAGAGGACGCAATGCGGCTGTGAAGGCACAAGAGGCCAAGGACAAGCCGAAGAAGATTATCCACTACGGCTTCAGCTCCTTCGACGCCCCGCGGATTTGCACGGCAATCAATCACTTGATAATCGCGGCAGGGCCCAAGGACATGAAGTACCACAGCTTCGAGATCGTTTGGGCGCCTCGAAGTGGAGCGGCCGGTATGATGTCCGGCAAGCCGGTTTCGCGGCCGTGGTATGCCTTGGCACCTGCACCGGCAGAAGGCGGACAAGGCCGGCAGGCAGTTCTTGAGCATCCCGGGTTCAAGGGTACACATGCACTGGCAGGACCCCTGCTCTGGAACTTCTTGGACGGAGTCGTGAAGCACCAGGACAGGATGATGAACACACATGATGTTTCCGGAAAAATTGTGCGGTTCGACGCTCGCTTGCCTTGGACGTGGGTGCCCGCATCCGCACCGGCCCTGTGCATCATTTGTCGCTTCGTGGCTCTCGGCTTCACGAGCCAAATCAACTCTGAGATGAAGAAGGTTGGATTTCCAGTCGGCCAGGGCACCGCATTGGCGACGCTGCCGGGGGCATTGGCGACCGGCTCGATGATGATGAAGCTCGGTGGCACTCTGGACAAAAGATAATGAGGCTCTCTGCCGCCGGTGCTTTTCTGGCCTTCCCTCAGCCCCTGCCTTCCAGGAAGTTGGCTGCCAACAAGTTCAAAGAGGATCACCCGGCCCCGCTGAAGGCAGGACGGGCTTGGACGAGAGCTTCTGTGCTCGTGCTGCTGCCTTTGCTCAGGACCTCGTGAGCAAGTACTGCGAGCACTGTGTCTGCGAAAGCTGTGCAGCGATTCGCAAGAGGCACCGGGATCGACGAGGAGATGCCTGAGAATCCTGGGGTGCCGTTTATACGCCACGATGGCCGATTTTGTCTGGTCAGATCTTGCTCCTTGGGGAAAAAGCATTGCTGGCCTGCTCTTTCGGCACGCCTGTCACCTAGCAGCTTGAAGCATGTGCAACAAACACGCTGGGAGTGTTATTGGATTGTGTGCCACTCCCTGAACCAGGCATTGCTTCCGACAGCGGGCCAAGGACAACCTCAATTCGAAATAGATTTCTGGGCCACGCTGGGCCTGCCACAAGCAGTAGGGCAATCTCAATTCGACATGACAGAAAGGCTCGGACAACGGGCCTAGGACAACCTCAATTGGAAATAGAGGCTCCGACAGTGGGCCCGCAAACCCTAAGACAACCTCAATTCCATATGACCCCAAAACCCTCCACCATGTTGAATTGTGGTTGTCTAGCCTCCCGTCGGATGGCGACCAGCTCGTTGGACAGGACTCGGCGAGGCCAGTTTGATTCCGCAAGTGTCATTGGAAAAAAATTTTCGATCCCCAAAGGGTACCGGACAACCTCAATTCGACATGGTAGGACAACCTCAATTCGATATGGTAGGACAACCTCAATTCGACATGAAACCGAAAAATCTGCATTGGTCTGGAAAGATACCTGCATTACTTACATTAGCAAGAGTGTACGGATGATATTTGCAGAAAGAATATTCTAAACATCGCATCACTCAATGGTTTCGCTACGAAGGGAAAGATCCGTTCATGTTGTGACGGGAGAGTTGACTTCCTCGGCGGCTACGTGATACAACTTACGCTTTAGAGGGCCTGGAGCTTGACGGGATGTTCTGAGCATAGTTCGTTCTGCAGAAAGTCGTGGCAACGAAATTCTTGGACGGATATTGATTTGTCTTTATAGGGGTCCGATGGACACCAGATGGACCTGAGGGGTCCGATGGACCCCAGAACCCAGTCAGGTTTGTTGGTGTGGGTTCAGTGGTGATGGTGTCTTGGGGTGGGAAGAAGCCAAGTGAACAGCACCATTCTGGATCTCGGATTTCGTTCACACACATGCAGGTGTTCACTGCTGAGCAAGGGTGCCGACAAGCTGCTGTGACTAGGTTGCATGCACTCCGTCATACTACAAAGTGTGAGAGTCTTGACAGTGAGGCTGGTTGTTGCTTCGGGGATCCGTTTACAGCGACTTTGGTCGAGAGAGATCGTTGCTTGTGTGTTCCATGCCGGGCATGCTGACACGATTGACTCTCAAGAGTCAGAGCTTTGCTCATCCAAGGCTCCATCACATTAATGCCGAGCTGTCCATACAAGTGTCCCAAGTGCAATGCTGCGAGTCGGCGGAAGCCGCCTGCTCTCTGCAATGGCTGTGCCTTGATTGTCGAACAGTGCTATTTGAAGCATTGTGGACGCTGCCTCCTTTCTCTTTTCCGGTCCAAGGTGATGTGAGAAACACTCGTGGTCACAACCTCAAGAGCGACAGGAGGCAGCAGACGGGCAAGACCTGGACACAGCGCAGCTCTTCGAAGAGAGTGGTGGCATCGTGGTGGGACGAAGAGATTGAGCTGCCTCGGCCGACGCCGAAGGGCGGTTTGCTGCCGCCGCCTGAGCAGCAGATGGAGCACTGGATCTGGATTAAGCATGCCGTGAACCCCGGCTCTGGCATTGGCTACTTGTTCCAGGGAAGCTGCTTTGCCGCATCTGAGCATTGTTGCCATTTCCTGCCTATCAAATTTCTTCGGCTGTGCCGTGGATTGGGTGCCCCAGGTCTGTGCGATGATGTCATCGATTTGAAGGGCAAGCCGAAGTGCTTCGATCTGTTGAGGAGCAGCCAGTTGCTCGGAGAAATAGATAGATCCTCTGTAGTTCTTGGAAATTCTGAGTTCTTCAATTGCAGTGGCAAGTATCCGGTTTCACAATTGCAGACAAAGCTCAGGCAGGCGGCCCCAGGCAGCGGCAGCGGCAGCGGCAGCGGCAGCGGCAGCGGCAGTGCCAGCAGCAGTGCCAGCAGCGGCCGAAGCGACGGAGCAAGCCGTGCAATGGCTGTGTGAAAACAAGATCCGAGCTGTGCAAGCATTCAGTTATGGCGGGCAGAAACCACAAAACGCTTGAAAAAGTATTGACTTTTTTCACCCGGGACACTTAAAAGCCTAGTTTAAGGGTCCTTAATAAGGTACGGCACCTTATATTTAGGGTCCCCAAAAAGGGACCCTAATTTTGACAACCACCCATATAAGGAACCCTCATGAAGGCCCAAGGTTTCGTAATCGTTCCTACATTATTATACTACCCTTATAGATCCCTTACAGTTTCCCTCATAGACCCCTTTATAGTAACCCTTACGGATCCCTTTAAAGGAGCCCTACATAGGTGGCGCTCCTGCATTATAAGGGACTGACAGGGACGATCATTGGGACCCATTTCCCCCATTCCCTACTTAGAAGCACCCAAAGGGTTCTTTGTGCCGATATAGTAGAATCTAGGGTTTCCATATCAGGAATTACTATTATGCCTGAGGGACATATCCCCCATGACAATACATAGGACCCTTTGGGGCAGGGCATAAGCCCCGATCGGAGCCAGGGGAGGGCGCCGCGCCATAGAAACTGCGGACGAGGCGCGAAGCTTGCGCCATCTTCTGTCTATGTAGCATAGTTTGTTTTTATTTGTATGTATGTATGTATATATATATATATATGTGTATACATATCTGCAGGTCTTGTATCGTCCCGATAGTAAACTTTTCACGCAGAATTGGGGGCCATGGCCCAGGATGTTCGCAGTGGTGCCGAAGCGGCTGGCAGCAGCACGAAAGTTCCCCAAGCCGAAGATAGCCAAAGAGGGTTTGGGTTTGGGGTTTAAGGATTTAAGGGCCCGAGGCACCCTCAACCCTAAACCGAGTCCTAGAAGGAGCATCCCACGCAGATTTGGGGGTTTAGGGCTAGGGGCCTGAGGCACCCTAAACCTCAAGCGAGTCCTGGAAGGAGCATCCCACGCAGATTTGGGGGTTTTGGGTTTAGGGGCTGGGTGCCTGAGACACCCTAAACCTTAAGCGGGTCCTGGAAGGCGCCATGGGCAGTTATAAGTGGGATTTAGGTCCCCTACCATGGGTTAAAATTGTAGTACCCTGCTTATAACCCCATTTATAAGTACCCATGATCCTCCAAGCACGCAGATTCCAGCACACGCCTTTCGCGCAGTCTTGCGTGGCTTTTGTTACGCAGCCGCCGGATCTTCCCCTATCTCGTAGACCCTGAATATTGCATGGTTGAGATATGTATATGTGTATAAGTAACAAGAAATGTGTAAATAAAATACATGTAAATATACAGTCACAAATACAGATACAGATGCACATATGTATATAATATACATACATACATACATACATACATACCTATATGTATATGTATGTATGTATATATATATATATAGATATGTGCGCGTGTGTACGTCCATGTATATCATGTGTGCTATACATATATGCATACAAAACATATGATACCCTATAAACCCAAAACGGTCAGGTTGAGACCCGCCCAAACCCCTCAAATCCTCAATCTGCTTAGGCCTAGAGACTTTGAGTGAAGAGGGTAGGAATCCGATGGGGCAAGCTCCAAGCAGCGGCAGTTGCTGCTCCCCGTGCGAGCCGAGCAAGCAGCCGGACGTAGAGCAAGTTACACACCGCCCGGCCTCTGTGTTTCAGGTCTGGGGCTGGGCTGGCCTATGTTGGGTTTCGGGGATGTTTCGGGCTCCTTCTGCCGGCAAGGTCTATAGGGTTTGAGATTTGGTGTTGCAGGAGTCGACCGATGGTGGCCTCCAGGACAAAGAGCCAGAGGAAGTGCCCGTGGACGTGCGCGGCTCGAACAAAACGCTGGACCTCACCCTCACCGACCGCCAGCTGCTGCGGGGAATCCCTTTCTGCCAGACTTTGTGGCGTGGCGGCCGTGTCTGGGTTCTTGTCAAGGACTTTTCGTGTAAATGACTATAGTAAACAAACCATATTAGTTAGACTTAAACTAAAAGGAACCCTCATAGATCCCTTCAAGGCACCACTATAGATCCCCATTATGGTAACTTAAAACTAAATTTCTTAACAAGAACCCTTACAGATCCCTGAAAGCCGTAAAGGAACCCCTATAGATCCCTATTATGGTAACTGAAAGCTAAATTCCTTAAGAAGAACCCTTACCGGTCCCTCAAAGCAAAGGAACCCCGAAAGATCCCTATTATGGTAACTTAAAGCTAAATTCCTTAAGAAGAACCCTCACAGATCCCTTAAAGCCTTAAAGGAACCCCTACAGATCCTTATTATGGTAACTTAAAGCTAAACTCCTTAAGAAGAACCCTTACAGACCCCTTAAAGCCTTTCAGGAACCCCTATAGATCCCTATCATGGTAACTTAAAGCTAACTTCCTTAAGAAGATCCCTTACGGATCCCTTAAAGCCTTAGAGGAACAGGAACCTCTATAGCTCCCTATTATGGTAACTTAAGCCAAATGCCCTAGCAAGAGCTCAGGGGTCTGGAGGCACCCGCCCGATGCCCTTAGCCTTTCGGAGCGCTCCCAGCTCTATGCCTCCTCCAAGCCGGTGCAAGGACTATAAGGGTTCCTTCTGGGGCTCTCTTTAAGGGTTTCCTAAACGGGCTCTCTTAGGGTTCCTTGGAAGGCTCTTTAAGGGTTCCCTAAAGGGGCTCGTTAAGGGTTCTTTAAGGGTTACCTTAAGGTTTCTTTAAGGGGTTACTTTAAGGCGTCTGTAAGGGTTATTTTAAGGTTCCCTAGTGCAAGGACTGGACCGGTTCCTCTCTCACACTTGGCTGACGCCGGGATGGCGAAAGGTGCTGTCTTTGCTCCTGAGCAGCGGCTGGCCGTGCATGCTTACTGGCTGGGTGCTGGGAATGGTCGTGTCGATGGTGCTTTGCATGCTGGATGTGCTGCCCCTCACCTTCGAAACGGAAGGCACTGCGATCGGATTCTCCGGTGTCATTCCAATAGGCCACTGGGTATCACTCCTCGGGACCTCAACGGCGTTGGTGGGATTGGTCGTCTCTCCCTATCTGCCGTGCCGCAAGCGAGACATGTGCTTTCTTGATGTTGCATGCATCCACCAGGGGGACCAACACCTAATGCAGCAGGGCATCAACAACCTTGGAACTTTTCTGGAAGCATCCGAAGAGTTGCTCGTGCTTTGGGACACGCCCCTGTTCTCGCGCCTCTGGTGTGTCTTTGAACTAGCGGCCTTTAGCAAGCTGAATCCGAAGGGCAAGATTACCATAGCCCCGATCTACGTAGAGGCGGTGGCTTCTCAGCTCTTTTTGATTCTCTTGGCCGTAAGTTGCCTGGCGCTGCTCCTGCGAATTGGAGTTGCAAGCCGAGAGTTCTTGCTGCTTGCCTTGGCCTCATGCGCCTTGCTCTTGGCTCCGTTGCTGCATTCCTTGCGGGGCAAATGCCGCTGGAAAATGGAATTGGACGACGTTCTGGCAAACTTCGATGTTTTAAATGTGGACTGCACTGTGGAGGTTGACAAAGCCAACATCCACGCGGCCATTGAGCGGTGGTACGGCAGCCTCCCCGCGTTTTCGGAGTTCGTCCAGGGCCTCTTCCGCGCAAAGGCACGCGAGCTCACCCGGACCCCTGGCCGTATGCCCCTGGGCTACATCTACATGTTGGCAGCGCCCGCCGCCAACTGGTCCCTCGATGTGTGGCTGGGCCTATGGAAAGCAGGTGCCTCCTCGGAGGGCCTCGTTGCCTGGTTCGTGGGGGGCTTCCTCGCCTTCACCCTGCTGCGGCTAGGTTTCTCCAGGAGTACCCTTTTGCCCTTTTCCTTTTGGGTTCCGTCATCAACACCCAAAACTAGGAACAACGGTTACTCTCACTACTAACTGGCTACTGGGAACCCCAACCCTATAATGGGCTATATAATGGGAATATAATGGCTAATATTAAGGGTATATACCTAGGGGTCCTTATTAAGGGTCCAAACCTAGCCTAAACCCTAAACCCTAGGTGGTATCCCACAGTGATCGTCTTTGTGGTCTTCTCCTGCGAGCGCTGGGCGCAGCGTAGGTCCAGCAGACTCAGGGACTACCTCCAGACCCTGGTAACCTACCTTGAAGGGTTTAGGTTTAGGCCTTGAATTCTAGTTCATGGTTGGGATAGGATTAAAAACCTTATTGGGTTTAGGTACCCATAAGCATGTAAAGTGTTACCCAACTGTGACAAAGAATTGGAAAGGCAGGGTGTTGTGAAAGTCGATCTGCTTCGATGTTGAGGAGCTGATTTTGAGCTGCCATAATGGGGATCTGCAATCACTGATGGAGTTTCCATATCATGGCAACTCAGGTTTGGCTCCAGGGTCTGCATGAATCAGGGATCCTACATGAATTTTGCCCCTCCTCCTCGCCGCCCTAAACCCTAAACCCTAAACCTCCTGCTGAGGCGATCTACCTACTGACCTTTGCTGCATTCCTTGTCGGAGCCGTTGGAGCGAACCTTGCGTGCAACTGGGCTCTGGTTGAGGAACTTCCTATAAGTTACCATGACCCTGCCTACCGCCGGACTTAAATGAGGGCGTCTTAGACCCCCGAAAGCATGTTTTGCCTTGTCTGGACAAAAACGACCCCAAAACTGGCATGTGGGGCTACAATCCCATTTCAGTTCCGGTCCTTGCGGTGGACCTTAAATGCCAAAATGCTTTGAGAACCTGCTAGTTTCCGGCACCGGGTATGAGCACTACCGGATTGACTGCTTTCCTATTCCGGACAGTTCCTGTTGCTAGCAGCTGGTTGTCCACATTATGTTAGTGTCCGCATATTTCCGCCACCTTCCGATTCTTAACACAACGACTTAAAGGCTCCTTTACATGAGGGATCTACAGGGGTTCTATTGTTTAGAGGGGTGTAAGGGTCTACTTAAAGGATCATGGGACTTAGTAAACTTAGTAACTAGGGTTATAATTAGGGTAACTATACTTAACCCGAATCCAGCTACTTACACTTAGGGTAACTATACTTATAACCCTAATCAAGCTACTTCCAACCTTACTTACTAAACTACGTCCCATGATCCTCCAAGTTTCCGTTGCTAACGCAAGAACCCTGAACCCTAAACCCTAAAGTAAAAGCCAGAAAGTTGGAATATGATTATCCTAACCCTTCTATGGTAAATTATAGGGTGTCCTACCATGAAACCATATTCCAACTTTCTGGAGTTCCCTGTAAGAACCGAGGCAACCACAGCATCGGGCTGACGGCTCTGTGGACCTTGCTTGCGATGCTTTTCTCCGGTCTCACCTGGTACTTTTGCTGGCTGCGGTGAGAGAGGGGTGCGTCTCCGGGCCTTCTCTGGGTTCTTGTTCAGGAACTTATTCTAAGATACCCCTAGTAAGGATCAACCGTAATTACCATATCGTGGTAACCCAAAACTGAATTCCCTATCAAGACCCCAGTTGACGGCTCAGGGCTTACAGCCCTTGATTATGGTGTGGGGTTCAGGTTACACATTGGGTTCTGGGCACACGCCGAATCCCACGAGCCTTAAACCCTAATCCTTCTGCGCTCTTAGGAATGGTTTTTGTTACAATATAACTCCGACGGGTTTTTGATTTAATGGTTTTTGTGTTACAATATATATATATATATATATATATATATGTATGTATGTATGTATGTATGTATGTATATATATATATATGTATATGTATATGTATGTGTATATATATATATATATGTATATGTATATGTATATGTATATAACTCCGATAGACTATGAATGCTAGATGGCTTTTATGATGGTCAAAACGGGCCCTTATAAGAATCCGAAACCCAGACACCCTAAACCCTCAACCCTTAACCAAAACCCTAAACCCTAAGCCATCTCGGCCACCACCCAAAGGGTTTCAGAGGCGAGGCCGAGGCTCTCGGGCTGAGGCTTTGGGGTTTGGGTTTTGGGGCTTGCGGGTTCCTTTAAGGGCTTCTTTCAAGGGGGCTATAGGTTTAGAGTTTCTGGCTTTGGGCTTACTTACTTGGGGAGTTTTGGACGGACTGTGGACCGTGGGCGGGGGGGGGTTGGGAAGCGGAAGGTGTGAGTGTGCAGCGCTTTCCTTTTCAGGGCCTGAAAAATTAGTTTACTTGTAAGAGGGAGTTCTGAAGGAATAACATTAGTGTGTGTTATATTCGAATAATACCACCGAAGACCTTCTATTTGTCAAAGCGCCGATGGTAAATCCTGATGATCGCACCTGTAGCAAAACGTAGTGTTACAGGGGCCTCATACAACTCGGTTGTACTAATTGAGGTGCCCCTATTCAGCCCTTACAGTAACCCTTGTAGAGACTGCTTCAAAGGAACCATATAATTAAAACCCTAGCGAAATCAAACCCCTATACTAACCCTTATAGAATCTTATATCAAGGATCCTCATAAATGCCTATTCCCTCAAAGCCCAACAATAACCTTGATAGAATCCTTTATCAAGGATCCCATACAAAAAAAAAGCTTACTCTAATGTCTGATGACATAAATCCTGCATTACCTTAAGGACCCTAAACTATGGGAATGATGCTATATTCCTTCTTCTGGGTAATGCAGGATTTAGATCATCAGCCGAACTAGTAAGACATGTTTTTAAAGATCCCTGACGTCAGGAGATGCACCTCCTCGAAGACTTCGGGACCTCAACGCATTAATCCGCAGTCCGAGGGCACAAAAAAAGCTCAGGTTACTATAAGGGTTTAGAGTTTAGGGGTTTCAGGGTTTGGGGTTTAGGGGTTAAGGGTTTACAGGCTTAGGGTTTAGGTGTTTACTTGAAGGTTCATGGGTAGTTATAAGTGGGGTTATACGTAGGGTCACCCTAATTAATATAACATAACCCATGCTAGGGGACGTATAATAACCACACTTATAACTACCCATCACCCTCCAAGTAGGGCTCTCCCGGAAAATACTGAAGCCTTCATTGTGAGCTCAGTAATTATTGCTGACTAGCTATCTCCTTGCACGAGCTTTTGTAGCAGCTGTTGTTGACCTGAACCCGAAACCCGAGACTGCCCGAAAAATGGTGGATTCCGCTGGATGTGAGGAAGCTACCGGGGCCGAGATTCACGCCCTGCAAGGTCATCCCAGACTCACGCCAAACCCTATACCCGGACCTTAAACCCCCTAACAAGGAATTGTATCCCGGCCTGAAACATCGGATGCCTGTCCGAGGTTCTTAGGATTTTTTGGCCCTGGAGCTTCAGGCTTCTCTTGTTGAGGGGGTGAAGCTAGGTACGGCCCCCATACAGTAAGAGTCTATAATAGGGCTACTATTAAGGTCCTACTATATCTATATTATGAATATTATTCAACTATTACTGAGTGGGGGCCGTACCCAAGGGTGAAGGTTTAACGTTGGACATAACCTTAACATGAAGACCTGCAATCAGGCAACCCGAATTTCAAGAACCTGCCATGTGAGGGTTTCCGAAAATGGGGGACCCTAACATAGTACCGTAAATAGTAGGATCCTCACCAATAAGATCCCCCAAAATACGGTACCCCTAATTTTCGGAAACTTTCCATGTGGGCTAAGGTTTCAGGAACCCTAAACCCTAAACCCCTAAACCCCTAAACCCTAAACCCTAAGCCCTAAACCCCTAAACCCTAAACCCTAAACCCTAAACCCCTAAACCCTAAACCCCTAAACCCTAAACCTCTAAACCCCTAAACCCTAAACCCTAAACCTCAGGTTTCAGGGTTCAAGCACAGGGTTGGACTGCAGATGGGAGTCGGCAGTAATGCATGGCTCCAGCCCTGCCGTATCAGCAAGCAACAGGTTAGAACAAGGCCAGGCTACTATAGGGGCCTAAGTAATTACCAATATTATTAGGGGGGGTCCTTATTATTACTATTATTGTAAACCCTAGTCTAATTACTAAGGCCCCTATATTAGGCTAGGTGGTGCTACAGAGCTGCAAGAAGAAGCTGGTTAGAGATTTCCGTTTGGATTTGATCTGCTACTGCTTTGATCGATTAAGGGTTATACGAGAGTAGTCTCGCAATTTTTTGCTGCCATGGGTGCAGGGCCCATCCTTGCACCGGGCATTGAGCGGACAGTGCGGAACACAAGGGCAGAACCTGGATGTAAGGGTGCTCCTTGCTGTCCCGCAGCTACGGATGAGCCGCTCGGGGTCTGGGCTGTGGAGCGCCTCCAGAGTAGTGATGAGGCTCAATTAGAAGACATCGTAGATTTGGATGAAGTGGCAGCTGCTGCCATCATCTCTGCAGACCTGCACATTGACTTACCAGCATCTGAAGAACAGTTGGAGACCATGTCGTTCGAGGCGGCCGCGGCACACCACCGCACCGATTCCCTGAGATACAATCGAGGCCCTTCGCAGAGAAGCACTGGATCCACAGGACACCCACCGTCAGTGCATGAGTCAGTGACGACTAATCAGGTTTCGACTCCCAGCGAGAGCGTGGCACAACACCGCACCGATTCCCTGCGATACGACCGAGGACCTTCACAAAGAAGCACTGGATCCATGGGACACCGTTCATCACTGCGGGAGACGATGACCAGTAATCAGGCTTCGACTCCCAGCGAGAGTATCGGCTCTTTGGTCACGATGACCAAGACAGACAGGTTCAACTCGCAACGGTACTCGCTTGTGGATGAGGAGAGTGCCGAATCAATCTACAGCTGTTGTTTGCCATCACTACTACTACTACTACTACTACTACTACTACTACTACTACTACTACTACTACTAACTGCTACTACTACTACTACTACTGCTACTACTACTACTACTACTACTACTACTACTACTACTACTACTACTACTACTACTACTACTACTACTACTACTACTACTACTACTACTACTACTACTACTACTATACTACTACTACTACTACTACTACTACTACTACTACTACTACTACTACTACTACTACTACTACTACTACTACTACTACTACTACTACTACTACTACTACTACTACTACTACTACTACTTACTACTACTACTACTACTACTACTACTACTACTACTACTACTACTACTACTATACTACTACTAACTACTACTACTACTACTACTACTACTACTACTACTACTACTCCTACTGCCTACTGCTACTGCTACTACTGCTACTGCTACTGCTACTGCTGCTGCTGCTGCTGCTCCTGCTACTGCTACTGCTACTGCTACTGCTACTACTACTACTACTCCTACTCCTACTCCGACTACTCCGACTACTCCTACTACTCCTACTACTCCTACTACTCCTACTACTCCTACTACTCCTACTACTCCTACTACTCCTACGACTCCTACTACTCCTACTACTCCTACTACTCCTACTCCCACTCCTACTCCCACTCCTACTCCTACTCCCACTCCTACTGCTGCTGCTACTGCTACCGCTACTGCTACCGCTACCACCAGTACCACGATGAGGGCCTTCACCATCTTCGCCATCATCAGTTTCAGCATTATCAACAGCAACATCATCACCAGGATCATCGTTTGAATCGTTGGCATGATTATTAACCCTGAACCGAAACCCTAAACCCCTTAACCACTAAACCCTAAACCCTAAATCACGAGCCCTAAACCCGTGCCTAGTCACCCCTGGTCTTCAGTAGATGGTTAGGGGCATCTCTCTCCGGCGATCCCTGGTGCACATGGGCCGAGTGTGGCGCTACAAGGCCGCGACGTGGAAGCCGGAGCATCGCGCGGCGCTGTACCAGCTTTCACGAAGCGTCTTAGGTTTCGATGTCTTCGTATCACATACTTGGCGGACACCTGGATGGTGGAAAACTCTATCCCTGTCCTTCCAGTGCGGCTGGCGCAATGCTCTTTGCTTATGGCTTGTGGTTGAGGTCGCGGTCTTCGCTTTATGTCTTGCGGACGTGCTTCCCATGCCGTGGGTTTACGAGGCGAACGTCATGGGCTTCACAGAAGAGCCTCGGCTCTTTGCAGAACCTTCAACTGCGGAAAGCTGAAGTGAGAACCCC
This sequence comes from Symbiodinium sp. CCMP2592, assembly GCA_905221615.1. NCBI lineage: Eukaryota > Dinophyceae > Suessiales > Symbiodiniaceae > Symbiodinium > Symbiodinium sp. CCMP2592. Next base: position 335,790 of record CAJNDT010006205.1, read on the forward strand.
TGGGATCCAAAGCACCCACAGTCATAGACCTTGTGATAGAGGGGTCTTTAGCATAAGAGCCCTGAGTAATACTGTTGGTTTTGTCCGGCCTTGATATGGGAGTTTCCTAAAATTAGGGGTACCTTATTTGGGGGCCCTTATAAAAAGGATCCTACTTTTGGGGGGTACTTTATTAGGATCCCTATTTTCGGAAACTCCCTTTTGTGCGGCTCCGTAGTTAGAGTTTAGGTCTACATTGCAGCTTCCAAATCTCAGCATTCGAGACCGTGTCTCCTTAGAGTGGCATCCCACTCTGCCTTATTGAAAGCTTGTGTGGTTTAAGGGTTCAAGGGGTTTCGGCATTTATTATTGTTGAACCTCACTAAGCTCTTAAATTCCAGCCCCCAATCAAGCTCCAAGCCCGAACTAACTCAGCTGCTTAACCCGGAGCCTCAAAAGCCAACATGGAGTGCTGGCTCTTGCCCCCCCTAAAACCTCATAAAATTGCGCCGCAGAAACATTCCTGCAAAAAACACAGACAACTACAGCGGCTCGGTAAAGACCACCCACCCCTCCCCCATCTAAACAAAAAGCTAACAACGGAGTACTTAGAGTCAGACGGCGATGACGGAGAAAGACTCCCCATGGCCTGAGCCCCAAACCCTGAACCTTAAGAAGGATTGCCCCATGGGCATTTGGGTATGGTCCTCCGGATGGTTGGCCATTCTGCTGGGCCTGCTCGGAACGCCCTACTTGCCGGACCTTTGGGGATGGGGCAAAGCGATGTAGCGTTTCGGGGTATTGCTTAGGTAATGGAGTGAAGGGTGGAGGGTTTAAGGATGAGGGTTCAGAAATCTGGGATTCCGAGATCATGACAAGTACTAACCGTATCTCACTATAGTCCTTATTAGAGTAACAGTATAAGATAGCATAAGCATAATGTGGGAGTTTCCGGAAATAGGGGATCCGAATATAGTACCCTAAATAGCCGGATCCTTATGATAACGACCCCAAATAAGGTAACCCTGATTTTCGGAAACTCCCCAAACCCTAAACCCTTTGTAGAACCCCTATAGATCCCTTTAAGGAACCCCTAAAGGAAGGAACCCCTAAAGGAAGCTCCCATGCATTCCCAGGCCTGAGGCCCCTATACTTGTGTCCCCGGCATGAGGGTTCAGGGCTTCGGCCTCTTAAAGGATCATGGGACTTGCTAGGGTTCCTTAAAGGGCTCCTTTAAAGGGATCTATAGGGGTTCTATTGTAAGAGGGGTTTCAGGGTCTACTTAAAGGATCATGGGACTTAGTAGCTAGGGTTCCTTAAAGGGCTCCTTTAAAGGGATCTATAGGGGTTCTATTGTAAGAGGGGTTTCAGGGTCTACTTAAAGGATCATGGGACTTAGTAACTAGGGTCATAATTAGGGTAACTATACTTCTAACCCCAATTAAGGAACTTATATCTTGCCTGACTAAGTCCCATGAACCTCCAAGTAGCCGAGGGTGGAGGGATCCCGAAGCGCGGGGATTTCGAGTACCCAACACCGCAAACCCTAGATTCCTAAACCTCAAAAAGACCCTACTTGGAGGTTCGTGCGTACTTACAGTGGGGTTATAAGTAGGGTAATCACAAATCCCACTTATCTCTCCAAGTAGACGCTAAATCCCTACCCCTGACGACCTGAAACCCTAAACCCTGGCACCCTCAACCCTGAACCAGCTCAGATCAGCGTGAGAATGAGTGAGGACTGTTGCAGTCCTTCCGATGTTGGGTTCATCGATGTGGCCAGCATCCACCAGCAGGACCATCGGTGTAGTGATGGTTTTGGGGTAATGATGCCATAGAGGTCTGAAAAATGCGTACTCACTACCTAGCAGATATAGATACAGATGCAGATGCATGCGGCCGCCGAGTCTCGAACTCGCAAGGGTTTCGGGGAAACGGCAGGCCGAAACAGCCAGCCGAGGATCGATGCTACAACGACCCAAACCCCGTTTTAGGGCTAGGGGTGAACAAATCTAGGCCTAGGCCGATCTTGAGCACATGCTCCAGTCACGTTTAGAACAATCTCAGGAAGGACCAAGCGTTTTAGATAGAATTGGTACAAGGCCTCCAAGAGCCCTGAACCATAACCCTCTGAACACCGAACCCTGAATCCCTAGGCCGTAAACCCTTTAACCGCTACCCCCCAGCTCAAAAGGAGCGCCGACAGCTACTGGAGAGAGGGCTCTGAAGAACCGTGTTATAAACCGTGTATTACCCTTATAGAGACCGTAGACTCCTATGGAGCCGTTTAAAAGCCAGCACCCAAACTTTCAAGGCTTACATTAAAGCCCAAAAGTTGGAAACCCAACAGCCTCAATCCTGAAGAGTAATGTATAAGGAATCCCAGCACTATTTGTCCTGAATCAGGTTTTCAACTTTGTGGGGTTTACCGTATACTCAGAGGACCGACTGCTCATGGAGCGGGGGGTCTACGGCATTGCGGGCTTTTTGCGCGTCTCCTCTGAGCTTCGGGTCTTGTGGAGTTCGCCATACCTGTCCGGGCCTCGGTGTTTGAAACGGGTCTTGAGGGCTTGAGGGAAAACCCTTTGCGGCTTTTTGCGGTTTTTTGTAGGGTTTGTTGTGAGGGTTCTGATTTTGGGGCTTAGGGTTCAGATTTTGAGGTCGGGTTTTTGGGGCTGGGCTTAGATTTCAGCATAGCAGGGAGGTTGCTTAGATTTTGGGCCTGTGGCATTTAAGGGTTAATTATATAGAAGTCTGAATACTTCCCCACAATAAACCTTAGGGTGCCGGTATCACATTTCCATTTTGTTCCTCATGCCCCAATACCCTCTTCTAATTAGGTGCCTCTACACTGATCTTGTTCAGGAATTCGTATTATGGGGTCGTGGCCGACCTTGCTGTGTGACTCCTTCTTCAGGGAGCCACCATTACTTGATAATTATTCAGAGCGTTTTTACAATCATAGATTTGTGAATATGATCACCGCGAAATCCCCAAACACTGACAGACCATGCATGCCAGTAGGACCAGAAAGTCGCGACCGCCAGGCCAGTGGTTCGCTAAGCTGGGGAAAAGATAGGTGGCAACTAGTGGCCATCTGCCTTTTTTCATAATACCGGGGCGGTGGCTTGCCCTGGAGCCAGCCTTGGGGCAAAGCGATTCTTATTCTTGTGACAAGGACGACCGGAACGACCAGGACCACGAGGAGACCACCACGACACCAGAAAACCACTAGGATGCTGGAAAAACACCGATGGCCCTAAACCCTATAAACCCTAACCCTAACCCGATGGCAACTCCCTGCGACTTGCATTTTCCCGTTTCCTCCCCCTTAGCATGCCTTATCCAATCGCACCGCGTCGTTTCCTGAAATATACTGCTGCGACTCAAGGTCTTCGAGCGCCAATGAGTGGTCCATATCGTAGTACTTGGGGGATCACGGGACTTAGAAAGAAAGGTTATAAGTACCTTAATTGAGTTAAAAGTATAGTTACCCTAATTATAACCCTGTAGTTACCATTTCCATGATCCTTTAGGTGTATTTACCATGGATCCGGGGCCCCAGTGCGCGCGCCGGCCGAATCCTCATTGTTTTTTTGCGAGCAAGCTGCGAAACACGTTTTAGCGTGCATGCCTTGTCTCTCTGTTTCTCTCTCCCCCTATGTTTCTGCAACCCCAAATGCTTTGCGATCCTTCTCTGCGACAACATCGTAGCGGTGCTTTGGGTTCATGGTCGCTGGCGCCACGACTGCTGGACAGGCCCTTTTTGAGGCCCTGGTGGAGGCGGGCGGCAGAGGGGGTGCTTAGCCACGACAAGATAAGAGGGGCTCTCGGCCACGCTGATCCCAAGCTGCCCGCTGGAGGCCCTTGGCCCTCCAGTTGACCTCGAAGGTGGTGCATGTGAATTCGTTTGGTCGGTCTGGGCTGTTTGAGCTCGACCTCTTTTGATGGGCCCCCGCTTAGCGGTGTTGTTCCATGGTGGTGGTTTTATGGTGGCGGCGCACGAGGATCGGCCTCGTGCATGACATGCTTTGGTCCTGCCATGCTTGAGCCACCCTTTTCTGCAGTTTTCTGTCTACAGCATGGACGAGTGCATCTCCATCTGGGAGTTGGTGGCACCATGGTGTCCAAACGCTTCGTCTACGTATGCACAGTTTGACATCTTACAACGAACTCAACGAACTCAGCCGCCAGGTCCTCGGGGCTCTGCAGGAGGTTGCGAGCTCGGGTAGCCGCGATGCTATGCGTGTCGCTACGGCCTGCGCCATCGACGGTGTTCTCCGTGCTCACTCCAAGGAGCCAGTGAGTTTCACGTGTGAGTGCGGACTGCAGAGACCGTCGAGGGATCACTTGACCTTCGATTGCCCTGTAACTGCCGAGACTGATGAGCTCGTGGGCGTGGAGACCTACGAGCGTAAGCTTCTTTTCAAGTTGGTTCCTTTGCCTGAGAAGGCCCCCGCCCTGGACCTGTCACGTGTGAGGAGCGGCTGCTTGCTCTTTGCAGTGGTGTGGCTGCTTCTGGCGGCGGTTGTCTGGTGCAGCGTGGCTTGCGACTGTGGCAACGAGCAGCGTGGTGTGTGGTGGTCCAGCTCGACGACGCCACGTGCTCCTGGTCTGGCTTGGTTGGCGACGGCGAGCAGACCCCGGCGGCAGGCGAGCGCATGGCTCTGTGGCATGCGCTTTGGCTGGTGCGCAGAACAGGTTGCAGGGCACGGCTCTTGTCGGACAACCATGCGGCTGTCTTGCGCTTGCGAAATGGGTGGTGTCGAGGCATCTGGCAAGGACCCCTTGAGCTCTTCTGGAGGGAGGCTGGCGAAGGACTTGCTGACCGAGCTGAAATTGCATGGATTCCGAGCCACAATAAGCGGCAGGAGTGGACCGTTCCCTGGTCCTACTCGGTGGAGCAGCTGCGACATCTGAATGCGCTGGCAGATCAGGGATGCTCTCTCTGCCTTTTTCCGTTGCGGCCACAGTGGAGTGCCTCGTTGGCGACCTTTAATCAGGCTCTTGATTGGTCAGCCAGGGCGGCCAAGCGTCAGTTAAAGGCCACGCTGCGGCTTGCGCTGATGCTGCCCGTAAGGCGTTGAGCGAGTTCTGCTTTCCGTGTGCTTGAGAGATTTTCCTCCATGCGAAGCCACTTTTTTCTGAAATTTTCTGGCTCTCGCGTGGTATGCACTCCTTCGGGAGCTGGTGGCGCCTGGTGCCCAACCGCTTCTTCTACGTATGCACATGTTGACATCACATACAAAGAACCGCAGAACTGCAAGCCGCCCTGGTAAGGTGCTGAAGCGAACGCTGTCGAGGTAGGTTCCCTTTCCTAGGCTTGCTTTGGCCTGCCCTGCCTCGTCAATAGGAGCCCATGGCCGCGCCCGACCCGGTTTCCCCTGTGGAAGCCGCTGTGCGTGCGGCTTGCTTTGCGCGCACTCCGCACCGTACAGTGCAGGCAGTGGCTGCTGCGGTGGTTTCGGCCTTGTCTCGCCAGACCCCCGCAGTGGTAGCGCCGCGGACTGCGCAAGTGGAGCAGTCTAAGGACTCCGGGTGCCCAATCCGTGGTCTTAGCGCAAGAGGAGAAGCGGACGGCCAGGGCGGACAAACGCCGACGCAAGCGGCAGCGCAGAGCTGCGAAGGCAGCAGCAGCAAGGAGAAGGACGAGGCAAGTGCAGCTGGAGCAGAGGGAGTTTCGGAAGCCGTGCCTTCAACCCTCAGACGAGCGCCCCCGACATCCGAGCGGCCCAAGAACGGGAGACTCCCCCTGGAAAAAGGTCTTGCAAGCAAGATGGCGAGGAGATGCTTCGACGAATGAGTGACCTGAGTGTGGTGAGCGACCTCTCGGGCATTACTCTGTGGACGCAGTCTGATGGTGGCAGCCCCATGCAAGGTAGAGAGCGGATGTGCATTATAAAGGAGGAGACGACAGGTCGTGGAGACGAACAGCTGCCTGCCGGGAGTGCTTTCGCTCCTGGCGTAAAGCTCAGTGGGTCAACTTTCATCGCTGGAACTTCAAGGCTGTCCCCGAGGCCGCAAGCAAGTGTGTTGGCCAGCAGGAAGTTCTTTGGCAGTGCAGACTGTGTTCGGCAGGGGTGGTTGGCATCAAGCAGGCTGGTCGCGGGCAGGCTGGTGCGGTGTATCTTGATGCTGTCAAGCATTGTCGGGCTCATCATGCGCAGGAGTCCTGCGCCTGGAAAAAGCGCACTAAGCCATGCAACTACAAGAAGGCCACTCTTGTGCGCAGGGCCGCTCGGATTGCTGATCACCTCATGTGCCGAAAGGCGGGCAAGTATGGGAGCCATGATGTGGTTGTGCACCGCATCCCTTGGTTGAATGCGGCAGGCAAGAAGCCGCTCAAGTCCACGAATGCCTATGTTTGTGTCAAGTGCTCGGCTTATGGTGTGACACCGGCACTGCTGCTGCGAGTGTTTTCGAGTATGCTGCGGGCACGGGTGAGGATGCGATCATCGCTGGCGACTTTAACCTCACTGAAGACATGTGGCCGATTACTACGGCGGTTGTGGCGGGAAGATGGCACTCGGCCAATGAGATGCTCCTGGGTGACGGGCACTTCGAGGGTTCTTTTTCACCCATCGCGAGCAACACCGGGCCCAGCTGATCACGACCTGGTGCTCTACGACGTCCTCTTGAGTCATGGCCGGGAACAGGTTGTCCGTTTTCCTCCGCGGCCTTCTGAGGGCTGCCTCTAGTAGGACTCGCGTCCGGCATTGGGTGGATCAGGTCGAGTGGGATGTAGGCAAGGCGTCTAAGTGGGTTACCCGCTCTTCTCCGGCGGTGCTGCAGCCTGCAAGCAACGAGAACTGGGCGAGGCCTCAGTCTTCCGTGGAAAAGCTTGCTTAAGCTAGAACTGTTTGGGAGCCGCAGTGGACGGACTCGGATCCGGAGCTGATGCGAGACACTGCGGCGTTCGTCTCTGAGTACCTCCCGGCGGGCATCGAGCAGCAGGTTGAGCTCACCCACGTCACTGCTGCGCTTTGTTGAGCGCAGTCGACGCAATGCCACAGGCATGGATGGCTGGTCAGCATCAGCGCTTCTGCTGCTTCCCTCCGACTTCTGGGACCAGCTTATCGTGCTTTGCACCTCGTTTAAACAGCTTGGCATCCAGTATCGGATTGGTGCCAATGGTCCTGCTCCTGATGTCGGCCCAGTCACGGATCTGCCGCATCTTCGTTGAGACCGCATTGCGAAGATTGCCAAGAAGCCGGCTCTCAGACGGTTGCTACTCCGGTCCACGGTGATCTCTCTCTTTGAGTGGGCTTGGCCGTGGCAGAGTCTAGCAAAACGTCACATTGCTACCTGGACGGCAGCTGTTGAAGCGGCAATTTGAGGTGGGCATCGACCACATGGACGGTCACGACTGCTGGGCTTTGCTGCTCTCGGAAGGCCTGAAACGTCAGTTGACTTTGCTTTGGCTTTTTCTACACTTCGAAGCGAGTGGACGCGCGCACAACGAGCTTCACTTCTGCACTCGAGCCCTCAAATACCGGGTCGTCAGTTCAAAGCTTTGTGTCACAGGTGGGGGTGGGCGTACGACCAAGGTGTCTTGGACACACTTGTGGGCACCTTTGAGCCAGGCTTCCACACTCTGGATGCTGTGAGGCGCGCTGCCGTGCAGGCCTGGCAGCAGGAACTCTGGGACGGCGAGTCCAGGACGCAAGGTGCTTCCTCTCTGGGGCGCCGCGCAGTCGTTCTCAATTCGCTTCAGGCCTTAGCTGCTTCCGTGCAAAGGGATGCCATGAGGGTCGCGACTGGATGCGCCATTGATGGGATCCTGCTTTCGTTCATTCAGGGAGCTGACACCTTTGTTTGTGCCTGTGGGTTGGAGAAGCTTCCGCGAGCTCACTTCACTTTTGACTGCCCTGTGACTCGTGCAACCGCTGCAGCTGACAGCTTCGACGCCGAAGAGCACTACGAGCGCGAACTCCTGGTGAAACTTGTTCCTCTTGCTGCTAAGGTTCCTCGCCCGGGCCCCGTGACTTGCGACGAGAGAGTACTTCGGCTCTGTAGCTCTGCAGCTGCAGCCGGCCAAACAGTTTGGTTCGCTACAGATGGTGGTTGCTTGGTACGCCCAGGCCTGGAACTCTGGCAGCGAGCAGCGTGGTGCGTCGTCGCACAAGTCGATGAGGAGCGAGTGCACGGAGTGGTCTGGCTTGGTTGATGAGCCCTTCAAAGAGCCCTCAAGGCCGTTGACCTGACACAGTGCACTGCGCGGCTCTTCTGCGACAACTGGTCCTGTGTATTTCGTTTGAAGAATGGCTCGGCAACATCTGGCGGGGACCTTTAGAGGTGTTCTGGCGCAGCATTGCGCTGGGATTGGAGAGAGTAGCCAAAATCGCTTGGGTGCCTGGCCACAACAAGAGATTGAACTGGCATCCGGAGTGGGACTGCTGCTCGGCGAGCTTTGCGCGCTCGTAGAATGCTGCTGCTGATAAGGGCGGTTCGTTGGAGATGCTGCCGCTTCGTGCGGCTTGGGATGAGACGGAAAAGAAGTTTGACGACGCGAACGCTTGGTCGGCTGCTGCTGCCGCGACTTCTGCCTGTGCTGAGTCCTGAGACGGCCCGCAAGGTTCATGGTGAATTTTTCCAGCCTCGCGTGTGATGCGCTTTTGATCTGCTGTGCGTGAGCCACCTTTTCTGCATTTTTCTGGCTCAGCAGGACGTGTACATCTCCTTCTGGGAGTGGGCGGCGCCATGGTGTCTACGTATGCACAGGTTGGCATATCGACATTTCGACAAGCCACTCCTTCCGTTGCGGCCACAGTGGAGTGCCTCGTTGGCGACCTTTGATCAGGCTCTTGATTGGTCAGCCAGGGCGGCCAAGCCTCAGTTAAAGGCCACGCTGCGGCTTGCGCTGATGCTGCCCGTCAGGCGTTGAGCGAGTTCTGCTTTCCGTGTGCTTGAGAGATTTTCCTCCATGCGAAGCCACTTTTTTCTGAAATTTTCTGGCTCTCGCGTGGTATGCGCTCCTTCGGGAGCTGGTGGCGCCTGGTGTCCAACCGCTTCACAGGTTGACATTTTACAAAGAACCGGAAGAACCGGAAGCCGCCCAGGTAAGGTGCTGAAGCGAACGCTGTCGAGGTAGGTTCCCTTTCCTAGGCTTGCTTTGGCCTGCCCTGCCTCGTCAATAGGAGCCCATGGCCGCGCCCGACCCGGTTTCCCCTGTGGAAGCCGCTGTGCGTGCGGCTTGCTTTGCGCGCACTCCGCACCGTACAGTGCAGGCAGTGGCTGCTGCGGTGGTTTCGGCCTTGTCTCGCCAGACCCCCGCAGTGGTAGCGCCGCGGACTGCGCACGTGGAGCAGTCTAAGGACTCCGGGTGCCCAATCCGTGGTCTCAGCGCAAGAGGAGAAGCGGACGGCCAGGGCGGACAAACGCCGACGCAAGCGGCAGCGCAGAGCTGCGAAGGCAGCAGCAGCAAGGAGAAGGACGAGGCAAGTGCAGCTGGAGCAGAGGGAGTTTCGGAAGCCGTGCCTTCAACCCTCAGACGAGCGCCCCCGACATCCGAGCGGCCCAAGAACGGGAGACTCCCCCTGGAAAAAGGTCTTGCAAGCAAGATGGCGAGGAGATGCTTCGACGAATGAGTGACCTGAGTGTGGTGAGCGACCTCTCGGGCATTACTCTGTGGACGTAGTCTGATGGTGGCGGCCCCATGCCGGGTTGGGGGCGGATGGCCCAAGCGATTGCTGTGCTGAGTAGGTCCCCTAGCTGCTCAGCCATAGGGTGCCATGGCAGCGTGCGATGCAGCGTCACTCGTGGCAGCTGCCATTCGCGCCGCCTGCGATGCTCGTGCGCCCAGACGGACGGTTGCCGCTGTGGCAGCTGCAGCTGTGGCGGCCGTTTATCGGCCTGCTGCGGTGGCGGCTGCGACGCGGCAACCATCCAGGGCACGCGAGCATGCTCCCACCACTGGTGGTGACGGAGGTGAAAGGGAGGAGGAGCGTCGGGAGGCCGTTCGGGTCAAACGACGCTTGAAGCGCCAGAAGAAGCGTGCAGCCAAGGCAGCGGCTGCCACTGACAAGGCCATGGAGGAGACGACGTACACTGCACAGGCTGGACAGGCTGGGGACGCTGGTTCTGCTGACGGTGCGGTCACGACCCCAAGGAGGAGTACGGCACAGAACGTTTTCGTGAAGGGCCACACAGGACTCACGCCTCCGTGCAAGAGACACTGTGCTGTCCCGACTGAAGCGGCTGGCCTGGGGGACACCCAGGTGGAGAACGAGAGTGTTGATGGTGATGGTTCAGGCAGCGACTGCTCTGGCATCACTATCGTCACTTATTCGGATGGGGGCACAGCCCGACAGTTGTGGTCGCCTGGGAGGCGCCTACATCGTGGAGACGCTGTTCGGCGATGGGAGGAGCACTTGTTGAAGAGACGTGGCGAGGTTCCCAAGCTGCCCGCTGGAGGCCCTCCGCCCTCCAGTTGACCTCGAAGGTGGTGCATGTGAATTTGTTTGGTGGGTCTGGGCTGTTTGAGCTCGACCTCGTTTGATGGGCTCCCGCTTAGCGGTGTTGTTCCATGGTGGTGGGTTTGGTGGCGGCCCGCGAGGTTCCGCCTCGTGTGACGTGCTTTGGTCCTGCCACGCTTGAGCCACTTTTTCTGCAGTTTTCTGGCTACAGCAGGGACGTGTGCATCTCCTTCTGGGAGTTGGTGGCGCCAGGTGTCCAACCGCTTCTCTACGTATGCACAGGTTGACATCTCACAGCGAACATAGCCGCCCAGGTCTCGTCTTTGGTGCGTTTTCGAGTTGGCAGCCTACAAGAAGGCAGGCCTGTCTTGGCTTCAATCCATGTCTAGGATGACTTAAACCCTATAACATGACCCAAACCCTACCTCGACTTTTCCAGAGCTTTTAGAAGGAAATCACGATACGGAATCCTAGAAGGCAGGTTTTGTGGGGTAAAGCTACGCAGCTACACCCTGGCAGGTCAATCCGTGTGGCATCATCAGTTTCCGACCGCTCTTCGTCGAACCTTGGCTCTGGCAAGAAGTTGAGGTAGGTATATGGAAGGACGCAAGAGAGTTAGGGGGTTCAGGGTTCCGCGTTTGCGCGGCTTTACGTTGAAGGTTTCGTGTTTTTTTTGGTTTAAGGCTTACGGTGGCATCTGCACACTGTTACCCCGGCATCACCACTCTTGCTTTCAATCTACGGTTACGATCCACCAGCCCAACCGCGATAGATCATGCATTGTTTCCAGCCTCCAGCAACAATCAGGCGGTCGAAGTCACGCCCCGGAGCAAGAAGCCCTGAACATCATTCTTGAAACACTGTTCTGGATCCGATAAACACAAACTTCAAAATCATAAATTTGCGAATCCCCAAAATCGTCGTTGCAGCCTTGAGGGTGTATACGTATGTACGTGTACCTGTATTTGTATATGTGTGTGTGCATATGTATTTATAAACAGCACAAAACATCGTACGATGTACTATACAGTTTCAGCTAATAGAACATTGTATAATCTTACCCCTCAGTCCCAGGGCCCCAATGATTCTAGGGATTCGGGTTGATAGTTGGAAATACTAAGAGGGTTCTTTGTTAGAGTTACAATAGACTGTCATCCAAACCCCTGTTCTGTTTTGGGGGCCCCCAAAGCAACACGCTGATTCTACCCTGTAGATGTTCAGGGTTTCGGACTTTTCCACCCAAATCCTCAAAGCCGCAAACCGTAAACCGTCCAACGCCATAACACCCAGGATAGGATCAGCCTGTTGATATCGCGGCCAATATAGCTAGAATAGCGGTTTGGGCGATATCCGGGTGTAATTTTAGCAAGGAGCCCTAGCCACCCTAAACCCTCAACCCTAAACCCCAAAGCGAGAACGGGACTCCCTTGCAGGAAAGGGTCCTGGTGATATTGCTGCTCTCTGGTGCAAGCTTTGGCCTCTGCTTCGTTTTGGTAAGGCTGGCGAGGGCCTCGGGTTTAGGGTTCTGCAGGTTCTGGGGCCACCATGACTCCTCAGATGTCTTTTACAAGAAGAACGACCCCAAACCCCCAAGACCAACCCCTAAACCCTCAAACGGGTGCGGGCTACGGGCAGCATTCTGATTAGCCCAGCAGCCTCAGCCAGCCCGGGAGGCAACCCCCAAACCTTAAAGAACCCTTAAAGGAAGGTTTTAAGTACCTTAGATGGATTATAATTAAGCTATGGTTACCTTACTTATAACCCCGCCGATAATTATCCAATGAACCTCCAAGCAAAAGCCTTGATAGGTCGGGTAGTGGTGGAGCCTCCATGGCCTACGTGGGCTATGCGCTCTTCGTCATTCCTTACGGCGTTGCTGCAGTTCTCCTCAGGAGAGACAGGGTTTAGGATTTCTTAGTAGTTGAGTGGATGCACTTTACACTTTTTGGGGTAATATGCTTCTGAACTCCAAAACCTACTTTTCTTGTAGGGTCTCTATGAATTCGACATTAGGTTTTTATCATAAAAAACTTACAAAAGGTAGGTTATGGCAGTTCTAGGTAAAAGTCCGAAGACTGGGGCCCTGGGGATGGGATTTGTGGTTTCGGATATAGTAGTTTCCGAAAATTAGGGGTACTTTCTTTTTGGGGTCCCTATAATAAGGATCCTTATACTATTTAGGGTACCATGTTTGGGTCCCCTATTTACGGAAACTCCCATAATGTGTCTTTGCTCAAAACTGACTCAGTGACCATCAAGCTTCAGGGTTCAACGTTCCGAACTTTGGGGCACTGTGGCACTGTTGAGGAGAAACTTCCGGGAGAAGCACATGCTGTTGCTCGGCACAAGGTACGGTTATGAGGATGGTAGCTTTAATGTAGAGGTCGGAATAGTTAGTAAGAGTATCCCTTGATAGTCAGTACATATTGCTTGCTACAATTAGCGTTATATATTCACCGAATCTCTATCATGTTTTCTTCTACATGCTAGGCCCTATAACTTATATCGCCAGAAGGAACCTGGCAGGGAAGGTGACGCAAAGGGACCTTGTCTATGTGATGGTCTCGGTGCTTCACTCTTCATTCAGAACTTCGACAGACTCCTCACATGTCCTGAAACTCTTAAGATTCTGCAGCCTAACTCAGAAAAACCCGAAACTTTCACGCAGCCCTAGACCCTAAACCCGACGTAGGCCTTTATGTGTGTGTGTGTGTGTTTTGTTTTTGAGGGGGGGGTTGTCCGGCTTGCACTTGCCATCAAAGCTCCATTCCCCATGGTGGATGGAAAGGTATGCATACTTTGCACAAACAGCACAGCCCAAATCCAAGCAATCATGTGGCAAGAACCACTGCTCATCGTGCAGCCTGCATGCGGGACTCGTGACGGTCGTGAGATCCACTTTCAGTAAGCGGTTGCAAGTTTTCACTCAAAGCGCAACCGTTGCTCGACTTTCATAGCAAATGACCGCATGGTTTCGGGATCAGGGCTCAGGGTTAAGGGTCCAAGGTCCAGACTACAGGGCTTAAGGCTCAGGGCTCGCGGCTTTGGGTTTGGAAGGCGAAGGGTGCCCGCCGGAAGCGCGAACTCCGACACCCCAAACTGCCGAAACCAGGAGACTCAGAGGATGTAAAGTTGTGGTGGTGGTCGTCGTAGTAGTAGTGATCGTAATTTCAACTGTAATAACCGTGAGGCTCACGTCTCAGCGCCGAGTTCCGCTCAACAAGGAGGGTCCATGTGCGAATGCAGATGTGAAAGATTCAACTCAAAGTCCTCCAACGATATCCGATACCCGACTAGAAGGAGCCTTAATAATTAGAATAGGGTTTTGGGGCCCAGTATACTACAAGTATAATAAGGAACCCCAGTTGAAAATAGTATAGGTAAGTATTAATTAGGGCCCCTAAACCCTAAACCTTATAGATCCCCTAAAGGAACCCTTATAGCACCCCTTAAACGGAACCCTAATCAAGCCCCCTCTATTACACCCTGAAGCCTCGACCTTACGTAGACCTTGTAATATGAGGGCCTCAAGGACTACATAAACGATTTTGGGGGTTCCTTATTATAAATATATAGTAGAATGCGCCCCAAAACCAGGTTCTAATTATTAAGGCCCCGACAGGGTTCCTTATGATAGATATCTAGTATAATGGGCCCCAAACTCCTATTCTAAACCTCACGCGCCGTTGTCCGAGTCCCTGCGACTTCTGTGTACAGTTGCTAGATTCCTGGTCGGTACAGTACGACTCGATGTTAAACTGCATTGATCAAATCATTGCAGTAATTAGTTAAGACGCCTAGCTCAAAGACAGCTAGCTTATTCAGCGATGCAACACGCATCTTTCGAAGTACTCGCCTCAGACTTCTGTCCGCTTCGCCCCAAACTCCTATTCTAATTATTACTTGGAGGATCGTGGGACTTAGTTAACCCCAATTAAGGTACTTGTAACCTTACTTACTAAGTCCCATGATCCTCCAAGTAAGGCCCCTACAGTACTGCAACGCCGAGGCGCCAGGAGCTGGAAACTTTTGACCTTAGCAAGGTGTCTTGCGCAAAGGAGTTCGACCGATCCTTGGCTATCCATTGGTATTGGAGGAGCTAAGGAGCCAGGGATGATGATGATAATCCCTATTACATAAGGAGCTAAAGAGCCAAAGGAAGCCCAAAACCACTGGTTAGTTGGTGGCAGGATAGTCGGGTCGATGTGTCGCGCCACGGTTTCAGATTTAGTGTCGATGAGTTTACGACATTGGGTGAAGGGCTTAGGCTGCGGCAAGGCTCGAAGGGTATAAGAGCAGACGACATGATTGGAAAAGCATGGGACTCGCAACATCTGTTGCCGCTGTGCCCTTGTGATGCTTATCACGTGGTTGTGACAATTAACAGGATGGCCAATGCAACACGATGGTGATGGTAGCGAGGATGACGGACCATGGTTTGTCAATTCTCGCCGTCCCGGTGAAGGGTGCGCTGTCATGCCGAAAAGTGAAAATGCAATCTGAGCAAGGCAAGAGTGAACTGCATGTACCATTGCAAACCTCAGCCAGAGTACACGAATTATTGTGGGTATTGGTATCATCACTTTACTCGTGAGGCAGGAGCCTCATGCCGTAGCAGCGGTGATGATTGTGCAGAACAAGAGTAAACAAGAAACACGCGGCACAGGAAACGCGGGCCTTAATGCTTTAATTTAAATCTAAGACTTGTGTGTCTCTTTGTGCGTGCGTGCATTTGTGTTTGTGTCGGTGTGCGCGTGTGTGTTGTCTATGTCTGTGTTTGTTTATGGCTGGCTTGTGGATGAATGCATATATATATATATATATGTAGGTCGCTTTGAACGTCCCAGCCTGCTCGTGCAATCGTTTCGAGTTTGAGTTGCATTCTCGCATGTGCCGAATTCAAGCTTTTGTGTGCGTCGATGCAAAATAGGCTAAACCCTAGGCTCTAAACCCTGATTGTCTGGCGGCAAGGAAAGTTCATTCTTGCCGCGATCGAGAAGTGGTACGGAAGCCAGGAGCAATTGTAAGCTCATGCGACCCATAGCCCCAGGATGGTGTTTGCAAATGTGAAGCTCCCGGGCGCAGATTCTGGTTTGTGAGGCCGCATTTCAACAGAGGGCTTTGTGCTGAAACTTCATGCTGCAGTCCTCCGTGTGTGTTCGTGTACGCGCTTGTTTATGCTAAACCCCCCAGCTCGGTAGTTCTACGGTTCTGCACACATGTGTTCATAGTATCCCAACAAGGCTTGCAGATTTTGCATATGCGGCAGCCGCCGGCGCAATTGAACAAGCCCTGACCTAGTAGAACGATGCAGAAAGCTTCACTTGCCAGCCCTGCCCACACTACTCGCACATCAACCGTGGGGCTTTAGGGTGCAGAGTTTAGGGTCTGGTGGTGGTTTAGGGTTTAGGGTTTAGGGTTTAGGGTTTAGGGTACAACCATGGGAAATGTGACTATTTAAGGTAAGCACAGTCATATGCCACGACATGGCTATCTCTTGCTCAACAGTCCTAAGTTGGCTTCCTGTGCCTATGACCAGCAGTCGTCAATATAGCTTAAACCGTTAAACCCCTAAACCCGTAGACCGCTAAACCCTGAACCCTAACCCCCTAAACCCTAAACCCCCATGTTGCTCCTCCCAGTGTCTTTTTCTGTGCAGACGTTGGTGGGTTTAGAATAGGGTTTAGGATCAGTGGACCTTCTTAAATCCACAGTTCCTTGCCAGGCAGGCAGGCGCGACTCTCAACGTGTTCCAAAAGTTGCTGCCCCACCCCCCGTGTATTCACAGCCACGAAGCACACAACCCGGACTATTTGCAGGCTGTAAGCGTGGGGGCTGTTTGCGCAAACGTAAGCCGGACTCGGATGTCGATGAGCATGAGGGTGACCTGTAATCACAACGTAAGACACAGGTTGCATAAGGATCCTGCGTCTTTCATCTCGGATGCATGCGTGACGCATTCATTTCAATTTCCATCGTACGTAGTTGTGGACCAGGGAAGCACAGTGCCCGTCAGGGGCTGCCTTGTGTATGTAAGTGCCTAGGTGCATCTATGTATCTGCCTGTCTGTCTGTCTCACTCGCTGACTCGCTGTCTTGTCCCTAAGCTTAAACCCTAATCCCTAAACCCTAAACCCTAGCCGAGCCTCTCAGACCTTTCGGGGCACTGGAGAAAAGGAACTCAACAAAGAAACCTAAACCCTAATGTATCTTCGCAGGAAGCCTTCACTGAGTATGTGCAGACCGAGCTGCGTCAGCAGCTGGAGCCTCTCCTGGCCACCAGCCGCTTCCCTACGCCATATGTCCTTCTGGTTTTCGCGTCCTTGATCACCGCCAGCCTCGAATTCTTTCTAGCTCTGTGGAAGCTCTGTCATTTAGTTCTGTAGCATTTTACATGTTTATGGGTAGTTAGAATAGAAATTAGGATTTTCAACGCTCTCCCAACCATGCACTACTTGAAGGATCATGGGACGTGGTAACTAGGGTTATAATTAGAGTAGCTATACTTATAACCCCAATTAAGGTACTTATAACCTTAATTACTACGTCCAATGATCCTCCAAGCAGGAAGGGTGGTGCCCCACCTGCATGTTTGGTGTCCTTTGCCGTCGGGATCCTCGTGGGCGTCGACATCTTCCTGGTTGGTGCCTTGATCGTGCCTTGGTTGACGTTAAAAACTGGGGCTGCTCTGAATTGTGAAGGCTATGGGTCCATGTCTACAGATTCTAAAGATGTACGTATAGATATAGAAATAGATATATATATATATATATATACATATATATTTATACACATACTTATACATATACAGAATGTCGTAACAAGGGCCGCGGGCGAAGGATCTGTTCTTGTGGCTGGTGAACTTAGCTTAGCCTACGGCAAACCTATGGCCCAGGTTTTTTTCTCGCACATCTGCGATCGTCTCGCACCGCAGCGCTTGGGAAGATTCGACCACCTGCAGACCTTTTTGATCCTCGGAGAATCTGAAACACGAGTTTACTTGCCCACGTACCGAAAGAGCCGACGACAAGTAAGCCCGCATGCTCTGTGTCGTGTTGCTTGTCGTACTGCTGCTTAATAGTAGAAACTGGAAACACCAACGGCAAGGGCCATGCTGCTTCTCACGGTGGTCTTTGGCATTGGCAGTTCCATGGGGACTGTTGCCTACAGCTCCAGCCTGGAACATGGCTTTCTCTTTGTGGCTATGGCTATGACAGACAAGCCAGAATCTTTTTTCTTGGTGTGCAAGAGCCACAAGCCCCAATAGCCTGAAAGGGGGTTGATAAGGGTTGCGACACAGGTCCATAAAGGGTTTTGAAGAAGGGCAGCTATAGTGGTTAAGTACAGGGGCTTAATCGTTGGAAAAGTGGTTCCCTTGAGGGTTCTCTCCCTGAGGCATTAGCATGCTTACTACTTGGTTGCTTCATCTGGTGGCTAGACGGAGCCGCTAGCCGTTGCGCCTGCTGCGCACAGCCGTCGCCAGAGCACGAGGTGCGTTGCTGGGGAAGACTGATTTCTTCGTGGCCCTCGACGGGTTTTAGTGTGTAATATGGGGCCTTAACAATAAGAATAGGATTTTGGGGCCCATTATACCATAGTTATAATACGGAACCCCCAAAATTGTATAGATGGTTGTATTCAGGCCCCCATTTTAGGGTTTCCCAAGCTTGCTGCTGAAATCGCATTATTCGCACGGGCTCCTGTCGTCGTATGTGAGGTGATGTTCATGGGATGTCCTTGTCTCATACATAAATGTAAATCGCCTGTGATGTC
Source organism: Symbiodinium sp. CCMP2592 (assembly GCA_905221615.1). Taxonomy (NCBI): domain Eukaryota; class Dinophyceae; order Suessiales; family Symbiodiniaceae; genus Symbiodinium; species Symbiodinium sp. CCMP2592. The sequence goes on from CAJNDT010006205.1 coordinate 353,956, forward strand.
CTTGTTCGATTCCATATTTCTGGCATGTTCTCTCCTCACAAGTGTGCCTGTGTCTTCCCGTGTCTATAGATACGTGCATGTGTTTGCAGTTCAATCGCATATGTATGCTTGTCGAGACATATGTATTTTCGTAGAGATGCAATAGCTGGCTCGATTTGTGTACTGAGGTGTGTTTACACGCATGAATTCAATCGCACGCGTGTCTTGCAATGTTCCACATGAATAGGATACTACAGGGCCGCTCAAGTTGTGAAGTCCCATTCCGTGTGTTAGGGATTGGGGTTCAGGGTGGTTTAGGGTTTAGGGTTTAGGGTTTAGGGTTAAGGGGGGTCAGGGTCTAGGATTTCTGAATCGCCAAGGTGGCACCGTCTCATCAGACGGCTTGCAGCCCGATCCCAGAGGTGACCGAAGAGCCGTGATGCAAAGACAGCTGGTTACGCAAAATGAGCCTTTGATGCAGATAATAGATCAGTTCTTTAAGGCATGTAGGCTTTCTTCATTTAGTTTGGCTCACCTTCAACTATTATAGCCTACTTTTGCAGGGTGGTATAATCAGTTCAAGATCTAGGGAAGTTGCAGGGACCCTAAGACCAGACTATGGTCGTTCCCCTAAACCCTGAACCCGAAACGGTTTAGGGTTTAGGGGTAGATAGTGGTAGGCTTTGGGGTTAGGCACATGCTACGAACTCTGAATTTTCATAGCAGTGGAAGTTTCACCGCCAGTATTTGGGTGCCATACCTTCCACAAAGCAATCTGAGCCCGCCTTGGCAAGTTTGGAGCGTCAGGGGTCCATCCATCTACCTTAGTTTAGGGTTTGCGGTGGTTTACAAGTTCGGGTTCAAGGTTCAAGGTTTGGGTTTGTGGGGTCTGAAATCTCGATGAACAACCTGTTGAAATTCATCACGCCTTTTCAAACCTCCTTGAATATATATATATATATATATATATATAGAGAGACATACATATACTAAGCCTGGCATCCCTAACCCTCAGCCGTGGGCCCTAAACTCAGACCCTGGAGAAGCCACAGGTTCCAAGCGATTGGAGCTTGCCCGGAGGTCCCGGCGGCTTGCAAAAACGGCATACGGCATTTCTGCCAGAAGCTCAGCGTTCAACTATGCGACAGCATGGGAGCTTCAGAAACATGGGACCATAGGATTCCCTAGACACAAAACTCTCCCTGAAAAGTTTTTTTTATTTCTGTTCATATAAAGCCCAAAAGAATACTTAAAATATTATATTTATTATGGTTCTAAGGGGTGGTATAGGACAAGAAACCCAAAGTTTCTGAAACTACCGAACGATCAGGGTCGATCGCGGCCTGGTCTGGAATCCATTGACGATATTTCGAAGCCGGTATTGAGGGCTGGTTTGTGGCACTAGTAGATTCTTGGGGGTGAGGGTCTCTAAATCCTAAAACTTAAGTCAAGAACCCGATTTTAGGGGTTGGGGTTTAGGCCATAGACCACGGTAGTAGAGTTTTCGATGGTTTTGCTGATTCGAGGCATCTGGGTTGCTTGTTGGCCAAGAGGTTTATTTACTTTTGGGTTGTGGTCTTCGGGTCACCACAGCATAAACCTGCCTACACCCCGCTGAGCTTTGTTTGAGACAGTTTCCTATACTCGACATTTAGAATGGAAGAGGGCTTCGGTGGAGTATTGCCCTAAATCTTCGACAGCTGTATATGTTGTCTCAACCCTGGCGTAAATCCCTGGACCCTTAACCCGAAACCTTAAACCCTGAACCCTTGCAGGAGCCCCTTTCCCAGAGACTCCAATATCCCTTAATTGAGGGATATACCTTAAATCATATTAAGGATCCCACTATATAGTTTAAGGTATATTCCTTAATTAAGAGACATTGGAGTCTCTGGGTTAAGCCCGTAAAATCGTTAAGCCCGAAGCCAGCGGTAGGCCGGGGCTAGGAAACCTACTGTTCCAAGCTGTCAACCCTCTAGGCGACTGACGGTTGAGGGTTCCTGTAAGGATCCTTTAAGGGGTCCTTTAAAGGGGACTAGAAGGGTCCCTTAAAGGGTTCTGTAGGGGTTTAGGGTTTAGGTCTTTGGTGTTCGGGTTTAGGGTTTAGGGTTTAGGGCTTTGGTTTTCTGGTTTAGAGGGTTCAGGGTTTCTGATTTTTGCGGCGTTGGTTTTCGGGTTTGGGGGTTCGGGGTTTAGGGCTTCGGTTCTCCGGGTTTGGGTGTTCAGGGTTTACGGCGTTGGTTTTCGGTTTGGAGGTTCAGGGTTTAGGGCCTTGGTTTTCGGGTTCAGGGTTAAGGGTACAGGGTTGCGGGTGAAGGTGTAAGGTTATGTTTAGGGATAAGGGCTGAACGGTACATCACCCCAAACCCTCATGTTGAGAGCATTTTTTGTAGGAGGAGGTCGCTTTGGTTTTGCCACGGCTCGAGCATTTGAGATATCATGGTTTGGCTTTGTCCTGTATTTTGCGTCTCAGCCAGCCCTTTCGATGTGGAGGCATGTGATATGCAAGTTCGCATGCTTGCCCCTTGGCTGCCCACCTCATGTGCACGTTGGTCATGGCGAGAAAAGGCAGCCATGTATCTTCCAGGCCAGTGCCAGGAGGCCCCGAAAGGGCCAACGAGGCCACGGCCTGTTTTTCCCTAGGTCGGACCTGGGGATATCTTAGACTTCGCTACTCTGTTGGTTTGCACGGGGTTGTATTCAGGATATCTCTGAAGGAGTTTGCAGGGACGACCTAGTCGCTTATCCGCGGCACGATCCCCCAAGGCAGGGGCAGGTTCGACATACTCGGCTTGTGGGCTGTTCTGAACTAGGTATGGATTGTGATGATTTGTTAATTTCCCGTATTGTTTAAATTAGAGCCCTAAGATGCCTGAAGTATTTAACAAGTTTGGGGACTCTTGAAACCGACACCTGGTTAAAGAACCTGCTGACCCCTACCCAGAGACTCCAATATCCCTTAATTAAGGAATATACCTCAAATTATAATAGGATCCCTAATATGATTTAAGGAATATTCCTTAATTAAGGGATATTGGAGTCTCTGGGTAATGAATGCAGCCAGAGGATTCGGCCCTGAACGAAGCCATGTCAATGACCCGAGGATAGAGAACGTCAAGGACAATTTTGGAGATTCCAAAAATCAGGGGTACCTCATTTGCGGGTCCTTATAGTAAGGATCCTAAATTTGGGGCACTATATTTGGGTCCCCTTTTTTCGGAAACCCCGATACTGTAGAGATCCTGAATTCGCACTGTGACTATGGGAAGAATGATGAGCGATTCACCCGGCTCGAGGCTTTAGGGTTCCCTTACGGCCTTTAGGTTTAGGGAGTTGTTACATCTTGTGCGGGCCTTGGCGATGATGGACTACCTGGGCGATTGAAGGGAGCCATCATTCAGA